>VZRF01006812.1:113304-176981 GCA_013396875.1 Vireo altiloquus | reverse complement strand
TGTGGTGTAAATGCCAGTGATGGGAAGAGGCTGGAAGAAGCTGGATTTCACATGACAGAGGCTGTGGCTTACGCACATGAGAAGGAGCTGCTGAACATTGAAGGCATCAGTGAAACCAAAGCAGACACAATCCCAGTAAGGATGAGCTGGAGCTTTAACCCAAGATATTCGACAAGTTTATTTCTCCTGGCTGAAAATGTTGTAGTGAATTTGGAAGGTCTCCAAAGGGCAGCAAAGATGATTGGAGGTGTGACCTGACTTGTGATGGGAAAAGGCAAAATGCACCAGGACAGGACTGAACTGAAGGGGAGGATATTCCCCTAAAACACACAAAAGGGATGTTGGAGCTTTTCCTTGGAGCAGAATTTCAGTTCTGTTCAGAGGTACCAACTTGTGCAAGGTCTGTGAAATGTGCATGGAATGATACAGGCACCTCTCCACGAGGCAGGAAATACTAATTACTGGGTGTGTTAATGAATGGCGTGAGCTCTCCTGGCACTGCTCAGGTGGGTTTTCCCTCAGGCTGCTGCAGCCAAACTGGTTCCCATGGGTTTCACCACGGCCACAGAATTCCACTGGCGACAGTCAGAGATCATCCAGACCCCCGTGGCTCCAAAGAGCTGGATAAGCTGCTTCAAGGTCAGCATTTTGTTATTTCTCTTTCCTGCTTAAGCTCTGTTATTGGGGTGGGGTTTTCCCATGAGTGTGATCTTTGCATGGAACCACGTAAGACAAGCGGTTGAAAGACCTCTAGGTTGGATGAAAGACCTCTAGGACTGCTCTTGAATAATTGCTTTTGTTTTAACAGCTGCAGAAATAGCTTTTAATCCTTTTAGTCATGATGCAAGACCCAGAGCTATCCGTTTTTGGATGTTTCTGGTTTATTTAAGTCCGTGCCATGTTTAGGGGAAACAAAACAAGGCATCACCATCTCCTCATTCCTCCGGTAATCCAAAAATGAAAACAAGTAATTTCAGCTTTCAGCAACTTCAGAAACACACCTAGACTTCTTATCCACAGCATGAGCAAACCTCAGGATGACAAGCAGTTTTCCCCTCTTAGTTTTGAAACTTTCAGTCAAATTCAGTATTTAACTGAGTCTCTATAAATGGAATATTTTATATGTGGGATAGACACACAGATAACAGTTTGTATCTTGTGACCTTTTAATTGTTATTAATAATTGTTATTTTCCTTCCAGGAGGAGCAGAAACAGGGTCCCTAATGGAGTTATTTGGGGAATTCCGTACTGGGAAGATGCAGCTGTGTCACAGCCTGGCAGTGACTGGTCAGGTAGGGAGTTCACCTCATTACAATTCACTATTCAGACCCCACAGCCTGGGGATATTGGCTAATTTGGGCACTTTCTTTGACCATCTAAGTGTTTAATTACTGTCTAGAGATTGCCATTCCCTAAATATTAGAGGCTTGGACTAATTTGATCATTTAGTTGACTCCCTAAACTTCCCAGCTCAAAGCTGAGCACCTGTTGTCTTTTGTAGACTCATTTTTGTAGTCTCTTTTTGTAGACTCATGGAATCCTGGAATGTTTTGGGTGGGAAGGGACCTAAAGCCCATCCAGTTCCATGGGCAGGGGCACCTTCCACTATCCCAGGTTGCCTGTCCAACCTGGCCTTGGACACTGCCAGGGATGGGGCAGCCACAGCTTCTCTGGGCAACCTGTGCCAGGGCCTCAACACCCTCACAGGGAACAATTTCTTCCCAATATCCCATCTATCTGTGCCCTGTGTCAGTGGGAAGCCATTCCCCCTGGTCCTGGCACTCCAGGGTGACAGGTACTACAAAGGGAAGGTGTCAGACATGGGGACCAGGAATCTTTCCTCTTGCTTTCCCCAGCTAAATGAGACTTGAATCACAATAACTTGGGATATTATTTGTTGTGTGACCTCGGTGAGGGCATGTGGCAATATCTGCTGTGTTTATGGATACTTTATTCCCTGTTCACTCCTTTCCTTCTCCTTTAGCTCCCCACAGACCCTGGGGGCAGCGAGGGAGAAGCATCCATGGACACAGAGAGGACCTTCCATCCAGAGCAGCTCCTGGCTGTGGCTGAAAGGTCTGTGAGTGGAAGACAGGAATAGATAGACACACAGCTCAGCTGGAAAACATTTTCTGCAGATCCTGGAGGTTGATTTGGCAGGTGTTCCCTTTGGAAACCTCTGGTGTTGCTGTTCCTCTCCCATCTCTGCCGCTCTCTCCCCACAGCTCTCGTGTCATTGTCCCTCAGCATGAGGTGATTTCCCTCTCTTTTGCTGCTGGAAGGGACTGGGAGCTTCCCAAGCAGCTGGGGACAGGACTGGCTGGATCCTGTTGGCTCTTTCTCAAGGGAATTTGATCTAACCCTGCTGGCTCCTCCCGCAGCAAGGACTGTTCCCATGTTCCCTGTCGCCAGGGAATATTTGGCAGCCAAGCAAAGAAGAGGAAGTGAAATGATGTTTGCAGCAGGCCCAGGTGTGTCTGTGCTGGCAGTGTACAGAGTGTCCTTGGAATCATGGAATCCTTCAGGTTGGAGGAGCCTCAGAGGTGACGGTGCCCAACTGTTCCCCTGGCACTGCCAAGGCCACCACTGTCCCATGTCCCCAAGTGCCACATCTGCACACCTTTAAATCCCTCCAGGGATGGGGCCTCCACCACTGCCCTGGGAAGCTGTGCCAGGGCTGGATAACCTTTCCACTGAGAGACTTCCCAATATCCAGCCTAAACCTCCCCTGGCATCACGTGAGGTCATTTCCTCTTATCCATTTCAAATGGTTCCAATCATTCCGTTCTCTTTTCATCACCACCGGTTGCATTTTCCCCTCTGTTTCTATCTCTGCCGGGGATGTGAGTTTTTCTTCCAGTCTTTTGGCAAAGCTCCTGGCTAGCTCCAGGAGCTTCAAGTTTCATCCCTTTCTCTTCCCTGCTTTTGCAGGAACAGCCTCTGGCAGTGATGCTGTGGACAAGGTGGCCTCTGCTGGGGCTTTAACAGTGACCCCCAGCCCAGCTGCTGTCCCAGGCCTTGGCCACGACCGCTGAGTCAGGGAGAGGACCCCAGCCCACACTTCCCTCCTGAGCCCTCAGTCTGCAGGGAAGTGAACATCTCGGGCAGTTTGTACAGCTCTGTTTAATCCTTTATGCATTAGGATGCTTTTCTAGGAGCAGGCTGTCCACCCTGACCTGTTTCCTTCCCTCTCCCTGTCAGGCTGTACCTGCAGCAAGGCCGAGGTGAGAGCAGGATCTGTAAAATCTCTGACTCTCCTTTCTTGGTGGCACCTTAGGGACATTCCCCGAGGCAGTGGGCAGAGGAAGCTGTAGTGTGTCAGTGCCACTGTCAGGCCACACGGAGCACAGCTGGAGCTGTCGGGAAGAGATTCCCTCTGGGCTGCAGGCACAGGTGAGGTCAGTGTGGTTCCTGGGCAGCATTCCCAGAGGACCATACCCTGTGTTTTCCTGGATCCCACTGTGGACACAGTGCTGCAGAATCTCAGTGGCCACAGTTGGGAACTCGGTGAATTGGAAGCAAAGCTGAAAGGTTTGTCCACTCAGAGAAGTGGTGATTTATAAACCAAAGCAGAGTGGTGTTCCACATGAGGGATTTGGGATGGTCCCAGTCCGTAAACTTTCTGTTCATTTTCTTTTGGATGCTGCAGCCTGCTGGGCTGGGGGAGCTGTTCTTTACATTTCCATTTAATTTCCTGTATTTCATTAATTCTCTGTGGAAATCTGCTTTTAATGAAAAGACCCCTGAGGATACTGATGATGTCCCAGGTTGCTGGGATTGTGTGTGTGTGTTCAGACCAAGGACTGTTCTGGCTGGCAGAGGCTGCACCAATCTCCCAGGAATGTCAGTCTGGGTTTTCTTTTCTCCCAGTTCTCCTTGGTTTGGGGGTACAGTGCCACCCTGCCCTGTGGATCTCCTGGAAGAGTTTTGGGGTTAAAAATGTTCTTTTATGTTATGCAATATTTCTCTAGAACTTGATTAAAAAGAATAAAACTGTATCAGTGTGGTTTTAATTGGTTCATTTGCACTGGTTAATTAAAGGAAATAATTGAGAAGGGATTTGAGCAGCCCTTGGTTGGAGCTGGCAGCTCTTTATTCTCTCTTCACTCTTTGAAATTATTTGAATTATTTCTTAAGCAATTATTGCAATCAAGATACACAGTGAGGAGAACAGCATTGCTGCCCTGATGGATTGGGAAATCCAAGTCCAGTTCCTGGGGGAGACTGAGGGGATGGGGAGCTGAACCTCAGGCTGGGTTTTGGCAGTGGGAATTCAGTGACAAGGGGAGAGGGGAGATCCCCCCAAATTGGCTAAAGCAAATTCTGCTGTGTTTGGGTCTCCCCCCCATATGATCCTGGTCAAACAGGACTTGAGGAAGCAGTGGGATGTGCTGGGGGGCTGTGCTGGAACCCCCAAACCCTGGTCAGGGATGGTGGGCAATGGCAGGTCTGCAGGGACACTGCAGGGGGGCTGTGCTGGGATCCGTGAATTCCAGCCAGGAATGCTGGGCACTGCCAGACTTTTGGGACACTGCCTGATCCAGAGAGATTTCCCATTATTTTCTGTTGTGCTCAGCACCTGGCATTTCATTAGAGTCCCACAGGCTGAAAATCCCATGGGAGCAGCTGGAATCCCAGCCGCTCACACAGAAGCTGGTCCAGGATCAGAAAGGAGCTGTTCCACAGATTTATTTTTCCCAATGCGTTTTTAATTTAAAGCAGAACACCCCGACCTTATATCCTTTATTTTTTGGGTTCCTCCATGAGAATTATCTACCTATGCTGGATAAAAAATTTCCCCGGTGCGGCGGGAACTGGCGGGCTTTGGGGGCTCCTCCCGCCCGCGGCGATCCCGGTGCCCATCCCAGCCCCAATCCCGCCCCGCTCCTCCGGGCCCGGGACCNTTAGGGGCGGGTCCTGGGCCCGGCTCAGGTGCGCGGGGCCCCAGCGCGGCTGCGCGGAGCGGAGCCGAGGTGATTTAAACCCCAGAAATCGCTTTTCCCGCCACCGCAATATCTCAGTCAGAGCACGGTGCGAGCGAGAGCTCCCTGTCCGGGCTCTCCAGGTGAGGCGCGGGGGCTTCGGCCTCCCCTCCTGTCCCCCTCACCCCACCCCTCCTTCCTCATCCCCATATTCCTCTTCTTTCTCTCCCTTATCCCCCTTCCTTCTCGCTGGAAGTCCCCACACGGGGCCGGGCCCGCTCGGCAGCTCCCCACATGCAGCTCCCAAGCACCGCCCGACACTGCCGCGGCTCGGCTCTCCCCACAGCACTCTGGGGCTCCCCGGGGGGCTGGGGTGGGAAGGGTAGGGCAGGTTAGGGTGCACCTCCTCCGGGGGAGGGGCGGGAAGCCAATTCCCGAGGCTTAACTCCCCTCGGCCCCGCCCCGCGCACCTGTGCCGGCCCCGCCCATAAATCCCGGCGGATCCGCTCCCGCTCCGCTGTGTGCGGGGGATGTTCATCCCGGGATGCGGCGGGACTGTCGCTCGGAGCGCTGGGCGGAGCGCCGGACCGGGGAACTGCTCCGAGCGCCGAGCCCGAGGCGCTGAGGTGGGGCCGGGATCCGAGTCCGGGTCCCGGGGCTGGAGGACCGAGACGGATTTGGGGCTGGGATCGGGACCGGGATGGCCGCGGGTGGGAGGAGCCGCTGCGGAACGGGCGCTGGCCGACTCCCAGGCCACTCTGACTGCTCCTGGAGTGGAACTGGGGCCCGGCTCTGCTCCGGCTGCTCATCGGACACCTGCCGGGTGAGACCTGATGCTTCCTCTCTTCTCCTCTCCCCGACTGTGGCTCGCACTCTCCAATGGAAAAACCTCTGGATTTAAAAAGCCAGTGAAACTGTTTACTCTTTATTTACAGAGCACAGAAGATTCTGAGTTGGAAAGACCCCCAAGGATCATCGAGTCAAATGACAATAAGTGATTGGTTCATCTAGGGATTGAACTCAGAATATTGGCACTCAGCACCCTGCTCCAAGCACCTGAGCCAGTCTCAGGGTCGTGAGGAAAGTCCTGCCTGGGATGGGAATGGCTGCTGCCAGCAAGGGAATTCCTCTGCAAAAGCAGCTCCTACTGCTTCACCCACCAGCCCCTGGAATGGCTCTAGAGCAGAACTAGCTGGAACCTGATGGGACAGCACAAAACTCTTACAATAACCCTGATTTCCTTCCCTTTCCAGGGTTTACCCAACAGCTGTAATGGTACTCATGCAATATCCTTTTCCAGGGAGAAATGAGCAGGACAAGCCCCGAGGGTTCACTTGGTCTGTCACAAAGTTCATCTGGAGAGTGTCAGGGCTGGTCCCGCCTGCAGAGGGGCATTCCCTCCAGGTAGGTGAGTGTTCACAGCCCAAAATCACGGCGGGTGCTGAGGCTGGGGCTGCTTTTCTTGCCCAGAGCTGCACAGAGCCCTCAGTAACGCCTTCTCACTGCCAGGAATGTTCCTTGGTGTTTCCTCCATGTGTCCCAGGTGCCTGGGAATGCAGGGCAGGTGGTTGGGAACCAGCACCTTGTCCTTGGTATTTCCAGGGGAGCTGTTTCCTGCCTGTGGCACGCAGTGTGCCAAACACACATCCCAGGAATGGGCACTGGGATGCCTGGGCAGCACTCAGATGGACGTGGATAAAGGGCTGCCTGTGACTCCTCAGCCAGGGGCTGCTCTGAACAGGAACCCAGAGATGCTTCACCCTGGACAGACCCCACTGACACCCCAGAAATCCCCCAAGGAACAGCTGGCATTACCTGGGACCTGGTGCCAATCTCCCGGAGCTCCCACACACCCTCCAGGTATGTCCCACCAACCCTGAGTCCCTTCCCTTCCAGCCTGAGGACATCATCCATCAGCAGCATTAAAGCCAAGGGAATCTTCCCTCACAGAAATTAAATCCCAAGCAATAGTCCTTGGAGATGCCTTAAAAGAAATGGTTAGAGTTGGGTGAAGTTTTGTTTGGATTGAGTTTGGAGTTGGAGCCAGCTGGAACTACAGAACTGATGGAAAGCATTCACAGGTGGGTCACACTGGAGGTGCCCTGAAGGCAGGGAAGTGCATCCTTTTCCTCAGGGAAAAGAACTTCCAGAGGCCACTCCTGAGGCTCTGAAATGAAATTAGCTTCTGCAGGGAGAGATGTCCCTACCTGGGCACAGGGGCTGCCTCAACATGGGCTGGGGGTGGGTCAGGCCACTGCCTTTTCCTGCTTTAAAATGACAACAGTCACAACAGCAATAATGATGAAAACAACCCAGAAAACCAAAACCCACAAAAGAAAAAAAGAAAAGGCAAAAAACTGGTTACTTTGGGCAGCCTAAAAATCCACCACATGATCACAAGTTATGTCAAAGGCCTGCTGCAAACACAACTGAGTACTTTATGGGGGTATCCACTATATTTCAGTGTGCCACCCTATGACAAGGACAGGCAGGCAGGATCTCATCAGGTGAGAGGCAAAACAAGCCTTTTTCTCATTCCACACGGGCACAGCAGGGAGGCACAAGCAGCACTTGGATCCAGTCTCTCTCCCATGCTCTGCACAGCACCACACCAGGGCTGCAGAGCGAGTCCAAAGCAGGCTTGTGTACTCTCAGCTGTCTTCACAATTCAAGCTGCAAAATTCTGCCACAATCGGAGCTCAATTAATCCAAAGGACTGTCTGCTCTCACAAACACACAGTTTTCATTTAAGATGACATAAATGAAGGCTAAAAAACAACAGGTAGGGCAACCATAGACAAGTACTTGTCTAACTCTGCAGCCTCTGAGGGCAGAAGCAATCCTAATGTTGTGAGAGCTTCTGAAAAGTAGAACAAAATAAGGTAATTCCTCCTCATTTTCTGGTGATTTTAACAGGAACAGATGAAGGGGTGAAGAGCCTTCCTTCTCTTCAAACTTGTGTACTCCCTAGTGAATGCTGGTTGCATTCTGATAATGATGTATTTAGAAATAGGATAGAAAAACAAGGGATCATGGACAGAAAGGATGCTTTTTTTCCTCCCCTCTTTAAAAATGGACAAAAATGACTGGTTTTGCAAACAAACATTTTTCCACTCAAGACTTTCCCATCACTTCATTAAACAAAGGTACATCACACTGGAGACACCTGTTAAACAAAATAGTACAGAAATACCATTGTTCCCTGCTGGTGGTGAGAAAAATGGTGCAAACCAAAGTATTCTGTCCTTTACTTCTTCCTTTAGAAACTTTAAACAAATTCATCTTCTTCCTTTTTTTTTTTTTAAGTTGTTTTTAATACCCTCTCCCTTACATTTTAGAATTCCCAATAACTTCTTTGGGGGCAACTTCACTTTCATGATACTAATCAGTATTGCAGGACAATAACATTACATCATCTTCTTTCATGGCTTGTGTTAAATACAGTACAGAGAGATCAAATTATGGCCAGCCACATGCCTTTGGTAAAATTAAAAGTCTGGTGAGATCACATTTTCTTCAAACTCAGAAAACCACACGTTGAACCCATGTCATGTTTTGAAGTTCAAAAAGTATACAAACTTCTTCTTCAAAGCAAAATTAAACAGCTGTCACCCCACGCAAATGGCAATTTCTGAGCTGCTCCAGAAAAGAGATGAAAGGTCTGAACTTCAGAGGAGCTCCTCACATGCCATCATCTTCATTAGATTTGTATTTCAGACAGGGGGTAGAAAGTCTAGTAAATATTCACAAACCTACAAGTCAAAACAGTGATAACAGTGATAAATATTGTCAGTTTTTAAAAAACTTTCTGTAGTAACACATGTGGCTCATTTAAGCAACTGACGATCTTCTGCTTTGAGGCGTTTTTTGCGGGGCTGTACAAAGTCATCATCAGAGTCATCGCTAAGTTCTGGAATATCTTTTTCACTCTGGCTGCTTGGCTGTACAGGGAACTTCCTCTCAGGATAAAGGTTCCTTAGAAGATCCTCAAAGTAGGCTTCGAGTTTCATGCCGGCATCAGCCACTTCTGAATCAGGCTGTTGGGTGAATGAACAACATCAGTGCATCATGAAATAGCTTTGTACTTGGATCACATTAGGTCTTTTAGGTACAAACTACAAAAAAACATCAGTGAGCAGCAGGAATGGCTGTGGAACACAGGGCCCCAAAGAGCACAAGTCTGCAAGACAGAGAGTGAGGGCAGATCTTTCAGCTGACACCTCCCAGTGATGTTTTTCTCTGACAGGTGACCACAGAAAGCCACTCACAAAAGCCACAGTGCCTGGGTTCTGAAAGCTCTATGAAGAGATTCTAAGAACTCTTTAATGCTGACTGGGGTGGGGGCAGGGGGACAGAAGTTGTGTTATGCTCTGAAACACAGATATGCCCTCAGGGTGTTAGAAACTTCTCTAGCTTACAGATCTTCTTAGTAACAGTGAAAATATTCCTCAGTAGACAATGACTGCAGTGTGGAAGACTGGGCAATCCTAAAGTCACCCACAGCCACCACAGCTATCAGTTTCCTGAAGCAGAGATCACCAAGGTAGGAATAATTCCTAGCTATCAAGGGTGACTGGATGAGAACCCCATGGAGGCCACTTGGAGAAGCCTTTATTCCCACTGTGATTCTCTCTCATTTTGTGGTCCACTCAGAACCTGCATTCCTATTTCACCATG
Organism: Vireo altiloquus; assembly: GCA_013396875.1. Classification (NCBI taxonomy): domain Eukaryota; kingdom Metazoa; phylum Chordata; class Aves; order Passeriformes; family Vireonidae; genus Vireo; species Vireo altiloquus. Next base: position 167,381 of record VZRF01006812.1, on the reverse strand, counting down.
TGTTCCCTATGTGCAGTAGGGGATAGTAACAATCACTCAATGTGCAACTTGAAATCCTAAGTGTGAGTACAGAACTCCCAGAATGAAAATCCCACTGAATTCAAGAAGTGAAGCAAGAAGGACCAAACCAATTACTAAATCATAATGCTTGCCATTAGCCTCTATGATAAAAAATTCTCATTTTCTTTACCTACTGTCCTGCCTTTCAGCTATGTTTGTTAGCATCCTCCTCCCCTCTATGCAAAGATCTCCACTGCAGAGTCATCTCAGACCACAGCAGTGTCAAATCTGATCGATGTTTTCACTGCAGTCTCATCATCAAAACAAGTTTAATACAATAAATTCTTGTGTTTTAAGTTCTACCCCCATTACAGTTTTCCTGAAAGCAACTAAGCCAACAAAACCTGATAAAGCATCTACTTTTCTAACCTCATTAAATTCAGCACAGTTTTGGAAAATCAGTCTGAAATCAGCCACAAAATCTTCTGGCTTTGTGTAGAATGAATTGGTCACTTCAAGTCTTTTCTTGATGGTTGACAAGTCCATAGGCTTTTTGATTATTTTGTAGTAATCAGGGACCTAAGTGGAGAAAAAAAAATCCCAAATGCAATCATGTTCATAATTTATTGTTTTATAAACCTTTAGATTTGAGGGTGTGGGTAAGGTTTAGTTTCATCTTCAAAGTACAACTCAAAGATACAAGAATTGCACTTTTAACATACATGCAGACAGTTTCTGCAATTAACAGTGATGTATGACAATTTGTTGGCTAAAATACACTCTTTCCAATGCCTATTTTAAAATCAAAGAGAAACACATAAAACCTCCACTGACTACATATAATAGAGCCAATGACTTTGTCTGGACATCATTTTCAGATGTAGGCAAATAAGCTATTTGTTAAAGTGTCATTCTCAAGACCACCATATGAAGTAAGTCCTTGAAAATGGTGACAAATTTCAGTGATATCAATGGTTTTGATACTCAAACTGTGGCTGTAGGAATAATTTTTTTTCTTTAGAAAGAATAAGAAACTAGTAAATAAGCTATGAAACCCAGTGGTAATATATTTATACTTTTTCCTAACTAGATTCACATTTTAATGTTTTAATACCTTAATTTAGTAATACATGACCATCATATGATTAACCAATTAATCTCTTGTGCCATTTCTTATCATTAAACTCTGTGTTATGTTCTTCAGAATGCTTACTCAGTTGGAGTAAAGGCTGCATAGGAACATAGTACTTTGTGATGAACCCTTTCCCCACTGACCTGTCCTTCCCCACTGATTTGTTTGAAGAGCACCTTTTCATCTCATCATGGTGGTAGCTCTGTGTATCCTTGGACTTCTAATGCACCCAGGTACTGTTTACCATTTTAAACTAACAAATTTCAAGCTAATAATAAGAAATCTGATTTCATGTTAGTACTATGGAGTACCCCAATTCTGAAAATCAGGTAATATTTAAATACCCCAAATACATCCCAATTCACCTTCTCAGTGATATAACTCAGGATATGAAGTTAGCAGTGTTAGAATTTACTCTTTGTATCTATTTTTGAAGTAATAAGTAAAATCAGTTATTGGGGAATTTTACTTGTAAATTCCCTGCCAACTCAGTGCTTCTACTTATAACTTCCCCCTTCAGAGAGCTTTAATAAAACATGTTTAATGCACTCAGCATCTGTAGGATTTGACTTCTGATAAAGGACTTTAGAATGCCATTAGAAACACAGCAAATATCCTGCTAACATAAAATGGAAAGCAGTGAGGTACATACTGTGGGAGGAACTGGATCTTGAAAGGCAGGACTCATTTCATGACAGTAGAGGTATAGCAGCAGTCTTTCACACTTCTGTGTCAAGAAAAATAGATACTCAAGTAATTCAAATCCTACATGGTTTATTCCAAAATCACAAACTACAGAAAATACAGAACAGATGCCCACTATTCCCCCCTTTTTTTTTTTGTATACAAATATATTAAACTGGATCTTGGACCTTGAAAGAGATTCTAAAAAACACTTTTGTGTGATTTAATGCTTCCTGATCCCTTACCAGAATCTTTACAGGACTTATAACTTACATTTAATGAAAAATACAAATAGAGCACATGTAAATAATGGTGTGACAGAGTTTGTCCTCCACACACAAACACCTCTTAAATGGGCAATATGGTTTGTCCTAAGATAGGAACACCAGGTGGGAATTGCAGGAGGAACTGTCTGGATGCTTGCATAATTAATGCATTCCAGAGATGGGGGAGTGGTGATGGCTGTGACTGATCTTGGTACACATGGGCCTGAAAAAGGGTACAAAGTGCCCCTGGAGACTGAGCCAGCTGGGCAAACTGACCTGCCGAGGCTGCAGGCAGCTCCAGGNCATCATTTTCAGATGTAGGCAAATAAGCTATTTGTTAAAGTGTCATTCTCAAGACCACCATATGAACTAAGTCCTTGAAAATGGTGACAAATTTCAGTGATATCAATGGTTTTGATACTCAAACTGTGGCTGTAGGAATAATTTTTTTTCTTTAGAAAGAATAAGAAACTAGTAAATAAGCTATGAAACCCAGTGGTAATATATTTATACTTTTTCCTAACTAGATTCACATTTTAATGTTTTAATACCTTAATTTAGTAATACATGACCATCATATGATACCCAGGTACTGTTTACCATTTTAAACTAACAAATTTCAAGCTAATAATAAGAAATCTGATTTCATGTTAGTACTATGGAGTACCCCAATTCTGAAAATCAGGTAATATTTAAATACCCCAAATACATCCCAATTCACCTTCTCAGTGATATAACTCAGGATATGAAGTTAGCAGTGTTAGAATTTACTCTTTGTATCTATTTTTGAAGTAATAAGTAAAATCAGTTATTGGGGAATTTTACTTGTAAATTCCCTGCCAACTCAGTGCTTCTACTTATAACTTCCCCCTTCAGAGAGCTTTAATAAAACATGTTTAATGCACTCAGCATCTGTAGGATTTGACTTCTGATAAAGGACTTTAGAATGCCATTAGAAACACAGCAAATATGCTGCTAACATAAAATGGAAAGCAGTGAGGTACATACTGTGGGAGGAACTGGATCTTGAAAGGCAGGACTCATTTCATGACAGTAGAGGTATAGCAGCAGTCTTTCACACTTCTGTGTCAAGAAAAATAGATACTCAAGTAATTCAAATCCTACATGGTTTATTCCAAAATCACAAACTACAGAAAATACAGAACAGATGCCCACTATTCCCCCCTTTTTTTTTTTGTATACAAATATATTAAACTGGATCTTGGACCTTGAAAGAGATTCTAAAAACACTTTTGTGTGATTTAATGCTTCCTGATCCCTTACCAGAATCTTTACAGGACTTATAACTTACATTTAATGAAAAATACAAATAGAGCACATGTAAATAATGGTGTGACAGAGTTTGTCCTCCACACACAAACACCTCTTAAATGGGCAATATGGTTTGTCCTAAGATAGGAACACCAGGTGGGAATTGCAGGAGGAACTGTCTGGATGCTTGCATAATTAATGCATTCCAGAGATGGGGGAGTGGTGATGGCTGTGACTGATCTTGGTACACATGGGCCTGAAAAAGGGTACAAAGTGCCCCTGGAGACTGAGCCAGCTGGGCAAACTGACCTGCCGAGGCTGCAGGCAGCTCCAGGTGGATCCCACCCCAGCAGGGACACCTGCAGGGTACACCCAGCCCAAAGATGGGAACACTCAGTTTTGGACAGGTGAGTAACAGGGCTAAGATCCAGCCACATGTGGAGATTAAATCCTAATGTAGTTCCATTGGTGCTTTGCAACTGTGTTCTCTGCAAACCTGCACCTTTCCAGCTGAACCTGCTTATGTTACAGCCCTTTAGACCTGCTTATATTATACACTGCATTGGCAATATTTAGATACTGTATGAGCAGTAAATCTCATCATAACCACCCACATAATCAGTGTCATACTTCTGAACCTGAGTTCTTCTCTTTAGTACTCTGCCATAAATGGCTCTACACATAATACTAGACTAATACCCCACATAAAACACTAATTCCAGTGTATTTACACAAGCTGCCAACTGAAACCAGGTAAAGCACTGATGAAAGTTTCTAACACAGCTCAAAACTGCTTCAGTTTAAAAGTTTTACATAATAATTTTATCCTTACCCTACGGTCTATGGGTGCCAAACCCATGGTGTCTTCCAATTTTCTTTTTTCAGAGCTGTGAGCAGGTTTATCACAATCATACTCAACTTCTGGCTTGGACAAATCCCGACAGAATGTACAAATCCACTCTCCACTAAAGAAGACAAACAGACACATTGACCTCAGTGAGGGAGCACACCTCTGACAGAAGGCTTTCCACATATTTTTGGGTAAGTCTCTCATCTGTGGGTTGGATTTTCTCTGCATCTCTGCTGTTTTGTTGGTGGTGATTTTTAAAACACTACAAAAGCCTGAGACAGCTGGCAAAAATACTTTTTTTTTTTTTTTTTTACTAAATTTGTTTAGTGTTAGTGGCACTGGTGTCATTAATGGTGTTCTAGCAGAAGGACAGATGGTCTCTGCCTTTGTCAATGCTGATTTTCTACCTGAGCTCACAGGATTTAAGGAAAGCACTATTAAGAGCCCTGTACATCCATGACTACAGAGAGACTGAAGGAATCATATGAGCTGAACAGAAGGAAAAGTGTTAGTATTATATGGTGAGAACTATGTATTCTCTACAAGCTTGATCTACAGCACACTACTAATCTACAGAGATTACCAGAGACAAGATTTTTTGTAAAAGTGAAAATATTTCACTCCCTAAAACTTTCACTTGTTCATGATTTTACCAGTTTGTATAAAACAACCCTGGAGATGTAAAGGTCAGCATAAGACTGTGACATAATTGTTTCTGCAAGCTATGTCCACTGATTGTCAAACACAATTTATGAACCTCACAGTTTTGAAAAGACTATGAAGAGTCTGTGCTTTTAATACAGTTCTCCACAAAAGAAGAAACTTGCATGCTTGCAGATAACCACCAGAGGGCTGAAGAGTCCCACAGCAGACAGAATCCAGCAATAAGCAATTATGAGATCTACCTGCATGTATTTGCTCAGAGGTATGTTATAAATAACAGTGTCTTCATAAGTGGGAAATGGTTTCTGCAGCACCCTTTATTTCATTTCAGTTGTAAGGTGGAAGACTTCAGAAATATAAAAAGAAAATCTTACTGTTTTCTAGTCAGAGTGATCCAAAGATTTTCACCATCTGCCAGTTTTAGCATACAGTGGTGAATGATGGGCATTTTGTTTTAAGAAGTTTTGCTTTCTACTGCTTTAACTTCACAGAATGATTTATGACAGTGTCACCTCTGTGCCTGGACCAGCCTTACAGAAATTATGTGGCAGATATGCAAAAACTGATACAGGCCATGACATAAAGATCTTGTGATATATGAAAACAAGAAACAAAGATAGAGGAATGATGCATTAAAATATCCAAGAATCAGGAAGAATGTGATAGGTTGGAATGAAGGAAAAAAGATGCAGAGGCCTTATGAATCTATATGGGAACATTGTTTTAAACTGAAAGAGGTTAAATTAGATTCAGCCTAGATACAGGGGAAAGGTTTTTTTTACAGTGAGGGTTGTGAAACACTGGCACAGGTTGCCCAGGAGAGGTGGTAGAGGCTCCATCCCTGGAACCATTCAAGGCCAGGTTGGTTGGGGCTCTGAGCAACCTGATGGAGTTGAAGATGTCCCTGAGCATTGCAGGACAGTTCAGACTAGAGGACCTTTAAAGGTTCCTTCCAACCCAAACCATCCTGTGACTGTATCAACCTAGGAAATTGCTCTATCCATCTGAAACAGGAACAAAAAGCAATCATAAAAGCAGCTGACTGACCCTGATGACATAATAGTAACATTATTTTGTGTGTTTGAAGGAACTAATGCCTGCTTCAAGATTACTTTTTGTCTCCTTGCCAGAAAGGCACAAATATTTATTAATTTAAGTGTTTACTGTAACCTTACTGGGTCCTCCTTATGGCACAAAGCTGTAACATGTAACATTAAAAAAAAAAAACAAAACAAAACTGGAATTTGACGTTTCAAAAAGAGAAACATTTTTATGTGTCATTTCAAGTGACATTTAAAAGAGAGCTATACTTCCAGAAGTATGCCTGTTCAGAGTAGCACAGAGATGATCAATGGGCTAATCTAAGTTGCTATCCAAATGTTTTACACCAGTAAACTATGCTGATATTTAATCAGAAAACCTAATATTTATAAAAGCATTAACCAATGAGCATGTTATGACCAATGTTTTTATCCTTTAATACAAACAAGCTTATTGCATGACATTTCCAAGCTGGGGCATTGCAAAATGTCATTTATTTTAATCAGACACTAATTCCAGAAGCAAAGGCTGGTAATGCTTATAACAATAACCTATTTAAGACTCTATTTTGAAAGTCAAGAAACTGAGCAATGGTTTTGTAACAGCCAGTCAAGAAAGCTTAATGCTTGTTTCAACACTGAATGAGATGTTACAGAAAATGTCAGTCACTACAAATCCCATGCTTGGAGTGTAGCCATGTTTAGCACTGAAGTAATATATTTAATACTATATATTACTTCAGATTTTTCTTGTAGACATTTATTAATCTTTCTTTTTCAAAAAATCATTATTTTTAAGAAATAGAAATGTTTTCAGTCACCCTTGAAACATTTTATGACAGATTGGAAATTCTGTGTCCCAGTTTTAGTAATAGATGCCCTAGATGTGATCTTGCTTAATTGTCAAATAAGTGAAGTTTTATTACAGATTTTGTAGAAAAAAGATAAAATTAAGCTGAAGTTTCATGAAAATTTGGATTTTCTGCAACTAATAGAACTTCTGGATACAAAAGACTGCTCTTTCTCTGAGACTGAAACTTATTATCCTGGCTTTCACAATACAAGTCTAATGTCTTTTAGTGTAATTTTAGATGGAATTGAAGAAATCGTAATTACCTTGGAAAGCTCATCAATGTAGGGACATGACAAGAAAGATGAAATACTTTGGGACACTTCTCACAGCAAAGGAGCTTCCCTCCATTTTGACATACAGCACACCAATCTTCATTGGGATCATCCTCTTTCCTGCCCTCCCCAGCATGGGAGGCTCCCATCCATGCTGTTTTCCCAGGGAATGTGTTCTCCTGCAGTACCCCTGGCTGGTCATCTGTGCTGTCTGGTGCATCTGTTCTTAGCACAGCTTCCTCAGAAGTGGAATTGTGATTGGTATCCAGCAGCAATGAAGTAAGTATGGACTGCAGGAAGAATCAAAGGAAGCCAGATCACAATATTTATGTGAATTTACATGACCTTAAGAACATGCAGACTGACCTGAGTAAGAGATTCATGTGCAAGCAGCCATACCACTTGCAATGTGTACAGAGATTACTAACACACTGTAGCACAGGCAAATGAACACAAGTAATTAGCTACAAAAGGCTATTTACTGCTCCCCTAATAAAATCTAATCTCTGATGGCCCAAAAATCTAGCAAACCTGTTTATGGATATTCCTGCACTATGACTGGAAACACTTCCCAGCAGCACCTGAAAGTTTTCATCTCTGCAAGTTATTTTCGGACTTCCCAGGTTTTCAATGGATAAAAGCAGTCTGCTCACACCAGTTAATTTAACTGGCAGTAAGGTTAATTTGATTTTGAATTTCACCTCTTCCTTTTATTTAGCTTTTATGTTTTCCCCTGAAACAGTTCCCAACAGAATATAAGTAAATTATTTTAGCCCCCATAAATACAAACTACCCTCCAAAGAGAAAGGAGATGTTTCTAGCTGTAAATCTTACATTCCGAGGCCGAGATTCCTCCTCCTCCTGCTTCACCACAACGATTGGGAAATCAAAGGTCTCGTTTGGTGCACTTGACTCCTGTTTGATTCTGATCGGCTCCAACATCACAACTGGGACTTTGTGTGTAGAGTCAGCTCCTGGTGGCCTGCTGGAGGAGCCAGAACTGCAAATGACAGGAAGAGGCAGGAAAGAAGGGAAATTAGGAGTCAGAACTGGACACCTCTTGTACACTGATGCTTTCCAAGGCCTCAGGATGCTGATCTATTTTGCTCCTTTGAATCCACAGCACTGCAGTATTCCCTTTATGGAATACAACATCCAAACTTATTTCCTGTGATGTATACTGAAAAAGCCTCACCAAAAGGGAAAATTTTAAAGGTGCAGATCCAAACCTAGAGAATTACTCATGGTTTGACCCATTAGTGCAAGATTTGCAAAAAATCTCAGTTTCTTTCAGACCATACACAAAAAAGCACCTCCACTGAACACTGTAAACCACACAACCAAATAAGGCAGATAAAACACATATTTACATTATCTTGGAAAACTTTCTTAGAGTCTTGCAGTTCTATCAAAACTTGGACCCTACTTTTAGAACTAGATCTGTCTTTTTTCATGTATTTAGTCCTAATAGGATGAGAATGGACAATCAAACTTAAAAATACCTGCTTATTTTTTTTTAAATAAAAATGAATAATTTAAATCTAACAAAATTAATTCAAGCAGCAGCATATTGAATCACATTTTTAAATGCAAGTTACGACTCTTCAAACACCCATTTAAACTGTTCATTTAAACTGTTCATAAGAGTCCTTCACAGAATTTACCATGTAAATGGAATAGAGCAAAAGGTATTCTAGATTAAAAAGCACCTGCATTTCCAACTCAAGTAGGATGAATGTCATCTGATTTTTCTCTGCATGAAAAATTAATCTCATGTCAGATGTATGCTCTAATTTATTGCAACGCATTAATGGATCTGCACTCTTCAAACAACACTGTGTAAATATATTTGTTCATTAATATTCCATCAGTAAGGGATAAAAACATTTGTGTAGACTCTCAGTAGATATCTAGGGCTCACTTAACTGTATTGCAGCAGAAAATTCTTAATAACCCTCTTTGTAACATCAGTTCCTTAAATCTGAAGTAATTTATAGTTCCACAAGGACTTTTAATATGCAGTTTCTTCCTTTAGCTGATTTTTTTGAACGTAAAACCTAATTTATAAATTGTATACTTTAAATAATGCCAACCTAGCCATCATTTACAGAGTTAATACATTTTTAGATGTTCTATTAATACATTACAAATGAAATTACTGCTTTTAGAATGCAAAGAGTGCTGTAACAACCATCAGGTCTGACCTGTTAACAGAGAAGGCGAAACAAATCAACATCTATGTGCACTAAAGAGAGACAAGACTGAGGCATGTTCTGTGGAGGTGGAAGTTACATTTTCTTCTCTCACATTCTTTCCTTACCTCTCTCTGCTCCCAACACTGGAGGCACTAGGTGAACGAATTGGAGGGTGTACGTTTGTCACACTGATTCCTCCTAGGACAGAAGGATCAGGTTAGAACAGAACACAGGTCTGTGCCAAGTCTGAGAAACGAGTCTCAGAGAAGTACACACATTTTGGGAAAAATTTCTCCTGCAGTGAGAAATATCTCATTTAATACGTTTTCATGAGAGGATGAGAGGTGTGAGATAACAGAGGGAAAGAGAGGAGTAAGAAAGGGCCCATTACATGTAAGCAGGCTGATGGGTGAGTACCTTTGCCTGGTTAACCCCTCCTACCTGATCACTGCAGCTTGTTTTGTCTTACTAAATTCAACCAGATCTCTCGGGAGAACTGCCAGGAAACTTTGAGCTGGTGAGCAGGAAGAAGTCTGGGGGACAGATATGAGAGAGACCAAAGGTCTGGGGACCAGAGAGGCGAAAGCCTTGTGAAGGACATAGCTGAGCAGCAGCCCTGAGGAGCCTGAGAGGGCTGTCAGTGCTGCCTGTGAGTGCATTGTCTGCTGTCTCTGCTATCCCACTGGAATGTGGCAACACCACGCAAGTGCATCAATGTTGAATGTTGCATGAGTGCCCCCTGGGAATTCCCACTCACACAGCCTTCCCACAGGCTCAGGTCAGAAAATGGGAGCAAGGAACAGATCCTGAGGGCCACCAGCATGGTGACAGGAATCCCCTGGGTCCTCCAGGTCCACCACATTCAGCCACCCATCACAGTAACTTCTCTGGTCATCCTGTCAGTGCTGCACTTCCCTTCCCAAGGCACCATTTCTAGTCTGCTGTTACATCCTACCTTACTTTCTCAAATACTTGTCTCTTACCACAGCTGCTAGGTTTTAATCTGGTGTTCACCTGAAAGTGTCACTTTTCCATGGATTTCTATCCAATTTGCTAAAATCTACTGTTTTTTTCCCTCCCTGTTTTTAAGATCTGGATACTTCTCTCTCAATCACAATGCTAAAATATTGTCTCAACTCTACCTCCTGCTATGGTTTCTACAACTTTGCCTTCATTTTCTTATTTCTCATCTTTAATATAAAACAGAATTAATTCTCACATCAGTGTCGATGTTGTCACATTAGATTTTTCAATTTCAGCACTTAAATAGAAAATTGCACCACATTCAGTTACCTGAGAGGCCTGGTGATGGTACTGAGGAGTTTGGTGACTGCACAGTCCTGTTTGAAGGGGGTTTTGGCTGATTCTGCTCTACAGTGTCATCCTTTCTTATAGCATTATCCAGTGTGATGTTTCCTGAACAATCAATCTAAAAGGTGGAGAAGCAAAGGGAAACAGTTAGTGTTGGGAGGGGAAAAAAATCCACCAAAACAACAAAAACAGAACAAAACCACAAAGCCTCTGCCATACTGTTATTTTGAAAGCGAAGATCAAAATGCATTTCACCTAAGTTTAACTATCCAAAAGTGAGATGGTTACTTTAAAACACATCATCTTGCTTTCCCCAGAAAGAAAATGAAATAGCCAAATCCAGACAGTGCTTCACTTTAAGAGCAGATGATTCTGTAAGTGCCAATTTTTCTCCACAGGCTACAGAGAAGGCTTAAATCAAACAGGGAGCTTTCACACACTGAAGTAAGTTTATCTCCACACCTTCTTTAGAAATGCTCACATTAAATACTCTAAGAAAGATAATAAGCTATACACAAACTACTCCTTAATCCACTGGTGTTTAACAGGATTGGAAGAAACTCAAAGGACACTCAATCCCATCTGTCCCACATACCTTCTGGACAGGAGGCATTCATACTGACTCAAAATGGAAACAGCAAACCAACACTTTTCTTTCCTCCATGGCTCAGGCCAGGTAACTGAACTTTATTTTAGGGGCTCCCAATGCAGCGTTCTAACTTTCTGTCAAAACTACATGTCCTGGCTTGATAAGGAGGAATGACTTTTTGAAATATTTGGTTTCTTCCAATATCTAAGATGATGTTTGACAAGAAAACATCATCTTGGTATCAGTTTTCTCAGTGGACACCTCATAAATCCACTGAGACACACTGACCACTGTAATGTCTACTTAAGAGCCAGATGTATCCAAAGTGGATGCAGCAGCTTTGGCAAAGTTAGTATATTTACTGTGATTTGGGTCATGTATCTTAATAGCATAAACTCAATCATACACAGGTAGAAAAGTTTTAGTAATACTGTGCACAAAAATAAATATGCTCAAATGTCTCACAGACTCAGTAGTTTTATGACCATGTTGTTCCCCCTTTAAGTCTGACAGATGCTGTGATTCTGTAGTCTATGTACTCCATGTTAATAAAGAGAACACACAGTATATCAGTAAAAACAAAGCATAGATGGGAGATACAGGAAGTAACAGCAAGCTATGACTAGAAAACCATGACACTTTAGCTTTCTACAAACCTTAGACCACAAAAAACAGGTTAGGCAGTAATGTGAAAAAATAAAAGCACCTGACCAAAATTCAACAACTCCAACATGGACCTCTGGCAAACATGTACCATTCAGAAGAAACTATAAAAGAGAAGCTCAGAAGTTTAAGAAAAGATGATCTTACTAGGCTCTATCACCAGCTCACAAGCATGTTAGAGCATATATCAAGAAAAGAAGTACCAAAAGGAAAAGATATAAGGAATATATGCAGTGTGCTGACCATTAATACCTACCCAAAATAGCTCCTTCAATAAGTTAAAAATATATTTTTAAAATGTTAAAAATCTACCAGAAATGCCATCAGCAAACCACTGCTGTCTATGGACATTGGTAAATGAAAGCTAAGCTTACACATTTTTGTTAGGATCATCTGAGGGCTGGGGAAAAATATGCAGCATCCAAATAAACAAGTCCAATTACAATGACAACCTGTAATGTTATTTTTCTTAGCTGTCCTAACAGCTGTCTCCCAGAACAGTTCTGAGTATTTCCAGCAATGTGCAGGCAACTCTGCATTGTTTACTTCCTAGAACTGTCTCAGTTCTAGGAAGTAGAACTTGCAGTCTAAAAGGTTTTTATTTCTCACAAATGTTAAGACTTCAAAACAGAATCCATAAAACATTGCTTGTATGTTACACTTACATCAGGGAGAGATGGTAGATTATAGGAGCTCCCCACGGGGGAACTCAAATCTATCACGGGGGGACCATAATTCTTCCCATCACATCCAGCAGCACTGGTGACTGTGGGGCTGGATGGAGTCGATGTTGTGCTGCTTGCAGTGGTTGAAGTTTGTCCACTACAGATCTGCCACTAAAACAAAGAGACAATAACCCACAATTCAGCAGTTTTTTATTTGCAACAGGTCGCATCTCTGAATATACTGATAAAAACAGCAGGTCGGTTCAGGAAGCTGAATTCAAACACAAAATCCTGATTTACTCTGAAGTTATCTCATTTCAAGAACCAATCTCACAAGACAATGGAAGATGACAAGGAGTTGAACACTATGAATAGAAGAAATTAATGCAAATTCTTAAATTCAAAGCTATACCTCAGTGTTAAGTATCTATTAATATTTCATGCTGCATTGACAGTGTTGTGGAAGATATGTAACAGTTTTTGTGAAATAAAAGCATTACAGGTAACAGGCTGAATGCACAACTGCTCCAGTGCTTTACTAAGTAAATGGCTGCAGTGTCACCTGGATGGCTTCAAGTCTTTGATGTTGTTCTTCCCTGAACAACATGAAGTCTTTAAGAATTTGAAATGCTGTCTGGATCTTCATCCACATATACATTTAACACCATGGTAATGAAGTGCACAGTCAAGTCAGACCAAATTTCTTTCTCATTTAGATGTATGCAGTTTTCAATGACTTTAATGGAATTTCATGGCAACTGCAGGCAAAATCTGACTCTGCTCAATTCCTTTTTAGTCAGTCATTCTTTTTACTGGCCTCTAGTTTCAGAAAGACATTACTGAATAATGAGGTATTTTGAAAGAAAGGCTTGTAGACAGGCCAGTCTGCTTTTCACATGCAAAGAACATAAGTGACTTATTTTATTCTTACAAGTTCTCTTAGACATTGTACAACTTTCTTCAATTTGTGGTAGATGAGAAAAATTTCATAGAATAAGGGCCTTATAGACCTCTGATCACTTCTGTTCATTCAGGATGAATTCTTCATTCTGGAAGATGTGCATCTGGCATAAACTAAAAATAAGTTGTGTAACCTCCTCGTAACCAGAGTGCTGATTGTTTGAGGGAACGTGTGGACAGCAACACAGGTGCTGGCATGCAGCCCATGTATGTTTGTTTTGGTTAAGAAAAATGCCAACAGGTATAATTTTATCCAGTGTATTTTTGGCAGAGTATAAAAACTGCATGGTGTATTTTTGGCATAGTATAAAAGCTTAGGCATACTTGTACAGTATATAAGGCCTTGTGTGATGGCAATAAACTTGATTCTCTTTGGAAAAAGAACCAGAAGGGTCTGTGTCTTCATTTCTCATTGCTACACAACTTAGTTGGAATTAGTTCTCTGACATCATAAGCATAGCAAACATAAATGGTATTATACCACTTTTCAGGTCACAGATTTGTCTGATCTTTTCGTGCTTACCTCTAGTGACATGACTTTCTCCTTCCTTCCATGTACCTAACAATTCATGTGTTAATAGTATGCTTTTTAATAAAGACGATCCTTCCTAAACATCCAGAACACATATGATGTGTTTGCTTCTGCCCCAGTCCAGCTCCTGATTAGCTGGGCACTGATGAATCTCACTCAGCAGAGGTCCCACAGTTGTTGACTCTCTTTTCTCCCCTCACCTGTAGAAGTTCAGATTTGCCATACTCCGGGGAATTGTGGCAGCTGTAACTTTTTAGTCAAGGTTTTTCCTGGTTCCTGGTGAAATCACCATCATCAAGCTAAACTGGGATTTTCTGATTTGTCTACTCACTGACTGCAGTGTGCAGATCATGGCCATGCTAAGTTCTGCATAAGTGGTCAGAAACCACAGCAATAGCAAGTAAGAGAATGGAACACCTACATGGCACACACAGTGGCTTACCTCCACAATGCTTCAGCTGCTTAGAACTGTCAAAATTAAAGCAGCTTGACAGTTGCCTCATTAAGAAAACCATTTCTCATTGTCATAGAGAAATAATGCAGTCTCTGTTTTAATAGAAAAACACTCTATAAAGTATAGAAGTATAATATAAAAGATGATATAAAGCATTTGATGTTTAATTTCTAAACGGAGAGTGAAAAGGGAAAGAAACTCTACCTGTTTTATAGCTTGCTGTGCCAAGAATGCCATTTGCAATGGGTTGGGCTTTACTGCTGGCCTTGGTAGGTTCTGATTTTGGGGAAATCTCATCTGTTGCGTGGGAAGAGCTGAACCATTGGGCTTGGGGCTATGATTCTGAAAATGAATCAAGCGTGGAGGTGCCTGCATAAAAACAATAAAAACAGTCCTGCCAGTTAGCTGATATCTATTCAATGCTCCACACATTTTTTACTAAATGGCCCTTTTAAACTTCTGAAACTCCTCACAAATTATATACAAAGAAATAGTATCACACCATTTATCTGAATGATCAAAAGCATTGAATTTCAATGTTAAAACCTGGTAGACAGTTTTGAACTATTTTAATATATGAAGACACATCACAAGAGCCAGTCAGAGTGTTTCCATCTTGGAAAGATATATGGGAGAATCATTGGGTATTACACAAAATAGATGTAGAAAAAAATTCATGATGTTCACTTTCTGATCACTTGCCAAAAATGCTGCTCAGCACTATACATGGCTGGATACAACAAGATTTTATTGCTTAATGAATAAGCATAGGCTGAGTGCTACCACGCATTTTGCAAGGCAAGTTTAAAATGCCCATTCAATTCTCAGTAAAGAAAATGTTCTCTAAACCATCTACACAGCCATGTGCTGAAGAAGAAGCTATCTGAAATTATGTATCGAGACTTAAGTTCTTTCCTTTTGATCCTATCTTACTTTACTTTCAGTGCCATGGAAAAAAAGAGACTCTTCTTTGAAAACAGTCCTAACTTACCTGATGAGAAGCAGGAGGTTGCTGCATGGCTCCTGGCACCCTTGGGTTTGGCAGAGCCACTGGTCCTGCTCTGCGCTGAGCTTGCTGTCTCTGAGCCATGACCTGCTGCTGCATGTGCTGCAGTCGGAGCTGCGCTAGGCTGATCTGTGTTGGGAACTTGGAGAGCTGGTTGGAAGGTAAGCTGCCTGGTGGCTGTAAGTTTGCTTCCATCACAGGGCTCTTGGGCATATGTGGTGGAACTTCCTTATCTTCAATTACCAAAGAACCTATATTTGAACCAAAATAAATAAAATCAATACCAAAGTATGGCAGTTAGCAGAAATGCCATCACACTGTCAGCAACATGCAGTCTGACTAGAACCCAAACCATTTCTGAAGTAACTTGTTTCTTTACTCACACTTTATTTTTTCTTCACTTGTTCTTACATCTAGCTTATCTACAGAAATTGAACATGTCTGATCATAAACAAAATGGCCTAAAGGTTGATTTCTGAAACTAGACAGATAACCATGATTTGGTTTTATCTATCATTTAAACTCTTACAAGGGCCCCAGTGCTACTCTATACAGGTGCCATTTCTATTGCAGCACTTTTCAGAATGTGAGGGACCATATTCCAGAAGTTCATTAAATGAGCATACACCAAAAAAAGAGCCCACCAAAACCAGGAAAAAGTCAGCTCATGACAAGCATCTCATCTGAGTTCAGAGTTATCAGCACACAACCTGACAGCTGGTTTCTGGAAATAAGTTTCACTTTCAATTCCTGTCTCTAAGAAAATGATTTATAAAGAAGGAACTTGGAGAATTTCCTTGCTACCATCCAGTGTCCTCATGTCTGGGAAAAGGAGCCTGTTTGCCTTAAAGAACTGCCATAACACTTTGTTCCTCTGACATTGCAGAGAATCACACACTTGCACCTCTGTACACTGAGAGAGCACTTTCTAATGAAAATCAGAAAACGTCCCACAGATATCTCACAAAGCCTTCTGCACATGAAAAACAAAACTCCCCACCAAGCTGAGTGGAGAGAGAAAGGAAGCTCAACAACAGTCAGAATCCTGAAAGACCTCTAAAACCCTTCAGTTCTCCTGCTAAGCTGTTGAGTTCCTAGGGTGTTTATCGTGGCTGAAAGCTGTCCCATGGGAAAGGACCTGGGAGGGCTGGTTGACAGCAGGAAGCCATTCTTTGGATGTGAAATAGGTTTAGAAACTGTGTTCCTTGTTTCAGAAGCCAGAAGCTATATGTTTTGACTAGAAAATTGAAAGCTGCTATTTTCACCATCACATATACCATTCAAACAAGGTAAGTTTGTTTGATATATTGTTTGATGATGCTTTATCATCATATTCATAAATAATACTTTTCCCCATGCCATGCACTTTAAATGTTTTTTACAGTTGGGGAAATACATTTAACAGAGTAAATCAAGAAATGGATAGAGCAGAGGCTATCATCACAAAAAGAAAACTGCTTTCAGAATAGGATCAAGACACCAAAGGGCTAATAAAAAATTGTCATACCTAGATTGAAAATATTCTGAGCCCAGAAGCTAGGGTCACAGTGGAACTGGATGGTATTGTTAGTCACTGGTGAAGGATCACACCTTGCTCGGAGAAGATATCGTAGTCGATACGTGATCTAGAACAGGAACAAAAATAAGGTTTTTTTTTCCTCTGAGGCTAGAGCCAGGTATCTGAACAGCACAAAAAAAAACACACACAGACACACAACCAACNAAAAAAAAAAAAAAAAAAAAAAAAAAAAAAAAAAAAAAAAAAAAAAAAAAACCTGAACAAGCCCCTAGAGAACTGAGATTAAAGATAGAGAAACTTGTCCAAGCTACAAATAAAGGGGTATTTTAAACATCTTTCTCTTATTCCTAAAGTACTTTTAAAAACAAGTTAACTACAGCCTAAACAAAAATAATAATTCTTCCCTGTAGAAATATTTATCCTTCCAAAAACTTGGCCATTATATTCTATGACTTTAACTACTTGCAAGTGAAGGTCAGATTTACATAACCATTGATGTTTTTTCCCCCACAAATCTATTTTAGCCCATTCATTTTTCTTTCAAAGAAAAGTATGCCATCCATTTGGCAACAAGTATGATCACAGGGAATTTTCTTTTGTACTAAATTTGAGTTTTCTTCAGACAGCCAAAGAATAGATTTTTATAAACTGTCTTTGAAAACTCAGATTCACAGGTATTTTCAGATCCTTCCAATACCTTGGTTCCAAAGAACTCTGATTACACAAGAAAATATTCTACCAAATGCTCACAATTTATCTAGTTCCTAGAAAGAAAATGTTGTCTTGCAGTTGTTTCACTAGAAATGTCAGGAACTGATATACTAAAATATAACAGGCACTAATTTTAGAATCACACAGAGCAGATCCTGAAAAAAACTTGAGGAGTTCAACTCTTGTTTTTCTTGAGTGATAGATTATTTCCTGAAAAAGAGACATACTTGGCAAAATCATCTTAACTGTTTAAAATAATACATGTTTAGCTTCTTTGTTTATTTTTTTTAGAGGAATTTTATAAGAGCTTCCAGTGAACAAGTTTTTCCTTTCAATTTTAGGCAGGTCAGTTTAAAACCAGATACAAAAGACATTTAATATGACTAAAGATTTTTAAATGACCATGGAAAATTTTAAGTGCATCATTACTATTTTGGATATAGATTTCCTTAAGATTTCAGTGTATACTAACAGAATCAAGTGCATGACACTACAGAAATTCCAGTCTTTTGTCCTGTTACCAGTACTGGTCACACACAGCTCCTGTCATAGTCTGCTCCATTAATTTCCTACTATTGTGCACACTCAGGTATTGTAGATAAACTTGTGACTGTTACCTCGTGTTAGCTGTAGGGAAAAGTACAGCCTGAAAGCACAGCCTCTGAGCTGTAATGCTGCCTTTAAATCTGATGGGCATTTCTTCCTCTCTCCTGGATATGCTGGAGCAGAAGTCTCATATGCTCCTCTACATATCACTTCTTGGAAATAGATTTTTCCAAATGCCCACAGACAGCTCAGCTACTCAACTCCCAAGCAGTACCAACTTTCTAAAGCTCAATCTGTTCTTTTGAAAAATACTTCTCAGTTGCTGAGGGTTTATAGGCTAGATGGTCCTTTTCTTCAGCTGTCTAATGTTTATATGATTAAAATGCCTGAAATGCAACTTGTTTTCTTACTAGCAGAGTCCTTGTGGCAACACTAAGCAATTATAAACAACATGACTCAGTCTGGTGTCCTTTTTTTCTATTCAATTAAAAAAATATGAGTGGCTGAGGCAGTATAAGGCAGACCAAATGAATGTAACCACTTGAAGTTGATAAAAACAAGCAATATTCTGCGATAGCCTGCAGTATCAATAATGGGTATCAAAAAAAAAAAAGGAAAAAACCACCAGCAAAACCCAACAGCAAACCCAAGCTGAAATAAACAAACCCCTCCAAATACCCCAGTGGGTTCTCAACTAATCAATGAGAAAATAAAGAAAAACACTTTGTGAACCAGTTTAAAGGAATTGGGGGAAAAAACCATCTAGCATCTTTCCTCAACATTGCTGCAGATTTCTGCTATCAGGCAAGTACAGTCTAGTAACCTCTGGAAAATCAAGGTAAGCTTTTGATTTGTTTTTTTTCTTTTAAATTTTCTAGGATTTATGTTCATCATGAACAGTCAGCTTAGCAAGACAACAAGCACTCAGATCTTAAGGGTCATTATAGCAATGAAATATTTAGCTTTGTAACTTGTTTGTAAGGACAAACAAAAGCCTAAATTTTTATCAGTTTTGGAAAACTTTTAGTGGGAGATGAACCTGACAAAACAAAGATACACAATAATATTTACATTAAAATACTAGATACCAGATGCTATGATATACAAATACAGATTTTCAAACACTGTTTTTACTCAGATGCTGTAGCAAGTACTGAAAAGAAGCACAATGATGATGTAGGACACACAGCATTTTTTCCCAGTGCTTCCTGGCTTCATGGTTTTCAATCCAGAGGAAAGGAGTCATTCCTACTTCTGCAGATCTACAGTAATTCTGTGGTATTGTAACAGGAAAGAACCATGACCAGAGAGCTAAATTAAAATAAACACTTATGTATTTATGTTAAAGAGAAAACCATGAAAAACTACATATAAATATTCCAATGAGTAGAAAATCATTAAAAATTCTAATACCCTAGTCCTCCTGACAGGCATGTGCATGCATATCTGACTTAACTCTAGTCCCTAGGTGAATGGAGAGAGCTGTCTTCCTAACCTTACCAAGCGCTTGCTGTACAATAGTGCTGTGCTGCTCCCACTGGAAACTGCCCATTTGGAAAAATTCATGACGTGTTCCAGCTGTTTAGAGAGACCTGCCACTTCCTGCTGCTGCTGCAGAAGTTTCATCCGATGCTCTTTTGCCAGAGTCTGCAGGTAGAAAAGCAGTTCCAGTCAAAAGGTCCAATTTGCAGTTAAAAGGCATTAGCTTTCATATTGGTAATTCACAATGATCAAGTGGTTTCACTTGGCTCCTCTAAAAAGGACTCCTGCCCCCAATGCAGCTAGCAAACAGAAAAGTCAGCACACATTTACTCAAGGTATCAAGACTTTCTGTGCTAATGACACATTTTCATATGTATTTCTATATGTGTATGTGTGTGTGTGTCTCTCTGCACAAACACACAGACTTTTTAAAACACAATTGGAGATAATATTTTTCCAAGTACTCATTCTAGACAATTGTCCCCTGTGATTTGCTACTGGACTGCTGAATTTATGAAAGATTCTGATAGAACAATTTTCATGCATGATGCATAGAATTATAAATTACAAAAGCGTGGAGAAAGAAACTGGGCTCAGAGACAGCCCTGATCAACAAAGCAGAGAACACAGATAATAACTACAAACAAAAGAGCACCCACCCCTCAAAACCCACAATTTCCTCCACCAGAAACCCCACTTGGTTAAGCAGCTTGTATATCTCTCCACTTGGGAATCATGATAGGACATGCACAAGGGACTAATGCTAGAAATTTACTTTAATGTTAAAAAAATTAAGACTGACATTTTTCTTTATTTTGATAGAAATGAAATTACCTCCAACTGATGCAGCAGAGCTTTTCCCTTTTTATTTATTTCTACCATCAGTGTAAATATGGCAACTTTAATATCCTGTTCCACCTGCTTTTGATTCTGATTTACTTCAAGAATTCTGTAAGTAGACAGTATAGAAAATAATGTTCTTTAGCTCACAAACCCACCCTCTAAACAGTATTTAAAAAATCTGTTGCTTAGAGTACAATACTTCTTGGTCATATGCACCAATTAATACATGTATCATCAGATACTTATAGTCAGGAAAATTACTGGGATAAATACAGTGAGTAAGAGTGACCTATGATAAAATTAATTAACTGGCAGCAAACTCCAATGCTGTAACTCTGTATAACTGCTGACATCTGTCACTGGTAAAAGTTAAATGCTCTTTGTAATTGAAATAGTCAAATGTTCAGTTGTCCAGCACTTTTCTGGAATGGTCCGTGGCAATCAAAACTGCCTAAGTCTAATTTCCATCTAAGGTAGAATGGCACTAATTAAGCCATTTCAACAACAATGCTCAAACTCTTAACAGCAGAGCTTAATGTTAGATTGGGGAAACCTCTACTGCTAAGACGAAGGAAGAGTTCAAGTCACGCCTGCATCCCCAGCTGTGCTGAATCTCCCTGGGTACTGCTCTGAACTCCTGAATCTCCCCTGAACTCTGCTGGAGGAGCAGCCACAAAGGCTCACTGCAGATTGCATTTTACAGATTTATTTTTCTCCTGGGTTTGTAGTACGCAGTGAATAAAGCCCCAAGCATAAAAGTATTACATAAATCTTCAAATACATGTCACAAACATTATGAAAACATGAGTCATAACCTTTCACTTTCTAAGAGGGATCTACACTAAGAAAATTATTGTGCTGATGGTGGGAAAACTTTTAACACTGTCTTCTACAGTCTTTATTGCGTAAGTTGTTTTGTTGCACCCAAGCAACTGCTGCCCATGAAGTCCACAGCTGAGCAGAAGAATTACTTAACCAAGCCCATTAAACAGGGAACAGTCACTACAGTGAACTGAAGACTTTAGAATTCCTCTTTCTGGAAGATTAAAATGAGAGAGGTACAAAATACACTATTTCAAACATTTCAAGAAACTACAGTATATGTAAAGTTGCCTTCTGTCAGTTTTAACCTCAAAATCTGATACATACCTGTTTTGGATCTGTTTCCCTGTATATTTTATGTACTTAGTCTTCTCCATCAATTTGGTGATTAGTGTCTCAATGATAACTTTCTGGTTCTGAAAGGCTTCTTCTATAAACTGGTACCTGTAGTAAAAAGCAGTGAGGATTTCCACTTGTAAAAGGTATGATATACTTGCTAAAAAGCAGAGCGACTTACAAAATAATACTTCTTTAATTGAAGAAAGAAGTTTCTCAAATCCAAAATTTCACTGTCATCATGGAAGCATACATCAGCAAATGCTGATATATTTTATTTATAGTATATTTAATTTTATAGTCTATTTCCTGTCATTCTGGGGGAAGAATTTACAATTTTCATAAATACAAAAGGATATTCTGTGACCACAGCGTAATTTTAGCAAAAGAAAAATTAATGTTTTGAGGTAGTCATGACTTAGAATGTGAAAATGCATGTGAGCTATTACTTCATGCAAGACAAGGATGCAGAAATAGAAGAAGAGAGATTGCTGAACTGGCAGAAGTTGGCAACAGTTTAAATCAAGGAACCAAAACCTTTAACAATTTGAGGAAAAAAAGAGGTGGTACATTATAAAAGGGATATAAATCCTAAGAAAATGAGAATATAAGAGGAGGACTGCACCTCTACAAGAGCAATGTTTAGCCTGTTCCCAGGAGCAACAGTGGCCAACACTTCTCCACCTACTGACGTTCACCTGCTCAGCCATCAAGCTCTTTGGGTGGTTGCAAAAGGTACAGCAAGCATATTAATATTTAACCAGAGTGCATCTGTGCAACCAGAGTGTATGTGTTAACCAGCAAGACTTTTGCCTTGTAGTCAGAAGTTGTATATAATTCTGCTTTTCAGCTTCAGCAGCCAGTAAGAGATGACCAAAGAATGACAACACAAAGATTTTAGTGTTAGCCAAACTGAAGGTTAACTCCTCTTTGAAAGGGCTCTTCACACACAAAAAAAATCCCCATTTGCTCCATTCTGGAACTGTTTGGTAATGTTGTTATATAATCATCTTGTTGAAGGACAAATGGAGAAATTACACATAAGTGTACAGTTGCATAACACAGCCCCTGTGTTTTCTAAGGACTCTCCGAAGAGCTGCATAGCAACAAATTCTAACCTAATAACTTGACTGTAAAGAAATGCTTAAGTCACCAGATTAACAACTGGAAGAATTAGGTTTTATTCTAAACGTAACACACACTCATCAGTCACATTCTTTGGGATACAAATCTCTGTTTATTTGTGAGTTTCATGTCTGAGCAGAAAATTTTCTTTTGCACTTTTTCCATCTGACTGTATTCCATACAGCTGGATCTATAATCTAGTTCAAGACACCTTCCTGTAAGTGAGGTGGACAAAACATATGCTTTGCTTTGATACCTGTGCTCTTTGTGCTCTAGCAGCTGGCAGTCTCGGCAGGTCAACTTGTCACAGGTTTCACAATACAACTTCAGCTGCTCCTTTTTGTGGTAAGGGCAGAACACTGGTCGCTGACTTGTCACACCAACTGCCTCTGTTGAATAAAGGAAGATGTTAGTACAATCTACTCAACTTATCCAAGATTTGCATTCCCCTGTTTTTCCTTACATGTACAAGTGTGTATCAGGTCACTAGCTGAGACTAAAACAGGCATAAGCTCAAACTGCAATGTCTCACTCTTGTTGCTCAAGCATGGAGCTAGCACCCTCTCTAATGCAAAGGAAAATGTCTAGAATCTACCTTAACATCATCTCTTATGGCCTCACAAAACTATTTGCAAAAGGAGTAGTCAGTACTGCTGCAGTTTCAAAAGACATTGCACAACCAGAAAGTTCCTTTCTTAAATGGAGGTGAGGAAGTGGTTGACTTAATTTGTGCTGTCTTCTTTCTCAGCTGAACTGGTGAAAAGAGGTTTGAGGATATCAAGACACAGGCATTCAAAAGTGCAGAACATACAGAATGTAGTAATTGATTATGTGAGATATGAACTTCCCTTCATTGAACACCCCATCTTCAATGGGTGAGAGGTCTCACTTCAGTTTCTAGTGAGCAAATATCAAAGGGTGGAAGAAACACCTCCAGATCATAGAAATGAAATCTGTTCTTAAAACAATTTAAAGCCTGACAAAGCCTGATTTCCTAGGAGTTAGGTCTGACACTGAGTTCATAAGGATTATATGGCCTGTAATGAAAACTGGCTCCTTCACTGCAGATCCATAAGGCCTCTCTTTCATACCCATTCGTTTAATTATTTTCCAGAAACCTGGAAGAAGTTATTTTCAGATCTGTATCTTTCAGTCAAAATTCTTTCCGACTCACCAACAAACTTCTTCCCAAGGAGGCCTGAATGCACTGAGACCATTCCTACCACCAAGTCATGTTCTGCCTAACATTCCATCAGCCACTTTTACTCACTTTTGTCCTCTCTTGAAAGTACACTCTACTCACTTTTGATTAACCATGTGTGAAAGTGGGTTACAGAATACAGTGCACATCTTCAAAGTATAATGGTGGAAGATAGCCTTTGAGCAACAGATTACCTCATAATACTAGATAGGGTGGAATGAAAATAAATATCTGTTCTAATACATATATTTAAAATAATATATAACAATTTCTAAAAATCAAATAAAGAATAAATATTATATATTTACAAGAAAAATCATGCAAGTCCAATGAACATATTAGAACCAATAGAATGTTTGTCAGCATCCTATAATGTTTATTATTCTCCTAGAATGACACTAAAAGACAAGACACAGTGGGGAAAAAACTGAAACAAAAGAGGTTCTTAATGAACAGAAACATAACCTTTTCTACCACAGAGCACTCAGGATTTCTCAGAGAGGCTCTACTGTGCACCAAATTCACCACTGTTGGCTCCCAAGGCCCAAACAGATAAAGCCCTGAGCAACTGGAAGTGAGAACTGAATGCCTGAAGCAGGAGGCTGCACTAGATGGTCCTCTGAGATCCCTTCCAGCCCAAATTATCCTAGATCATACTGAGAAAAAATGCCCCAATTCATAATATATTTCCCTTATGTTTCTAAGGCAAAACATTTCAAGCTCAAAAGATACTTAGCTAAAATAATGAATTTTGGCTGGCTTTTTATCACAATGCTGAAAAAATATAATCTATTAGTGCTCCTTTTCCTGCTGTATACAACAATAAAGCTCATATTAACCATTTTTTAGACCTTTAGTAAAACTAGAGGAGCCAAGTGCCTAAAGAAGTATTTTCTGCAGCTCATCTCCAAAGTCTAGACAATAATTTGCACTTATTCCATGTGAAAGATAAAATCTATGTGTATTTATTGGTTTGAAACACCTTACAAAAAAAATATGAAAAACAACCCATTCAGCTTATCTGAGACAAAAACCTGCCAGAAAACCAGCTTTCAATTTCTCACTTTTTTAAGTAAGTGTGTTGGTCCAATATAATTTTCCAATGCAGACACAAATTCTTTGTGAAATTATAAGTATGTTACCTGGAGATACTTCCTCTTTCTGCCTCACTGTATGATCCTTTGTGAATTTAACCCTCTGGTGAGCCCTGATGCAGGTTTTGCACAACCACTCTACACATTCTACACAAAACCCATGAGCTTCTGCATTGTCTTCACAGCTTGTGCAGACCTGGCAAGAGGAAGAAAATGTAGCTGTTAAAATAAGTTTGGAATATACACACAAGTTATTTCTCCTACATCATCAGTGCACTTTTATAGTTTTTTGAAAACAGTGAAATGAGAACGGAAAACTGCCTGAGGTACAGGAACATTATAAATAACAGCACAGAAGTAATTGAATGTGACTTTTCAAAGAAACAGGTCATTTTGTCAGTGTTTCCCTAAAATCTTTGCCTGACATGATAAAAGTCAGACCACTACTTTCTGCCATTCCCTGCACACTTAGAAGCCATACAATGTTTACTGTATTCAAGATGCTGTTGAGAAATATTTACTAATGACAGAACATGACCAGCACTGCTCCGACTTTAGAAGCCTCCCTCAGTTCACAGAGCAGTTTTCATTTTAGCTTCTGGTCACCTGCTTGGCTCCAGGAAGCACACACAGAACTGAGCAGCAAGGTTCCTCTCAAGAACCTTAGCACCACCACTTAAACACAATATTCCAGTTATGTTTGTCAAAAAAGCTTCCCCAGAACAGATTTGCAACCAATGCATAAGAATTTTCAAACTGTGGCCTGTTAACTCCTGAGGCTCGTTCAACTATACCAAACAGACCTAGGAAAAAAAAAAATTAAGGAAAACAAACACGTCAGAAGACCAAAACCTCTCTGCACAGAGAAAATACATATGCAAGGATAAACTGCTACAGTACCACAGGTTAAAAACTTTGAATGATGGACAACACCAGTTCACACGTTCATAATATTATTTCATTTTTTTTCACCCCTCCTTCACAATGCCTCTGTAGTCCTACCTTCAGTGGGGTTTTGGTAGTAAGAAATAGTGAACATGCTTATGCAGATACTTGGTTAGGTAACTACCACCCATTTCTGGCAATGTTTAGCACTGCTGCAAACCAAAGCCCCAAGGTGTCTGAAGATTGCTACGTCCTACAGATCACAGTGACAGATTTCTGCTCGCAGGAGCAACAGGGAGAAGATTTTAGGTTTTCGTTTTGTTTTCAGTTTGATTAAAAAAAACCCAACCAAATGACTGCACCCACACAAGGTAAATATAGATTAAGTTAAAGAGGAAGGATATATTTATATCTTACACAGTTAAAAAATATATACATAGAACTATGTTCCAGTTTCCCCTTCAGGAAAGAGAGGAAAACTAGCACAAAACTTGCCTTAGGCCACATAGCAAGTTACTGACAGAACTGGAATTTGAACATGAATTCCAGATTTCCAGTGCTGTGCTTATTCTTCTGGATCATGTTATCTCTCAAAGAAAGTCTCTTCTGAGAAATGAAGTTACAACACAAGGGCTGTTGACCCCTCCTGTTGTCACCTGGAGTTTGAAGCAGTTTCTTTTCATTAAAGGTAACCTGCAAAGGAGAAAAAATTGGGCTTGTGCCCCTTTTTCTGTTTCTTTACAAAAATGAGGCCTGAAAGTTTTCTTTTTCAAAATAGTCTCGAAATTTTAAATTCTCCTTGGTTTTTCTTTTAATTCCCCTTCTTCTCTTAACAATAAAAATTCTTATTCCTATCCAGACCAGTAGACTAGGGAAAAATACCAAAGGCAGGACACTATAAAAAAAAGTCTAGAAAATGGAAATAAAGAAATTAAAGGAAGTGAACTGTAATCAGGAAATTGAAAATTTTTACTTTCTGTTCTGATTTCAGCTGGGATAGAGTGAGGGTTTTCTTTAGTAGCTGCCACAGTGCTGTGGTTTTGGATTTAGTATGAAAATAATGTTGATACCAACAACCAGAACATCAGTGTGTTAACCAGGGCTTATATAAAGTCAAGGACTTTTTGGCTTCCCATGCTCTCTGCCAGTCAGGACATGCAAAAAGAGGCAGTGTGGCCAGGACAGCTGACCTGGACTTGCCAAGGGGATATTCTATACCACAGAATATCATGCTCAGCATATAAACTGTGGGGAGTTGGGTGGGAGGGACCAATCTCTGTTCAGGGACAGGCTGGGCATCGGTCAGTGGGTGATGAGCAAATTTATTGAGCATCACTTGGGCTTTATTCCTCTCTCTCATTACTACTATTATTACAATTATTTAATATTACTTTATTTCATTTATTAAACTGTTCTTAGCTCAACCCACAGTTTTACCATTTTTCCCCTTGATTTTCCTGCCCACCCCACCAGAGGCGGGGTGGGGAAGGAAGGAGGAAGTAAACTGGAAGGGGGAAGTAAAGTAAGAGCTGCATGGTGCTTGGTTACCAGCTGGGGTTAAAGCATAACACTTGCTATTAACCCTTAAACTCAATGACATTTTGAAAAATCACAAAAAAAAATTTAAAAGTATTCTCAATTCTTGGAGTAAAAATCCACTCCCTCCTTTCTCTTTAGCCAGTTGTCTCTTCCTTTGTTGTGCCAATGCAACTCTCTGCGAGACTGATGCAAACCAGGACTGATTACACCATCGTAGCCCAAGGCTCAGTTACCTCAGCAATGCTGACTGAAGAGTGAACTGAATAGGCAGGACAAGAAAGTTTTCAGATCAGTCTTGTTGCCAGAGAGGTGTGATTGTGCTGTGCCCCCAGATACCCCAAGTCAGAGTGGAGAGTAACATACTGGATGTTTGGTTTTCGAGTGTAAAAAAACTAGCAGTGAAAACAAAATAAGCAGAGAAAAAAAGAACAAAAAAGTCTTCCAGGCATTCTTAAAGTCAAAGAAGCAAAACAAAAAAAGGCAGGAACCAAATTAAAACCAATAACAAACAAAGAAAACCCCAACCAAAAGCCTTTCCAGATCACCCTTAGCAAAAATAGGCAGATGAACATGCCAGGGCATTTAGGTAAGTTCAAAGAATTTTTAAGTTATTCATTCTTCCTAGATTACAAGAGCTTCATCTATTTTCTTTTTTCAATATGCTTTAGTTGGGTTTTTTTCAACTTCTTTGACCTGCTGTATGTGGAATGAGATGAAAATTGTGATTCAATAACCAATAATCAGGTGCTGCCAAATGAATCAAAACTCCTCCTTTGTAGTACCAAAAATATATATCCCAACTTTATACTCTTCAAATCCACCAGACAGATTTCTAAAGCTTTTCATAGACATCATAACTCAAACTGTCGAAACAGCAATGCCTTCTAGGTAGCATCAGATTTGCTCCCATCCACTTCTGATTTGAAATATGCATTTTCAGATATAGGTTGGATTTTGCTAGAATTCCTAGTTATTAGAGTAAGCCATACAGCTAAAGTACTGGAAGTATAATTACTGCAAATATTTGTTATGAACTTACAAAACCTAAAACTCATTTCATTCTTATTTTTGTGACTCACACAAGCAGCGTTTCAGTGATTTCAAAGAAAACTCTCCCTAGTTAACCTATAAGCTCTTTATGCTGGTCAGGCAGACATTTATTTTTAATTGAGTTTTCCTTGTAATTACATTTAATTCAGTTACGAGTTTTAGTATTTATAACCCCAGGAAGTGTGCATTCAGCCTTCAGTCAAATTTAATGAAAACAGAAATTACTCAGCATGTTGCAGGTAAGTACTATTTTAAGTAAATACACAAGCTTTTACAACAGAAAAAACACATTTACTTGCAAAAGTTGAGGTAATAGACCTGTCTTCTCAGCTACTGTGCTTAGTAACCACTCTTCCAATTAAATATACTTTGAGTATTAGAGAGATTAAATAATCAAGCAAATGTTTCAAAAGAAGAGAGCTAAGTAGTCCAGATGAATATTCAGTGAATATTCCAAATTTCACCAATGTAAATGAGATGCAATGCTTTCCCCTCCTGGATCCAAACCTCACTCATGCTAATAGTTATGTAACTATCTCTTGGCACATACAAATTCACCAAAGACAGCAACTACATGTAATTCTAAATATGGATCAGGTACTGATAGCTCAAAATGAATGCAATCTGATCAACATCTTCTTACCACACCATCCCATCAACCCTGCATCTCTTCAAAGCATACAAAAGCATATTGTGACTCCTCTGAGCCTATTACCCACAACTCTAAACCACTGGCTTTCAAAGATGTTTTGGCTGCAGGTACAGCTTTTATAAGCTGTTTAAGCATATTAGTTCTTTTTTGGAAAAACACACAGTGGCTCCTCTGGCACCATACAAAGCTAGAAAAACTTACTGTTCTAAATTCTCCTCATTAATGTGATAAATGGGTATGATTCATGCTAATTAAATGGTAACTATATAAATATTTTAGAAAATAATTGTTACAAAGTAATAAAGGAAAAGTATACGTGATTAATGATAGAGAACAGATGGCCCCTTTGCAAATGATACATGTGAAGAATAGAATACAGGATGTAGCTTTGAGATAATCGGGATTTCAAGGCAAATTGGGCCTTGAGATGAACAAAGTTGGACCAGAATAGACCTTGGGATGAACCAAGTTGGGACAATTCCAGGTATGGAATCTAAGTTGTGCTTTTATCAATGGAATATAAGGCTTATTTTGGAACATAATTCTTAGTTATATAACACACAGCTCAGTACTCATGTACAACATGTAAGGTTACTCAGAGGACAGCGAGGAAGAGAGCGAGCCTTCCTCAAAAAGACCACCAAAAGGGACCAGGAGAACCCCCGAGCAACAAGTGGAGCACAGATTTCAAGAATCAAAAATAGGAGGAGACTTCTGGGAAGATATTGATGAATCTGTATTAGCATACAGTATGTAAGTGTAGTTTGGATTACTTTGTCTCGTATGTGAGGCAGGGTGGGAAGCCCTCCACGTACCCCAATCGGTTTTGCTTATGCTTTATTACGAACCTTAATTAGAATTAATCATCTCAATTAAAATTGCTGCTAAATTTACTTTATATGAACCTTAATCATACTTAACCAAACCACTGCCAAATTTTTGTATATACTTGATTATATTCAATATATTTGATTGTATTCATTTATATAAAATTACTGTTCAATTAAAATTGTTACAAAATTTTAATTTTGTTGTTTATTGAATTAGACATATAGAACTTCATTCATAACATTAATCACCTCATTATGACAGTCAAACTTGCTTTCCTAATATGTGGACCTTGTATCAGATCTAAGCTCATACCTCGTTTTGTTACTATATTCCCAATATCTCACATAAAGCCCAGCTGTTGTTCATTCCTACTACAATATTTAAAACTCTCAGTTCAGTAACTGGTAAAGATACAGAAAGTTATTCTTACCATCAAAAATATTTTTCCATACATTCTCTTTTGGACACCAAAGCTATGAGAATGAAGACCTAGACGAAAAGGCACTAGAGGCTCAGTATGCTGCACCAACATCCACGTTATCATTATGGTCTTCTCTCTTGCATCAATCTCACAGTTCTCATTTTTATTTTCATGGCTTTGCACATGCTATGTTCTTCTGTTAAAGGCCCCAAATTTCCCTCACTTGTCTACCCTTTAGTCTTATGCAAATCTAGCACTTGCTTCAGCGACATCTCTTAGGTCTGAAGCCCCTTTCTGCTCACTCTTACAAATGAAGTATAATTAATTTTTATTTTCAAACTTGTCTTTAGAAGCTGATAATTTTGCCAAATCTTTCAATAAATCACCATGTGAAAAAAAATATAAAGCATCTGCTCTTTCCAAGTATTTATGTCCTAGCTGCCCACAACCTACAATGATTACTTTCAGGAAGATCTCAATGGCATTTCCTGTGAGTTTCTTTTCTTATGCAAAGTTTTCTATGCTAATAGCCAGCACAAAACCTTTGATGCTACCCAGGAAAGCTCTTGTGGAACATGTAATAGGGAGTTCTGTACCTTCTTCGTGTTCACTTCTTGTGCTCCTGAAGTTTTCAGTAGTATTTGCTAGAAAGCACAGCTATGCCAGTAGAGTACTCAACTGCCCAAATCAGGCTCAGGTAAGATAAACACGATTTTAGATAGATGGGTAACACTTTCATGGGTTCCAGTTATTTTTCTCTTCCCACAATGCCAGGCTCCATGATATACTATTCACTCCTACAGTTTTAATTCAGTATGCTAAAAATTGTTTTAGCATTAGTACCATTTTGAATGTGAAACAATCAAACATTTAATTTGCAAGAGGCCTTTTGCAGTCTCCCTTGGATTGAAATAAAGCAGTCCTTCCTGACAACACACATATACAGGCTAGTCATAGATACAGACCAGCAGTTCTAAGCCACAACATTACTTGCACAAAACCCATGCCTTGCCTCCAATTCTAATTTCTTAAGCATTCAAATAAAGCTGCAAAACTATTGAAGACAAACTAACCATCTCAGCATAAAAAACCTATAAAATAGCCACAGTTTTGGACAGAATTTAGATGATCTCTGATGCAATAATTCCTCCAAGTGTCAGTATCTTTTCTACTTTAATTTCTCTGATCTGTTGCCTATGTAGCTAACAGCAAATTTTCTTTCTTTTCTCTTTGCTCCTTCAAAGACAAAACAAGACAGGCTGATTAGAAGGCTATATCATCCTTAAATCTCATAATATTCCCTCCTGGACAGTACACTAATCTGTTTAACTATTATTGGTTTAACTTTGCTGTTCCACAACAGAGAAGTTTACAGAACAGTGTAGCTTTTGTCTTATGTCGAAGTACAAAGGAATGTACAAAAAAGCTTCATTATCATACCAAAATAAATCTATTTAAATGAAGAGAACTGCACATCATTCGTTTCCAAGAGGTAAGGCACACACTCACTTAGCAAGCATCTAACAAAACATCTAGCTTCATTTTT
Organism: Vireo altiloquus; assembly: GCA_013396875.1. NCBI lineage: Eukaryota > Metazoa > Chordata > Aves > Passeriformes > Vireonidae > Vireo > Vireo altiloquus. The sequence goes on along the minus strand of VZRF01006812.1, from coordinate 135,371 downwards.
TTACAAAAAAGTCAGCAAAAAAGCATACAAATGTCCTATTCTGTCCTTTGCTGGTTCAGCAAAGTCTGCTGGTCTGCCTTCAACTGCTACAGAAAGTGTGCTGAGTTCAGCCAGGGAACTTAGCTGAAGAACAGACTTGCTTTCCAGGTGCAAACCTGCTGGTTTGCGTAAGGGAGAGGGAGAAACAAATATGGAACGGAAGAGTTAAGACTAAAGTCTAGAAGGGATCTTAAGAAAACACAAATGTTTTCAAGAACTTCCCTGACATCTGCTCACACCACTCAATGGATGGAATTCTCCACTTAACTTTTACAGGAAGCAAAAAGATTACGTTTCTATCACCACTCCCCAAAGCAGTATCTTAGAGGACTTGTTATGAAACTAAGCAGAGGCTATGCTACAGCCCCACCCTCTCAAATAAAACTCCCATTTAGGACTGCTTCTGCATAACATTATTTGTTATCTTTCTTCTCTTCCTAATTTTAAAGTCACTATAAAAGTTATGATCAAATTTTCAACAGGGACTACTCAATTTGTAAATCTTACTGGTACAGTATTGAGGGACTCTGTAAATCTCACAACCATCTGCAAAACTCAGATATTATCCTGCAATTCCCTGGGGACAAAAAAAAAAACAAACCAACATTTCCTCTTGCCAAATCCAAAAAAAGCAAAGTTCAAACAGTCCTACGTTGCAAGAACACAGCTTGTACTTCCAGGGACTCAACAACTCAGTTTCAGTTTCTGGTAAGGTCTACCATTTCTCAGAAATCCAGTTTCAAAATTCCTTAAAATCTGAACAGTTTATAATGGTTTGCAAGACTTAAGTTCTCTTCCTCAGAGATGATGACACCACTTATGCCTTCAGTAGTCAGCAAGTTGGTATCATGAACCTGACTGGGTCCTGTCACCTGTTTCTGAGAGATGTGCCCATTCACACACACAAGCACAAATTCCAGCTAAGCCTTGAAACAAGCAGAACACACAATAAAGGACCTCTAAGACACTGCCTTGAAGCAAACAGCTCACGAGCCAATGATACAGTCCCCCTAAAACAGGCAAGTGAAAAAGAGTAATTTTCACAATAAAAGGAGACCACCATTCAAATATTAGGGCATGAGTTGGAATGCAAGCCACATCAATATACCAACCTTACTGTACTATTCTTATGAAGAATGCAGCAACATACAAAGAGGCTGAATTATTTACAGTAAGTTCCTGGAGTTTAATAAAAACTTTATGAGTAAGGAGATACATGAGATACTCTCTTACTAGCTATGCAATATTTTGCAAACAGAGATTGTTAAACTGCAGTCCTACACAGATGTGATTATTCATTTGGTATTGCTTCCACACTAGCTAGTATTTGCCTCCTGAAAAAAACATCATGAGAAAAAAAAACACCCCAATATTACTCTTCTTCCAGATAAGCAGCTTTTATGAGATAGCTATTACTTGACTGCAAAAGGAAGAAAAGGCAGTCTGCATAAGAAAACAGACAAGAAAACTCTACAGTATACCATCTTCCCCAATTAGCATTTTGAGCCTCTTCCTTGGCAACAGGATTCCAGCTATTTAGTGCCATGTTTTGTCAGTAATGTGATAAAGTCCATTTAGATCTCCTGATTTAGTGTTACTCAAGTCTCTGCTTCAAAGAGTGCTTCAAGTATCCTGACCAAAATACAGAAATTCCCATTCTAATGCCTACTCCTTACTTTTATCTTTTGCTATCAAGACGCAAGTTTATATCAACAATTAAAAACAGTTTAGGGTAAGAGAACCACCTTCTTTACATGCATTTTCATAGATTTTAACTGATTTTCTAGAGTAGCTACCCCATGTGATGTTTAAGCACTTGAAGTTCTGTCCGCATATGAACAGCAAAAAGGCCACACAGCAAGAAGCCAAGGATATGCACACAGATCCAAAAGGTGTTAACTTGATTACATGTTAATGCACTTACCTGATTTGATTTCTCTACTGTGCTACTGGGAACCTCTGTGGTATCCTTCACAAAAAAGTTATCTATGATGTGTCTCTCTGCACATTCCTGACCACAAATTGGACAGCGGATAACACCAACTGGGGGGAAAAAAAAAATCTGATTATGCTTGCACAAACTAAGATCTATTAAACAACTTTAAAGAGAGCTTGCAATGATAAATACTTTTGAAAGGATGTTTTAATACTTTCCTGTCAATAAGGGGTGAGCAAAAAAAAGCTAATTCTCATTTATCACTGAAGTAATGTTTACCTGTTCTTCCCTGATGACATTATCAACCAAGGTCAAACACTTTCTTTATCCAATGCCATAAAGAATTTGCCTTAATCTTATAAGAAATTAATTCTTTTACTCTAAAGGGAATGTATTCTCATTGACAATTTGTTGTTATAGAATGGATTAAAATAAACACTTACAAGTGTGGAATATTAATTAGTGACACCGGGTGGTATTACGTACACACACATGCATACATGCCAGCAGTGTCACGTGACTGACCTTCATCCATGTCATGTGAGAAACAGAAATGTAGTACCTTCAAAATTAATGAGGTGAGTTGTAGAGAGGAAGAATGGACCTGTATTATGACTCCCTTCACATCAAGCAAGGAAAAGCAAGAAAAACTTAGAAATAAATAAGTGAGGTTCTCTCCCTCCTCTCCTCTGCAAGGCACAATGGGGTACACAATTCTAAGACAGCAACATACTTAGGCTCCAGGTTGAAGAAGGAGCTGAGAATCAGTAATACAAAGGGTTAAATGATTAGTCTTCTCAACAGAATGAAAAGGACAAAAGTGAAATTCAAAACAGGGTGTTGAGCTGTGAGTAGACTAGGTTGAAATGGAAAAGATCTACATAAACTTTTTAGAGCAGACACCTTTTCTAGCTGCAGAAAATAGAATGTCTTATTAGCACTGAGGCTTGTTTTTAACATCCAAGAAAAATCTCTAAAATGCTAGGCACTGACATCTTGCTTGAAGAAAATTACCACAGTCATTACAACTAAAGAAGGAAGGAACTGAAACTAAGTTAGGTTGAAATAATCACTTATGACATGGAAGTCACATGCAAAAAGCCTACAGTAGAAGAGTCATGCAAGTCCACACTGAGACAGATTCTAGAACTTCAGCTGCCATTTGAGAGGAGACATAGATTTAGGGCCTTAAAAAAGATCAAAGGCACTGTTCAACCCAACAAATTCAACACCAGTATATAACTCACCCTTGCATATTTAACTAAACCAGCATGGGCTTAAATCTGTTCCTGTTTCATTTTTACAATAAAATGTAGAAGTACAAAAACTATTAAATATTTCACTTTCTGCAGAACTTAATTTCTTACTCCAAGTGCTTCATACAAGATTTAGGTAACTTTTTCATAAGATTCTTCCAACAGATGCTCAAGATTTGACTGGCAACTCAGTAAAAAGTGTGCTCCAATAAAAATCCACCCATTTTACTAAAGCAATTCTTCATTCTGGAAAATCAGCAAGCCGTTTTTCACTTGTTATCAAGGCATTTCACTTTGATCTGAACAGCTATGATGTTAAGCCTGATTTTACTCTAAGTGCCATTTACCAGTCTGCATTTCAATACACATTTGTGCAGCTTCCTTTGATATACAAATTCCATCTTTTGGCTACAACTTTTGTAACATTTTTTATACCACCATCTGCAAGAATAATTGAGAAATCCAATTCTGGTAAGTCAAGTAGTTAGTAGAACTGCAAGTACTGAATTTCTCCTTTAATTAAGCAAATCAATTTACCACAGTCAAGAGTGAACACATCTCCTAATACTCAAGCTACACACTTGCCAAAAAATACTGTTTTACATTTTTCAACAGTACCAATTACAAACACCCCTCTCCCTGTTCCCTCACTTCTCTTTCTTGACCCTGACAAAGCACAGTGCTCTGGGTTGATACCAGAAATCAGCTAGGGAGGAAATTTTCTAACACAATTTGAAGTATTGTTAGCGTAGAAACACATAATCACAGCATGATTATATGCACGTTCTTTTATTGAAGAGTTCTGGGTATCAGGGGTACAGACCCAACATGACTCCAACATGGATTCGAGATGGACACATTTTATACCCTTTTGTTACATAACTGTTATATAACCATATTTTAATCATTAAACTTATATTGTTCTATTGTATACATTGATCTTACCCAAGCATGAATTCTCAGGCCCCCTCCCAACAGCATTTCCCATGATTATTGTTCATTTTTCATGATTCTTGTTACAATTAAACAATAATTCTATTTAATTACTAAGCAATCATTGCATCTAATGATCATATCATTTATCATATGCTGGTTATGCAGGTGCAGTTTCACATGATCTAGTAAAGACAAAGCCCAACACGCGTTCCCAAGGCCTACCCAGCTCTGGCTCTCTTTCCCAGGGCCTACCAGGCCTCAGCCTTTCTTTCCACCCCTCCTCCCCTCTGAATCTATTATATAATTCCCATGATTTTAGAAAAGTTTTAACCCTATGCTATCAGTATTAAAATCAGGCGTTCTTTATTGCAGTGCACTGGACACCCAGAGGATATTTCTTCTAATCTGATGTGTCACGAAACTTTACAACAAGATATTTATTCCATCGTGATCATTTATACTGATTACAGTGCACCCCCTGGCTAATACATAAACATCACTTTTCCTAGAATTAATTTGCGTGCATCCACCTCTTACTAGGAGTCCTTTTATGGTCCTAGAGGGTCCTCTGAAGGGGTCTTTGGTGGTCGTACTCACTGAGTTCCCCCAGTGTTACAGATGACCTTTCCTTGAACTTCTGTCAAGACAGGCGCTGTTGCCTCTTGTTACATAACTGCCACAAAACCCACTCAGGTTCCTCATGATCGTTTATCCACTGGTTCCAGCTACATTGAGCATCCTGTGTGTCTGCTTATATATTATTTTATCTACTTCTTTAAAACACATTGTTCCTTTATTTGGACAAGTAAGGCATCATTATGATCTGTTCCTTTTATCAAGCTCAACACAGGTGTCTGAGTCGGTCTTTGCATGTGTTTGGGACATTGGGTATGGACACAGAAGGAGACTGGCAAGCCAATTGAGATGTGCATGTATTTTTCCTGCTCTCCCAAGTTTCATTTTCATCCCCTGTTCTGCTTCACTGGCCAAATGCACTACTGACTACACTGAAGCAACATAAGAAGCAGCATGAGGATGGGAACAGGACAACACCACCGCTGAAGATTAAATTTGGAACCACTGAACCAGATCAGCAGCATTAACCAGGGTTTCTAAGTCAGCTTGAATTGAGAACATGGAAGACAAGGAAGGGGAGGTGGAAATTAGGAAATGTGCTAACATAAATCAAATGTTTCATGTGCCTTTTCACCAACAGAATATTGACAACTACCTGTTCAAAAAATCACTTAGAATTTCTAGTGTGAGATGGGAGAAGGAAAAAAAAAAAAAAGGAGAAAAAAAAGGAAAGCAGCCTACTCTCAAAATTTTCATGAATTTTCTTTTCTAGAATTCTTTATGCTATCTAGCCTTATGTCAGGGGTTTCTTCTGCCACTGTGTGAGGGTAAACTTGCTTCTGTTATAATCTTGGATTGATGACTCTACACAAATCAGTTTTAACCCAGGTTTAGTCAACTTCAGGATGGTGAATTTAAGCAAAAGATCTCAACTCTCAGGGTTTATACTCCTCAAAGTGATTCTATAACATTCTTATTTCTTTTAATGGAGCAAACACAGGAGAGTGAAAACATACTACTTAAATTGGGAGGCGTGTCATAATCATCATCATGATAATTGTGAGAATATTAAGTGAGCAGATCCCACATTTTTATCTGCTCTTTTGTTCCAGGTGTAAGGAGTTAAAAAACACAGCTGCCTGTCTCAAACTTTTGTTACAGCCACAGAAGGACTGCCATGAGATAAGCACAGAATGGAGTGACAGGACAGCGCTATCTCCAGGCCTGGCAGAGGTGAGACCTGCTGAGCTCATTCTGGGTAATGCATCCAGACAAAAACTCCCACTGTGGAAAACTGTGTAAAGAAGCAACTGCTCATATGCATATGACTGGTCAAACAAAGATCACCCTAAGTTATGGGACAGCTGAGATTGGCAGCCACCACCAACCACTGAAGCCACCTGAAAATGCCTCCCTGGATACCTGGAACTTGGACTGTAAGATAAGCCAACTCAACAGGACCTGGAGATAAGATAAAGGGGGTGCTATTGTCTGAGTGTTATCTCAGATCTAGGGAGAGGTTAACAAAGCTGGGGGAGAAGAATGTATCACTGATAATGGACACAACTGCAAAATTTATGGGTGACAAGGAAAGCCAACTCAGCAACTCGTGCTGGAATCAGCTTGGACTTGGTAAAAAGTAATTCCAGCAGGGGGAGGTCGCGACCACCAACTCAAGAAACCCACCAAATCAAACAAAGAAGAAGACTGAGCACAAGGACTAATTAGCATTAGAAGCAAGGACATCAATTAACCAACAGAGTAACAGAACTGTGTAGCCAATGAGTAGTAATTAATTTCTTTGCTAAAATGTATGAATAGTGAAAAGACCTCAACATTCCTACTACTGAGAAGCCCAGGGGGAAAAAGGATCAAAAGGATATCACTGGATCCACATGTGGTGACTGTTGTCTACTTGATCTCTTTCTGCTCTCTTTTCCATTTCTTCCTACCTTTCTCCCTGACATTCCGTGTTAACTAAAATCTGTATTATTGACTTCAGGGTATGATCTTGTTTGAACCTTAATTTGGGATGGGGCACATCTCACCAGTTGGATCTTAGCACCAGAAGTGTTGTTTTTTCAGCTGTAAAGGGAGCTGGATCAAGAGCATGTGGCTCTTGAGTAGGAGGAGTAAATGAGAAGACTTCCACCCTTCGTAGCAGCATTCTTACAAAACCCAGGCCAGTCGTGGAATCTCACATTCAGATTTTGCTTGAACCAGGCCAGGACACCACACTGCTGACAAAAGTAACAACGCTGGCTCCCTTTCTCTTTCATTTCTATCCCATGACAACAGAAAAGAATTGTGCTGCCATGCAGTGAACGGGATTAGGGACTGCAATATGGATTCAATAAGACTGTGCCAAGAGAGAAAAAGTGTTTCCCCCTCCACTGGCTACACGCTCATAACATGTGCACCTCTTTCAAGAAATGCTAGGCTGGATTTTAGGTAGGAAAAATCATGGCCCATTCTTGGTTTCCTTCACAAGTTACATGCTGCATCCACAAGGGCATCTCAAGCCATTCAGCGGAATGGATTTATAGCTTATACAGTTTTATTTCCAACTTGAATCTCAATTTCCTCGGAGTACATTCGAGACTACTGAAGCAGCCCAAGACAACAGGAGGAGACGGCTTTGGTTTGCCCCAATTTTGGCTCATTTGGGTCTTCACTGTTGCGAACAGGTTTCAGAGCCAATTTAATAAAGCCACTGGATGATCATTTGTAGATCCAAGAGGGTATTTTTATTTGTAGATGCAAAGTGATTTACTAAAAAAGGAGGACTTAATAGTTCCCTTTCTTCAGATCAAATCAGTCAAAAAACCCACTAGTTTTCTGAAAGAGAGCTCTCTTTATTAAACAGAATGCTCAAAAGCAACTGGCAATTTTACCTGCAATGACATAGTCATTACAGAATAAATAATCAGGGTTTCGTACAGCAATCTTCCCAGTTTTACAGATGTTTTGCTCAAAATTCTAGCTATACAGATTTCAGAACAAAAAATATTAACAGCAAGTTACACAGGCAGTTAAGATGTTTAAAATATGGACACACTAGTTAAAACTAATAAAAGGTTTAACATCAGATATTGAAGGCAGCACCAGCTATAAGATTTTTAACATAACTACACAGAAAATTAAAGTGTTTCAACTGTGAGCTACAGATTCTTTCCTCCTCTTGCTCTTCCTGTAGATACCATTAATACTTGCAAGCCTTTTCATTAAAATTCATGGGTTTGAGGGTAAGCTGGTTATATTTACACAGGTCATGTTTCCCACTTAAGAACAAACACTTAGAAAACTTAATTTGAGAGGCAGTATCATGTGCAATAATGTCTGAATCAATTTTTAAAATAATTACTGCTTTCCTCTTGCTTCTCATTAAGCCACTACTGGTGCTGCAAAATTGGCAACTTCTTCAAACCAGTTTGTTCCAGAAAAAGCTGCTCCCATCTAGTTGTGACAGCCTGCTGCTGCTAGTAGAGGGGAGATAGGTTAAACCAATAAGCAGGCACATCTCAAGGGAAAACTGGCAACTGCTGCCAAGATATAAACATTCCAACCAACCACCAATCTAGGAAAAAGTTTATTAAAATTATGATTAATTAATTGTTAATTAAAATTATTTAAAATCCTTTAAAATGCAAATAAATGAATACCAGACAAAGACTATTAGCCGTAATCCCCCCTATGGAAGAGTGTTACAGGCCAGTTTTTATGCTGCAGTACATTGACTTTCTTGGAAAGCACTGCAGAGCTGAATTAAAATATTTCAGCTGCTCTGTGAAACGGTTCATTGTTTTTCCTATATGTGCCTAATCTTCAAACATTTTAGATAGCAAAAAAAAAAAATTGTAAATTTTCAAGCATTGACTCTCCAGCCACTTCTGAATACCTTCAGAATTCTGATGGGAGAGTTTACATTCACGTCCAAAGCTGTCCAATGCATTCTCTTCAACAACACAATTACAATAAGTGTCACAGTGTTAACAAAAGGAAACACTGTTATTGTGGGACAGACAATGTTTAAGTACAAGATGATGAACAAAAAGTCTCACTGTCTTGCAATGAACGTGCTTAAATGATGGTGCAGAAGCTGCCAACAATTAAGCCAATTGTCACTGCTGACTGTGATGAGCACTTCTTTCATCAAAATTAAAATACATTCTTTCAAGTCCTGAAATTGTCAAGTATTTCCAAATGGTATGTAATGAATTCAGACATACAACATGCAAGGTTTTTTAAGATTCTGTGATATTCTTGCATCATTTTCTCTGATCAGCCAAGTATTTAATTTTGAAAGTGGGTTTAATGCTGTCTAGATTTATACATTCTACTGAATGTATAAATCTACTATTTTGCAGATATTCTAGGATCTTGCCGACAGTGCTCAAGTCCATTGTATCCATGTGTTTCTGGAACAAGGAAATTAGTACCTTTCTCCATAAATAGCAGCATGTTAACATGTTATTACTAATTTAAAAAAAAAAGATGACTAGGATAAAAAAATTTTGTTGCCAGAATCTCTGGTATGAAGATAGGCCCTGCCTTAGAGCACAACACAGCTAATAATCATTTCTTTGTAGCACTACATTTCATACTCTGGTCTTCATCTTTTCGAGTTCTCATCTACCACCAGCTGTTAGTTCAGTAGTTGCAGTACAATGCATCTGTTCTCAGAAATCATAGTTACAAGAATAACAGGTTAGCAGAGTATCATTTGGACAGTCAGAACCAGTCACAACCCAAAGAACCAGGCCCTTCCCAGGCACTGAAAGAGTTGGTTCTTTTTAATTCTCTGTTGAAAGGATGAAAACTACACTCCATCATGTGACACTCTTGAGTGTTTTGCCCACTTCTTCTGTTTAGCCCCAGCTACCTCAGTGGTTCCATCAACACTGTGCAGATGCAAAGGTAAAAAAAGCCTCAAAAAACAACTTCTAAGAATCTGTATCATATTAAGGGAACCAAGTCAGAAGCAGTAGTGGGAACGACAGTAGATAACAGGCTTTAGTCAGAGTATTTCAGTATAAATGTCATCCAAACAGGAATGATAATGCAATTAAGGCCTTTGACTAGCTCATGTTATTCCCTCTCTCCTTCAAGTGCTCAGATGCATCCTTGCAATCCATTCCTCCACAGGTCTCCTTCCATTCTCAATATGTTCACCACTCAGTAACTGGAAACTACCTATGAGACTTGGTAAACAACCCTCTTGGCCCTCATTTTTCCAGCCACTTGCCTCAGGGGAGCAATTCTGTGCCTAAACAGTCATACCTAATTTGAGGGTAATATCCTGCCTGGCTTCCAGCTACTATTCCAGAAGGAAAATAGGGCTCCTGTGGATTGCGAAGTACATCTACCAGCCTTTTTTAAAATATTACAGGCATCCCAAAAATTCAGAAATGGCAGAAGATATTCTAGTTCAGACAGGTGAATTTCAACTTACCTGCCTATTCTACGCCATGTATTTTTGATATTGTCATTTTAAATTCCTGTTGGAAAACACCATTGAGGCACACAGATCTTTGTACCCAAACAAACTGTAGCCTGTAATTCCAAAGGAAAACTTGGTTAAAATGGCTGAAGTGCCAATATTCAGAGCCATCAACTTGTTAACTGCAGTGTTCACTGCATCTGTCCATATTCTGCTATATGGATATTTATTTTGAGGTTCTCCTCAAGGACAGAGTTCAGAAGTCACCAATATCTCTATTATGTTTCCTTCAAACTATCTCAAAATACAGATTACAGTGATGCAAAATATAATCAACTTTATCTGCAAAATATATGTGTGGGGAATGGATGTTCAAAAGTACATAGAAATAATATGTTGATTTAAAATAAGAATCTGCCTTTGTTTAAGTTATTTTGTTTGGTGAGAGGGTGGAGAGAAAAAAGGGCTGATTGTTACTGAGAAGAGATTTTTTACTAATTAATGTCTCTTCAATATATTCTTCAACGACAGTATGGTAATAATACATTTACCATCTAAGTACACTGCCCAACACTTCAATCCCCAACAGCAAGAAAGAGGATAAATTCTGAATATTTTTAAGGATACATTTTGGAGCTGTGCTACAATTAAATCTGATATATAAACATTATTTTAACCTGGTAGTATTTTAAAATTTTCTAGATTTATTTTTAAAGCTTGCTGTTGACAGGGATAGAGACAATGAAAAGTACAAAGAATATTGGATGAAAATTCCCACTTTAGTAAGAGAAAACAATAAAGATACCTATTCCCTGCAGTTTACATCAGGTAAGTCTGAGTGCTCTGCAAGATATTATTAATGGAATAAAAAAGTAAAGCTCCAAGCCATTTAATTTATTTAAGTAATACAACCCAAGACACCCAAATCCAGTCTATTCTGACTACTTGTTATATTTAAAAGTTGTTCAACAATAAATCTTGTCACAGGCAGGATTTTTGCATCTATGAAAAAGCAACTCTTAATGCAGCACAAAACTAATACTGATTTATTATGCTGACTCCACAGAGTAAAATTTTGCACCTGAAAGATGGATAATGTTTCTTTACAGCGTTGCCAAGTTTTAATACCTTCAGTGGGATTTATCTAAATGTTACATGAAGTTCCCTTCACAGTCATTGCAGACCTAGATAATAGTTAGGTCATAAGTGGTCTCATTGTTAAGGCAGATGTTTACGCTTGGTCAGATGAATCACACCTTAAAAACATCCACTTCTTTCCAGTAACTACACTAATACACTTATCCACTATTGGACATCTGCTTCAATTGCAAGAATTCCTCCAATATTCTAAAATCAGTCATTAAGAGAGGAGAATATCCTCCAAATATCCCTGCAAGTTACAAGGATTGCCCTTTTAGGTGTAGATGCTCAGGAATAAAAAGCCAGCTCACTTTATATTCTTCTCTTACATGTGCCCAGTATTCCACAGCTCTGCTGTAAGGGTTCAAAAAGCAAGGTGCCCAGCTTTTCACAGTTCCCATATAGCTTTAAGAATACCAAGCTGGAGCAATATATGCATTGTGAGATTCACACATGGCCGTGCAGCCTCCAAGAACCAGCATTAATTAAGAAGCAGTGTTATCTTCTCCTCTGACACTGCATTAATATGAAAATTACTGAATTTAACTAATAAAACATATTCCTTCTGGGTTGAAGAGATGCACTAATTGATCAAATAAGAACAACAGGGATTTCTAACAGCTGCCCTACAGCTTTCAGAAAACAGCAGGTTACAGAGCCAGCAGTGATACTACTTATGTTCCCATGGTTTATCTCCTTCTGTTGCTGTAATCTGCAGTAGATAACTGAACCATGAGCCAGACCCTGTTAGCTGATGTGAAAGAACATCCACATCCACTGAAGAAATCTAGTCTTCCTATGGTTTCCTCCATTTTCTCAGAACTAAAGAAGAGCTCCTTCAAAGGCAATTTTACAGAAAGACACTCTCAGTACTAAGAAGGAATCTTAAGAAAATTAATCTTCTACCAAAACTGGTCTTCTTAAGTGCATTTATTTACCTTCTGTCCTTTAGACTCACTTAATCTCTTTCCACCTTCTTGCACCATACTGCTTCAAAGGACTGATAACAAAGTTCTGGAAATATTACACTCCAATACCAGTTTGGGAATGAATTAGGACTGCACTTCTATTCCTGCTTTATTTTTAAGGAATATTCACAAGGGTTCCACTATGGTATTGTGGTTCTTAATCTAGTTGTGTGGCATAATGACAAATGAAAAGCAAAAACAACCAGCCACAACTTTAAGCCAGAACAACAGCGATTCTGGCAAAAGTTTGGAGTCAGTCATCCTTCACCTCACAACACCTACACCATATTCTCAAAAATTTAGATCAGTCAAAGGCAGCCAAAGAAACCGTATTAAATCTGACCTCATCTCAACGGAACTGGAAGCAGGGAAAAAGAAAAAAACCCCACGCAAAAAATACAATCAGATTGGAACACAATACAATAATACTGTTGCTAAATGGACTTTTAAAGGATGCAAGATTAGGATTTACCTTCTTAAAGAATCCAGACTGCATTCAGCTCTTCCACAAAGGGTGGAATGCAGCAAAGAGGACTGTCAGCTGAGTCCATGTGGGATACCCATATATAAAGTCATCTTCATTTTGCCAAAACAGCTTCTAGAATCATTATTTTGAAGAGAGATCTTTCACCCTGCTGAGTGTCAATTGTGAGAATCTAACAGACATGTAAGCTACCACAAACCACAGCTTTGCTTCTAACTTGTATCCAGTCCAACTATAAGGCTGTTTCTGAAAAGCAAAAGGCAACAGAGTCCTATCTGTCTGCACAATCTATCCAGATGCACACAATTTTACCTATGGTGCCAGTGCCAACAATCTATATATCAAATAGTTATTTACTGAGTGATAAAAGCAATACTTGCAAGTCACTCTTATGGTACAGTTAGGAGTTATGACAAAACCAGGGTTTCATTTTTTTGTTTCATTTTTTGGTTAAACTTCACTGCTAGATGTGGGAAGACCACAGGTCCTCCCACGTGTTCCATTCTAGAAACTTCTGAACACTCTTTCACAACACTGGACTCTGCCTTTGCTATGAAGCAGAAAATAAACATTCTATTTGACAACTTGGAGTGCAATATTTGAAGAAAGAGCTGCTAGCAGCTCTGGACTCCCGTTCAGATAAACTATCTGAACACCACCTATGTTTACCCAAGGAAATAATTCTATGTGTCTGTTTTGAGGTAATACTTACTCAGGCAACATTTAACACATGAACTCTGAAACCACATTGGAGTTTCTTGCACAGAGAAGGGACTGAGGGAAAGTTTAGAACTTCTCAGAGGAGATAAAGTTCCTTTAACAGATGATTAAACTAAATCTAAGTACTCTAAATTCAGCAATTTCCAAGATATGCTAGCCAGTGGGTTATACCCTCACAGTCCCCTCTCCCCACTCGAAATGGGGAAGGGAAAACTGAACTACTGAAGGCCAAGCAGTCTGTAGTTGGTAAGTTCAACAAACATAGGCTAAAACAAGTGAGAATAAGAGCTGCTAATGAAAGGCCCCCAAACAAGACAAAAGCAAACAAGGAACAGAACTGTTGAGTGCTGAAAACCAATTGCTTAAGCAAGAAAAGGTAGGAATCTGTAGACACCCAAAAGAGATAAATCTAATCCAGACATATGATAGCCCCAGGGTTTCAAAGATCCCAGACACTTAGCCATTACTGAGGTCCTGCTCAACAAAGTTTGTCTGCTAAACAGACTGTCTTTATCTCAGTTTCTAACTGATGAGTTCCCTGCAACCCTAATTTAGCGCTTTGGGGCTGTGGTACTGAAATCAGCCAGATAGATACTTTCTAACAGATTTTCGAGTATTAGAAAGAAGGCACTCCTTATTGCAGCACACTGGTCACTTGAAAGATCCTTCCTCTAACCAAGTGCCCTGAGCATCGAGTAAACAGAGTTTTCATCAGACACACTGATGACATATCCATCAGCTATCCCCCTTACCTGATGCATATGTATCACTTTGACATAGTCATACCCCTTATCAGGAGTCCTTACATGTTTCTTTGGAAGTCTTCTTCAGTGGTCTTCAATGTCCAGTGTCCTTTTCAGATGGTTGTTCCTCAACCCCCACTTTTGATTAAGCACAGTATCATTGTTTTCTATAACTTCTGCTTTGTCAGCCTTGCAGAGCTGAACTGGCATCCTACTTGCCTTTTGCATGACTTCTGTTTGCCCAAGTTACATCCTTTATCTATTTCACCAACGCTGTGCTGTTCTGCTCTACTGTCCTCAGACTAAAATGATGTTCTGGTCTACTGTCACCTGGGCAATGCTATGAATTTCAACTTTCACTTGAAAACTGTTGAAACAATAGTTGCAAGTCTCTAAAGTTTTTCCAAAGGCAAAGATGATTCAAAGCTACTACCCCTTCTCCTTAAACCAACTGATGAGGAAGGCATATAATTTACACTCCTACATCATTTCAGCAACTAGTTTACTCATTTTAAAGCAGAGTCCAGGTCAGAAAAAAAATATGTGTTTCAATTCACACTTTTGCTGTTCAGGACAATTTTGCATACTGCTTATTTCTAGTAACCGACTTGTTGGTGCTGGGCTGTTTTATCCAGGCACTGCACCTTGCATTTAAAATTAGAACCTTGCTCCCACTTTAAAATGTCTCATTCTCCAGTCCCAGCAGTGCTGCAGCTCTCTCCCTCTTTCTTTCCACCTACTCATTCCCTGTGCAGCTGCCAGAGTTCCCTCCCCTAAGAGCAGCAGCATTACAAGTACCCTGACATAGCAGGTTCAGCAGCAGCCGCCTAAGCACAACATGAATTTGTGTGAGGGCTGGATTATAGCATTAGTTCAACAAACTTCAGCTCCTCACATCCTTGACCATGCTCAGACTCTAGAGTGCGTGCCTGGAAATAAATGAAGTCGATCAAGTAAGTTTTATTTAATGCTTTCTGACCTCAAGTAGACATGCTAGAAAATACAGGGGGGTTTTCCAAGTCAACATGTATGTAAGAACAGTCCCATTTCTTTTTTACGAGCTACAATACAGACAGATGTATCAGCTCATTGGGAAAATTATACAGCCACTTTTCAAATTAGGCAATCACTTTAGTTCAAAGGGTATTTGCACTACAGTCTTGTTTTATTCAAATTGGACTATATTCACTTGAGGGACTACAGTTGAAAGGGGAACTCTCCCTTTTAATAGAAAGTTGCCTGTGGCAACTTAGTTATTAATCAGAAGCAGAAATCTTTCTACATTCAGAAGGCAAATGGCTTAGTTCCCTTGTCCATGTACTCCCACTTACAGAGGATTTAGCACTAGAGTTGCAGATTTCTTTTTTGAAATGAGTATGTCTCCATGACCCAAATCCATGTTACAAACAAGGGCCCTCAAAACCCATGAGTGCAGTTCAAAGAGCTGAGCCTTGCTTACTGTCATCCTTTTTCCCATTGTCGACTGATAAACTTCAAAAATATCTAGAAAGCTTGTCCAACCTCAGTCCTCTATCATGCTAGTAATGCATGTAAGGTAATATGCAATTTTGTCCCACATAAAAGCTTCAAATAAGCATTTACTTAAACCACTGGAGAGACGGTATCAAGTAACTAGGGACATTCCTTGGCTCAACCTTCAGTTTCATAGCTGATTTTATAAGATTGTTTCCTGTTAAAAATGGTGTCACTTTTTAACTTACTTCACACAACTGTTTCGTGCTTTCTTTGATGATAAACACTTATGGTTTTATACATAGTCTCTGGCCAGTAGGTAAAAAAAAGTAATTTTGTCAGTTTAACTATGGCACTGATACCTTCAAAGCACATTTGAGCTGCAAGTACATACTTTAAATGGTACACAACTCCATAGCTACCTAATTGCTGAGGTAAATTTTGAAACCATCACTGGAATTTATCTGTGAAAAGAATTTTTCTGCGACCTTTAAATTTGCCAAAGAAAAAAGAGTGCATCAGAAAACTGTTACAGCACATAAAAGTTAAATATGAAACATTGAAGTCCAATAGAAGATTTTGATACTATTAACAGTTCAGCCCAATCATCTCCACTGGCCAACAATCCATGCTTCACACCTTATGCACCTGAAGAACCCTGCCTGCCTTCAGGAGACCACATGATGCTTTTTGATATATTTTCTCTTTCCAGTTGCAAAGCAGAGTTATGGAGCAGCTTTGGTGGAAATCTGGCATCCATCCAAGGTCAAACCAGGGCATTACTGTATTAAAGTATTCCATTTTACTGCAAAAACCTTTTAAAACTCTAAATTTCCAATTTCAGAAAGAATGGATTTTTTAATCTAGTCAGTTACTCATCCTGAAATACAGTCCTATTTAGAATTCAGTTCAAGTTCATTTTGGTTTTCCCCTGACTTGTTTTTAGATTAGATATAACAGGCAAAATACCAGCTTTACGAGTTTACCGTTACTGGGAAATTCCACTAAATAATATGGAAATTCCTCCTACAGCATCTTAACAAACACACCCAATACTGGCATAAAGATTTTCCTGTACAAAAGACAAGTTTCTTTAACAACAATACACTCAGAATCAAGAGTTTCAACAAAATTTCTTTCTCAAATTTAACAAACAGGCTAAAGTTGTGAGAACAAGGTCACTTTATAGTACTCATGGCATTCAGCAGACCAACCTAAAAGCCTGCTGCATAACTTAGTAGTTCCTCAGAACACTTTTCCTAGGAATGAGGCAACCCACAAAGAGCACACTCGTTCTTCCACTTGCCTTTTCATTAACATATGCACCACTATTTTCCTTGCTCTTCAGACATTTTCTTAAAATGTACCTCTATTATAAGCATTAAACAACATAATACATTTTCAATTAGACACACACCTGAGAATTTTAAATACATTAATATATATTTGCTTTCCTTACGATCCTCTCACCTTATATTTGCTCTCCTTATATGATCCTTTCACCTTATGATCCACTGCTAAGAGTACTAATTGCTTACCAGAGACATTATAAGCTGATTTTGTATTGAAACAGAGGTAGGTTGATCTCTGAGGATACAAATCTTTGTATGAAGTTTCACACAATGATACAGCTATTTTGATAACTTGTACAGCTTAATTTCTGTAAGGCTTCCAATTGGAATGAGCTTGGCAACTGCAGTTGTTTTAACACTGAGCTGATGTTCCTGATGGCTTCACCTTTTCAATCTTCCACTTTCTATGGGTGAAAGATGCAAGAACATAAATGCATACAAACTACCCTAGAAACACTATTCTGCAAATATACCTGAGATAATAAACATCTATTACATACTGATATTAATCATATATTGGAGCAAGCATGATTCAAGCTTATTTCCACAACAGCCTTAACAAAGGCTGCATAGGCATGCCTCCAGATTTTTATGGAATTCCTGGTAGAAAAAAAAGCAGAAATTTTTGGCAAATATATCCCTACTTCAAATTACACTTCTACAGTAAGCATCCCATTGTATATCTCTTGAGAGCATATTTTTCTCTAGAAGAATGGTATTATAACTAGAAAAGTAAGAACTTTCTCTAGGTAGTTCATTCATTAATATTTTAAGCTTTTACTAGTTAGTGAGTTTTTAATCAAGAGATTTGTCTGTTACAGGCTATCAACACAATAATATTGTATTTCACCTGTAACAATGCTAAACACATTTCACATATGCAATCTCTGGGGCTCTGGGAATTTTCAATTCAAAATAAGCCCAAATCCAAAACTAGCAACTAGAACATGAAAATGTTTCATCCAAAACATGGTATTTTGTTTCATCCAAAACATGATAACTAGGCATGTCTTTCCTAAACATACTCCTATAACATACACTATTTCAAAACACTATGTCAAAACATTAGTTATGGATATATAACATTAGTACTCCCAAATTTCTTATGTTGGAGGTTAATTCACTTGATGCAGTACAGCAGGAAAAACATGATCCTTGTGAAAAGGATGCATAGATGCAACCATGTTTGTAGAAGTGTGAGTGTATAGCCACACAAATAAAACATGGGCTCTTTTTTGTAATGGCAAAGATGGAGAGAATTCACTTTAAGCAAGTGGCAATATCAAGGATGAAATGAAAATAATCACTTGTAGCAGCAGATGTAGAAAAAGAATCTTAAGTCTTCTTAGACTACCAAGGTGTGGAAGAAAAACTGAAGTTCACCATAAGAAACCTCAAATGAAGCTATTATATCCATCAAACTAACTATCCAACTAACAAGTTCAATCACTATACAACTAACAAAGTAACAAGAGACAAGTAACAAAATTTAAGTTGATGTCAGAAGCTGTATTTTCAAGGTCAAATGAAGCGATAAAAGTCTAGACATAAAGATCAGATGAGAATCTGAAAGCATTTGGAGTTATCTGTAAAAGGACTGGCTGTGGGACATAATAAAAAAGCAGATGCCATCCACATATGTGAGGGGATGTCAAGGGTAAGGTCTTCATTCCACCATTAGAGAACTTTAAACTGTATTGCTAAGCAAATATTTCTGGGAAGTAATAACCTGAAACATGAACATCTTAGTAACTTGTTTAGTAACTCTGAAGTATTTATTCCTCATTTAACAGCATGTATTGAACACATTTGAAATGTTAATCTGGACACTCTTCAAGAATTTAGATCATGGGATTGTCCAAACATTATACACTTTTAACAGCCTCATATAAGTTTGTTTGCTAGCAGGTTTGCTACAGAAGAGTTACAGAAAAAAGTGTTTCCCTCTACTGTTTTGGCATTGACACAAGTAAGATTTCATGATGATACCTGCATGAAACTTTGCTATGTAGTTCCATTCACAAGTATTTCCCTGCACCACTTCCACATCTATTTCATGTACAGATTTAGGATAAAGAACAAACAAGGATACTTGCAACTTAAAAGTTCTGAAAAGGAATAGAATCTCAATCTCTACCTTTGCAGCTTTCATTTGAAAATTCCAAAAGAGTACTATGAGGGTCTCCACATTACAAACACTACCCTTTAAGTACAGGCTACTACTCATTCACTGAAGTGCAGCCCAGACAAAATTCAGGCAAATGGCAGACTTCTAGTAATAGCCATTTTTGTATGCATCAGTTGTAACTCACACAACTGGATAGCAAAGAATGGCCATTTGAGAAACAAAAAGAAAACATACATGAACGTAGCCAAACAGTTAGTAGAGGTGTTTGCAGATACCTGCTCACAAGTGTCACATTTACAGAGCTGCTCTTGCAGCACTCCCTGCAGTTCATAATGTTCTGTCTGACAATCCATTTTTTGGCAATGCAACACCAAAATTATCACCTACAGCAAATAAGCTGCCACTGGACATTCAGAAAGTAAGCAATGAACTCTCCAGCGCTAAAAACCACTGGTGTCTGACACAGTGATTCTTCAACACCTCCAACTTCAGGAACGGTACAGAAATCAGAAACTTCAAGTTTTCTTTTCTATTGAAGTTATTCTCCTTTAAAAGTGAGTGCATGTGGCAGTACAGAATATATCCACACCGACTGGCCTTTCCACCAGCTTGCCTTTGCAGGAGGAATACTGGTTAACATTCATCACATGAAACTCCTCTGCGTGTCTTGCCACTTGTCTGATGTTATCCATGCTGAATCTTGTACTCAAGTGAACAACTCCAGAATTCTTAATTCACTCTAGATCTTTAAGCTGGAAACAGCTCCTTAATTAGCTGTTAGAATATTTACATAAAGAGACCCAACATTTTCCCAAATAAACTCGTCTGTATGTTGGAAGTTGAAGGCACATACAGATCCCTACTTCTGCTATATTTATATAGAACATCTGAGAATGGACCTGCGCTGCTCATGACCTCAAATTTCAGAAGACAATGACGATGATATTGCCTCTTAAACTTCCTTGCAAACTCCTGAGCTTGTATCTATGCCCTCTTTTCTATTTCCAAGTATCTCGTCATGACGTATCTCATCATACTCCAGAGTCTGTGTTTTTCTGTTCCTCCAATCCAGAATTTCCCATTTCTACTCATAGACATATGAGCAATAACATGTCCTGAATCAACAAACCTTAAGTATATATGCTTTAGGTCACAGATTTTCCTATTCTGTAACTTTTGATTAGGCAGTCTGACTACGACATACATTACACGCTTAAATTAAAGACTAAATGAATACACTAACACGGACATCCACACAGATGAAGAGACTCAGTATATCTTGTTAACATACTTGAGAGTTCTCAGATATTCTGATGAAAATCTCTAACTGTTCCAAATATTCCTTCCCGTCAAGAGGGTGTTTCCTTTAGGAATTGCTGCAAACACTTTGCATATTTAAGTTGTAATCTTTTGGTCAGAACTCTGGCAGGATGGTGAAGTTTTCCTAAGTCCCCTTAAAGGACTTAAGAATGATCAACCAGGAGCTACTACTTTTCCCTCGAGCCCCCACTACACACCCCAGTGAGAACAACCTCCTCTAATACCTATGGATTAGCTCAATTTCCATCACACTTCCTCTTTTCTATTCAAGTTTTTCCAAGACCTTGACCAGCTTCCACTACAGGATGCTCGTTTGCACTTCTTTCTAAGATGAAATTGCCTTTAATAAAACTAAATGATCCATTAGACCTAGCCTAACAGGGCTAGGAAAAAAAAAAAATCAAAAACATTAGGAAAGTAGTTTCAAACTGGAGGAGTTTATTGCACATCTTCTCCAGCGATGTGTACTTTTCAAACACACCGACACAGGCTACTGTGTCAGTACAGGAGCTTAACAAAACTTCCTCGCGGCATTCTCCCTTCGGCACGGCAATTAGCGAGTAAGTGGCGCACGAATGCATTAGCAGAGCCATCCGGGCTGCCCATCGCGCGGACAAGTGTTGTTATTATCGCTCGGCCGCTCCGGTCCCCGCCCAGGCGCGGGGTCGCTCCCGGCCGAGCGCCGCGCACGGATGACACCTGCAGGACTCGCCTCCGGCCGCACTCCACACTCCAAACGTCACTCAAAAAAAGTCTGTT
Organism: Vireo altiloquus; assembly: GCA_013396875.1. Lineage (NCBI taxonomy): Eukaryota > Metazoa > Chordata > Aves > Passeriformes > Vireonidae > Vireo > Vireo altiloquus. The sequence goes on along the minus strand of VZRF01006812.1, from coordinate 114,101 downwards.
TTCTCGCTACGATTTTGTGCCTTGTTATCAGCCCCTGATCAGGTTTTCCGCTGGCCAGGGGCCAGAGCCTCCCGGCTCCCCCGATAAGGGCTGCCCCGCCCCGCATCCACGGCCCGGCGCGGGCAGAGGGGGGGCGGCTCTCACCGCTCCTCTCCATCCACACAGAGGTCCTGGGAAAGCACGGTGGTTCTGCCTTCCCTCCGAGGTGGGAAATTTAAAAATAACGATTAAAACAAGCCAAACCAAAGCCCTGGCGCTGGCGAGCAGCGAGCACAGCCCGTCCCGACAGTTCCGTGCCCCAGCAGCTCCGCGCCCGGGCACCCGCACCCCGCCCACGGCACCCGGTCCCGACAGCTCCCCGTCCCCCGCGCCGGTCGCCACTCACAGGCCTCCGGGTGGCGGGGCGGAGAGGGCAGCACCCTCAGCCAGGCGCCCGCGGGCCAGGCAGGGGCAAGCGGGGTACGGCCGAAGGGCCACTTACCGGGCGTGCAGTGCAGGGGTGAGGCCGGCGAAGAGACGGGCGAGGAGGGAGGAGCCGCCGGCGGCGGCTCCTTGGGAGCGGCGGCGGCCGCGAGTGTCAGGACGGGGGGCAGCATGAGGTACCGGTCGGGCTGCGGCAGGCAGCGCTGGCACACCGAGTGCAGGCAGGGCAGCAGCTTGGGCCGCCGGCTCTGGATGGGCTGCCCGCACACGCCGCAAGTGTCCAACAGGTTGAGCGGGGCCGCGTCCCCGCCGCGCTCCGCCGGGCCCTGCCGGCTCTCGGCCTCGTTCTCCCCGCTCAGCGCCGCCGCTGCCCC
>VZRF01006812.1:0-113189 GCA_013396875.1 Vireo altiloquus | reverse complement strand
GACCGCGCCCCCGCCCCCGCTACGTGCGGCGAGCTCTGCCCCGCCCGCCCCGCGGGAACCGGCCCGGCCCGGCCCCGGGAGCCCCGCCCCGCCAGCACCGCCCTCCTCCCTGTCCCCGGCACCGGTGACCGCCCTCAGCTGGCTGGGGGGCAGATTGTCTTTGTCCGGTGGGAGGAAGGACAGAAAGCTCCTCTGGAATATGAGGAAAAACTTTACTGGGCAGGCGACCATGCTCTGGAACAGGTTGCCCAGAGAGGTTGTGGCATCTCCCTCACTGGGGATGCTCAAGAACCGTCTGGACACAATCCTGTGCCATGTGCTCTAGAATGACCATGACTGAGAAGAGAGGTTGGGCCAGATGACCCATTGTGGTCCCTTTCAACCTGACCCACCCTGTGATTGTGCGAGAGGCCTTTGTCCCTTGGACCAAAAGTGGCTGCCTTTCTCCCTGCCCTGTGTGCGGGTGAGAGTCTAAGTTTTGGCCTGTTTGGCTTGGTGCATGCAGCCACGTTACCTGACTGAAGCTAATTGGTGATTGGTACAATTAAAAAGATACAACAGTTAAGTACAATTCTAGTTTAGACACAACATTTTATTGAATCAAAGGCCTTAAGTATTGTGTTGGTGAGGGTCTGGAACAGGACAACCAGAGAATTTGTGGATGCCCCAAATCTGTAAGTGTCCAAGGCAATGTTGGACTGATACTGAAATCAGCTAGAAAACAAACTTTCTACCACAATTTTGAGTATTAGACAGCAGGCATTCTTCATTACAGTGCTGGACACATCAGAAGGATAGCTCCATTAATCTGATTTGTGTCCTGAAGGTACAACACGGTATTTATTCCATCATGCTCATACGTATTTATTACAGTGTACCACCTGGCTGATACATAAACATCACTTTTCCTAAAACTAAATTGCATGCAGCTGCCTCCTACTGGAAGTCCTTCAATGTTCCTAGAGGGTTGTCTGAAGGGATCTTTGGTGGTTGTACTCACTGAGTCCCAATGTTACAGATGACCTTTCCTTGAACTTCTCTTAGGGCATGCGCTGTTGCTTCTTATTACACAAGTTTACCAAAAAAGCCACTAGATTCCTCATTATCTGTTTTATCTACTGGCTCCAGCTACATTTATCATCCTGAGTGCACACTTTTACATTTTTTTATCTTTTTTTGTTAGTTGGTCTTTAAGCTCTATCCAGCAATGTCAGGAGAACTGAAAATTTCTATTCTCTGTGTTATCTGTCAGGACAGGACTTTGAGCAACCTGGTCTAGTGGAAGGTGACGTGCCCATGTAGGGTGGGGTGGAAGCAGATAATATTTAAGGTCTCCTCCAACCCAAACTGTTGTATGATTCTGTGAGATTCTATGAAGTGTGTATGCAGACACAGAGCATTGCTTACACATTGGTCAACCATAAACTGATCCAAGCTCCTCAGAATATTCCAGATGTGTGTGCTTAAATGCCCGGGGCAGCTAGTATACTTCCCACTTCCTTGCAATTTCATCAAGACCCTAACATCGATCCCATAATAAATCGGAGCATAAAAAAGCCGTACATGACAAAATACTAATTTCTTCAGCACAAGGAACAACTGCATACAGGAGCATTGTCATGATTCAGCATGTCTCACATGCATAATTTATCATGATAACAGGAGAACAATACTACAGGTTGTTTGGGGGACGGGGAACAGATTTGGTTTTATAATGAGGAATTGTTAAGAGGGAAATGTCTTTCTTTGCTTATCAGTGGAGGAGACAAGCCATACATTCTCAACCTTTGACGTGCCAACACATAGGGAAAAAATGCCTCCAGAAGCAGCCTCCTGAAGTACACCTTCTCTCTTGTCGTCCAGCTACCTCTGTCTCTTTGCTAAGAGTCACCAAGTGGTAGGAATAGAGCCCTGTAGTTCTCTTTGCTTTCCCCACCGCTTTGGCTATCCAACGCCCTATGATGATGTGCTAAGAATCCATTGTGACAGGAGCTAACAGGCTGAGAGCATGCTAGTGTGAATGGTGAAATGGGTTCTGGAATTAAAGTTAGGGAGGATGGTACAGGTTCTGCAAGGCGAAAATTATCCAAATTGCCATTAGAAAGGGTCTGTTGGAGACCAGGCAACAACTGAAGAATGGTTGATTAGTATTAAGAACAAACGTGATCAGAAACCCAGTAAATAATACATTTGTGAGAAGTAATAAAAAGTCATAAGATCATCAAACTAGGTGGCTTCTGTAACTAGTATAAACTGTTTCTCTAACAGATGTCAACACAGGAAAATAGTAATACTATGTAATAGCACAAAGATCACCCTGTGAAGGAACTGAGCAGACACTTTGTTGCAAACGATGATCCCCGTGAAGCAGTGTCGCAAAGATTAGTAAAATAATAGGATTATGTTTCCTGCAAAGTTTGTTTGCTTGGGATGTTTGCAAAGCTTGCTCAAATGGCTGTAAAATCTGTAGTTGCATGGCATCTGAACAGCATCTGATTTAAAATGAAAGTTTGAACTTGTATAATTTGAATTTAAATGTAGAGCTTTCCTGTTACTGGTAGAATCATATTAGCAGTACTCGGGACAGGAACAAAAAGGGCATGGAGGAACAGAAATTACCACTTTGAGATAAACCATTCAGCACATAAATACAAGGGAGTGAGGGAAAGAGCTTTTAAATGTATCTACATTGTTTAGACAAAAAGTGACAACGACCAGTGAAAGGCGAGGCATCCTGTTATAGTCAACTGGTTGCACTTGGCCACAGCTACACCACCTGGCCACCAGGGACCCCAGGCAGAGCTGGCTTGGGGCTGTTGGAAAAGGTCATGTAGACAAGCCCACCATGCTTTACTCGCTTTAGTCTGAAAGCAGCTGATGGTTCTGTCTAGTTTCCGATGGAAGACAGCTTGTTGGGCTCTCCAGTGTTTCACTGGGATGAGTCAAACCAATGAACAAAGAATGAAGTTGGTGACAAGCTGATACTGGAAATCAAAATGACTAGCTACAGGAAATATCCAGAAGCTGAGGTTGCTTCCCTCTTCTACATTCACAAGAACTTCAAAGCTTGCTCTGCTACTCATTACTTCTGTTCATGATTTGTGAGGTTTCCTACATCCTCTGCTTCTTCTGGACATCCCATTTAAAGCATATTCCAGAAGCGTTTTGCCTTCTGTTCAGATATACACTTCGTGGCTGCAGTCTAGATCTTTGCCATTTGTAATCTACATTCCTGTGGTATACTCCACAAAATGCTATCATTCAGGAACTTCAGCTGCAGAAAGAAATAGCTGCCAGCTGCGCTGAAGAACTTCCCAATGGAGATCTCATAACTAAAAGCTCATTGCACTCAGAATTTACTTGCTGGCTCTGTTTTCCTCCTTTTGTCCCTGGTTCAGTTTTTCTCTTCCCTGTATTTCTGTATTTTCTAGCAGGCAGTCACTTGGCCTTACAAATGCAACCCTTCCCGGATTATCCCTAAACATCAGCATGTGCGTTTCCTCCTCTTAAAACAGACATGTGACACTAAATAATCTCTTTCCAAAGTTTTTTTGTGCACCAAAATAAAACCACGAGGCTAGGTAGTGTGACAGCTCAGTTTAACCTTTATGTGGCAACAGTGAAGGAAGTGGGGAGGAGACTCAGTACTCCATGTGTGCCATTAAAAAATTCTTTTGCCACAGTAGTCATCCAAGACGTAGATCTGGCAGCTTTCTGGCCAGGCTGTATTACAACAACATGAAGCAGTCACTGGGAGGATGTGTCCCAGAATATACAGCATTTACTGGTCTGTGTTCTTTTGAGAAATGGGTATCTTAATATATGGTTGGTTTTCCTGTTGAGCAAAATCTGTAAAATATACAGTGTATTCACTGGAAGCAAGATGAATGCATTAGGAATTCACAGTTAGGGAAATGTAATATATTAACCTTTTCAGCAATTGTGAAGAAGGAGAACTTTACATACTAAAGCATCTGGAACAAGCAATGAATGAGCCTAGTGCCTCACTGGCTCTGATGGCTGAATTAGGGATTAATCTAGAATATGGCTTAGACCTGTAGGCTGACTTTTGGAACTCCACAGTCAAGAATCCATAAAGCTGTAGTAAACTACCTACTTGTCCTTTCAGTCAGGAGGGAGTGAGAGAAACCTGGCTCAGGTAATTTTCTTAGGATTTTCAGCCTTCTATTTTCTATACTTCACTCACCTAACATATACAGACACACAAAACTTTTCTTCCAGGTTGGAGGATGGTTTCTTGGAAACCTTTCTTATATCCTATTATATATGCTCTTTACCCAAGCAAAATATTTCTCTAGCACCTGGCAAATAACAACTGACACTTTCACAATTGAGAAGAGATTCACTTGACCAGTTTCAGCTGGAAGCTCACCGCAGATAAGGCTGGCTCCAGCACTCTGGAGTGGGCCAGCTGCCATGTCATGTTTCCAGTTCTCCACCCAACATGCCTCCGCTGTAAACTATGGAATAACATCACCTCTGCACAGTCTCCTGTTGGTTTCATGGTCAGAGAAGATGCTGTGCTTTTGGAAATTAACCCTGGGTTCATCCTGTTAGATTCCCTTTCAGGGAAAAGGAACTTGCCTAAGGGGAGAGGCAACATGCCAGTTCTGAACGCCCAGTATTAGATAAAAAGTGATGAAAGTGACTGTGGTATTCACAAACCCTTTTTCTTCCAAAATATATTTTTTAGGGTTTACTTTTGTAGAAAATTGCACAAACACATGGGAACAGCCTAGATATACATGAACATATCCCAGTTAATGTCTCCCAACAATGCTTTATCCACTTGTTTTATCAGAAACTTACAGGTCCCATCTCTAATTCCCTCAACCTTTGGAACATTGTGTCTCTCCTAGGGATGAGTAGGATGCTAGGCATGCCCATGTAGAGATGCTGTGGTTCAAAACTTAACCTCTTCCCCTTCCAAGTCCCTGTACTCCCTGGCTGTGCAGCGTCAATGGAAATGGGGCATCCCAGGGTAACAAGAACAGATCAGCTCTGATAATTTAAGATTGCAACTGCAAGCTAACCTCTGATGAGTTAAACCCAGATATTCAACCAAATAATCAGGCCAACAGACCATATTCTTAAATTATCACAGGCCAGCTCCAAATCTGTCATATTCAGTTTCTTTTCTGACATGTAAGAGGCCAGAAATATCTTTCTGCAGCAGCACAAGTAACCTCATTGGGTATTAGACTCATTTCAAGGAACTTGGGAATTTCCCAGTGGGGACCACAGCTTCTGTTGATGAATCTCAGTAATTATAAAGCAGGGGGTATAGTTGTATCGCCTGTGGGTTTGAAATTCAGTAATAATTGATTGCTTAGCTCCCTACCTACCTAAGCACTTCCCTTGCCCTGTCTCTGTGATCCTTGTGGGTCCCTCCCAACTCAGCATATTCTGTGATTCCTTATCTCATGAGGGTTTCCCACTCAGGTTCTTGTTAGCATTGTTGCTAGAACCAAATGAAGCACTGCCAGCTCCTGGCAATGTATGAACAAAACAGCATTTCCTCAAGTCACCTGGCTCTACTGGGAGACTGCAATCCACCAGGATGAGATTCTGCCCTGACTTCATTCCTGAAAAGGGACTTTCTAGTCTTCTTTTTGAGGGAGGATGGAGGAGGAAAAATGTTGCTTTAAAGTCAGGTAGTAGGTGGATGTACATGGAAAAGAAGCTCTGCATGGTATCTTTTCACTTCCCTAGCGTGAATCTTTACCTGCAAGAAGAATCAAAGATTCACTTGTCAGAAAGGTTCCCAGGTTTCAGAACTTGCTCCCATTCAGATTGGGAAAGAGTTTCCCCAAATTCAAAATACTTTTTAAAGAAAATATTGCGACGTGGTCTGGATTTGATTAAAAACTATGCTTTTGATACGTATATTTTGTTTGGATTTTGATATTTCATTTATCACTGTACTATATAAATTATATACTGTCACATGAAGTATTTGGAACATTTTTCCTCCAAAAATGTCTAAAAGACACTTACAAAATTACTAAAACTTTTACTTCAACTTTGCAGTTTTCTAAAGCAGAGAAAGAAAAAAACCTCCCCAAACCTCTGCAGACTGCAAAGGAAGATGGTCATTACCTCATTACTGGTGTTCTGCTGTCACCTCCCTTGCTGACCCCACCTGTTTTTCAATAATGCCTTCACAGGCTGTGCCATTTTTTGCCCACAGAACTTTAACTCAATACCCACAGTAAGGTACATTTTGTTCTCTTCTTAGTCTTATTGAGGATCAGAGGTTTGTTTTCCCTCTTGTTGACAGCAGATCACATTAAATTACTAAAAACAGCCCAGGACCAAAAACACATTAATTTTCACTTCTCTTCTGAAAAGTAACCATATAATGCAGTTATGCAATCACATTTCTTTTCCTAGTGATTTTAAGGTCAAATATTCTCAGTTTAAAGATAAAGGGTATTTCTTAAAGTATTATTCTGTTAAGCTACTACAACTTGCAATATAAAGGTCATTATATTCCTTCCCAATCAACAGTACTCCTAATGAACCCTTTTTTTTGGACCAGAAAGTCCCTTTCTTTCAACTTAGGCTTTCAGGGGCATCTATATGAATCACATTAAGGAATCAGTTGGGAGGAATAGGATCTCTCTCTTTTCACATCATTTTAAATATTGCATATATTCAGAAATGCCCTACTTTGCACACAGGCATTACATCTGTGTGAAGGATTTGCTTCAGTGTGACTAAATTGATTTTGCTGCATCATTGCACATTTGCCTAATGTCAACAAGGCCTTTACTGTTGGCTATGCTGAACTAACAAGAATAGAAAAGTGGCATCGAAAACTTTCTTTAAGGTTGTTTGGAGATAGGATTCTGACTATCCCTACAGGGAAAATAAGAAGGGTTGGTTTGCTTTCACATGTTGCTGCTTTTAGACAGTTGGTTTTCAAAGAAGCAAAGCTTACTAGAAAATTTAGGGTCTATCAGTTTAAGTCAAAGGAGCATGCTACAAATTTCCTAGCAGAAAGATAAAACTAATCTTATCTTGGGTACTAAAATTTTTATTTGCAGTGATAATAACTAGTAAATAAAATGTTCAGCTCATCAAAAGCCTCTGAGCTATTTTGAGTTTCTCATTGTGTCCCAAGTGTTGTGCCCACAACTAAACCTAACCCACACTGGATTAGAGGCACCAGGACCAGCTGGAGCCAAACCAAATCTTCTGTTTTATTACACAACTTCTCTGAAGAGCCCTGAATAGAGGGTGGGACAACAAAATAGAGGATAAACAAGCCACAATCCTGGTTAAAAGCCATGATGGATGGACATAGGACTGTGTTACTTGGAATAACACCTTCCAAGCCCTTCAATCATCTGTCTCTGGACAGACTTCAAGACTGCTGCACAGAAGTTTCAAGGCTCTTGCCTGGCCTCTCAACTATGAAAGTACTCTTGCTATAGGAGACATGGCAATTTGACTCATTTCAGCACCAAGATGTAAGGGATGAGATATCCCAAGCTCTTCTCCAACTTGTTCATTCTGCCGTCACTATTTTTGGTATTAATTCTTAGGGGATTATATGATAATAGAACTATTTATGGTATTCATTCTTAGGGTATTATAATGAAATTAAAGGGAGTAGATTATATATATAGGCCCTTTGGATAGACAATGTCTAAACCCCACACATTTTGCTCTCAGTTACCTCAAGACATTTATGTATCTAGGCAAGTGCTGAACATCTAAGAGCATTTCCATTTTTTAAATCTTTGTGTTTGGTTCATATCTGGGGGAGAAGGGTGGGAGGTAGGCAAGGTTCCCTTTGCATATCCACATGCAATTTCTAGTTGTACAGAAATTCTTTCCTGGGGTTATGATGTGATATACAACTCCTCTGGCCACAGTGCCAGTGATGAAGTGGTGCCCTTTCAGCTGCTCAAATGTTCAGTCGCGTCCTGAACACAGCACTGCTACCTGTTCCACTTTTTTGGTGAAGGAGGGGGGTCACCATACTTTGGTTGGCTGCAGGAAAGAAAATATTCAAAAGTCAGTGACTATGCCAGTGGCAGCTCTACTGTGTCCCATTACACGAGAGTTAGAGAGCATTGATGGTATCCTGGTGTCCACTTTTCAGCTTCTCAGTCATGCTCTCCTCTCAATTTAAAATAAAGAGGTGATTCTTAATTGCACTTATGATCAGAAATTGAAGGTGCTATGACTGATATCAGCTTTTATATTGACTCCTTTTATTTAAAATTTCTAATAGTAATGGAGGAGTCAAATGAGGCTTCAACTATGAGCCTTCAGAAGTTGTGGTAAGGAGGGATAAATAGCCATATATCAGGCATATTTCAGTTAGATTTCCTACAAACCATGAACATGCTGATATACCTCTTAGAAATATTTCTACCAAATATTGTCATATTCTACCCCTCTTAGATTACAACCTTAATACATATTTTTGCTCATGTTTGGAGCAGTCAGCACTGTGCAGCTGTACAATATTGTGACAAAACCTGCTCCTTCACTCATGTGTATTTCCATCCTAAATCAAACGTGAGAAAACCAAGCAGAGTTTGACCCTATAGTGGAGATCTTTGCCAAAAGAAGCTCTGTATTACAGTCACAGAAACCTGACCTCCGGATCTGTGGAGCTGCATATTTATGATTTTCCAGTGCTTGAATAGATTTTAAAATAAGTCAGTCTGTAAATACAAGGGAAAACCTATCTGCAGTGTTACAAAGTTGTGCAATGCAGCACTCCAGATCTGTTTTCTTCATAAATCTATAGAACTCTGGGCAATATGTGAGTAAAAAAAAGCCTAATTTATTTCTTGTACTTCTATTCAAACAAGTCATACCCCTAAGGAACATTTTAGTAGTATGTAGAGAGTATAATCAATTTGGATATATTTTTTGAGGGTATCATTTGACATTTCAGGATATAGGATCAAAGTCCATGCATCAGAGACATATTCTGGACTTAAACACAACTGGATTGAGTTTATAGATGTACACACACACATACATATACACATATATATAAAAAACATACATATCTATATTTTATATATACACATGTATCAGTCACATGTTTCCCTGGGGAAAACAGTCTATAGCTCTGTTTGCATTTGCACAGAAATTGCATTTTCCGGTCCCATGGGCCTGTTGTGGGAGACCTCAAATACTGAGATATCTCACATATTGTTGTAATTGGAAATCGTATTAAATGTGCAGCAGGAAGATATCCTAAATGTTAAAATGAAGTTAGAACTCAAAAGTAATTTCTAATTTTCCATTATCATCATCTGGTAAAAGATTAAAATAAGGAGAATATTGCAGGGTTTTTTTCCTGGTCTCAAGTAATAACTGGGTGTATTTTCCCCTGGGAGACAACTCACAGCTAATGACATAATTTTCATTTCAGATATTGACCAAAGCAAAATTTTCCCGAGTTATTACTCCTACAGAGATTATACTGTATTATGAAGAACATAGCAAGGATGCTTAAAATTCAGATTCTCAGAAAATATGGTTCATCATAACTCCACCAAAGTAGCTAGAACTAGACCAAGCTGGAATTCCTGACAGTCTGTCACAGTGTTCCTACCCACAGCTTCACAGCTACTGAAACCTTAGTTCACCTTTACAAAATACGTAATTTTATTTCTTAGTTTCTCCTTGATTATCACAGGTGAGTGACAAACTGAGAAGAATTAATGTAAAACCAGATCTGAATAGCAGCAGTATCAAGTAATGAACATGACAACTCTTCTTCTCTAGAGAGAAACTGAACAACCAAAATAGGAGTGGTCACAGAAAGGTATGTTAGCTTAAAAACCCCCACCATTTTCTGATAAAAGGAGGTAGCTATGATAAAACTACATAACAGCATAATCAGTTGTCCACTGATTTGTAAAAGATAAGATAGAAGTTGCTTTAAATTATTTATAGTTATCCAATAGACCAGTGCAGATTTTTTTCCATTCTGTTGTTTTCTACAGTTTTGCCCTGATATGAATGCTAAATAGTTCAAGTTAATGATTCCTGCTCTTGCTACTGGAATAACGCCAATCCAACACCTTCCACAGTTTGGGGTGTGTGTGTTAATGTTTTCCTTTCATTTTCCTACCTCATTTTTCTTACATACATCTTCTCTATTACAAATGAAAAAAGAAATTATCTATTATCATTGTCAGTATCTGTTTCCAGTGTCTGTAGAGAGTAGGAGCCTTCACCCTCTGATATATTTTCCCAAGTGTATTTACTCTTAATATTCCATTTCAGTCTTTCCATTCCTTTACTCACATTTTGCCACACTTCACTGCCTTCTTCCCAATGTTGCTGCATCCTTTTTGCCGCCTCGAAGATTCCCCCCAGTGTTGGGCTAGCTCGGTGCTGACTGCTCTGTAGCAATCACATCCCAACAGCATTACAGGGCTCTGTCAGATCAGAGACACGTATCAGGTGTACCACACTCCTCTTATATGGTTACCTATGAGGTGCAGTGGCTGAGGCACAGAGTTCCATTAAGAAAAATGCCTAAGGACTTTTAGAGGAAACACAGGGAGCTGAAGAAAACCAATGTTTCAAATAAAAGAAGAGGGTCTCTTCCATTTAACAAGGTAGTGGAAAAAAGAAACTGTGTTAGTGATATTGCAAGCCACTGAAAATCGAGTGACTCAGACCGAGAAGCAACCAACGATTATCCCTCATGTATACCTTGGTCTCGGTGACAGGAGTATTTCAGTCCTTCCCTCTTCAGGCTGCAGTCCTGTGGCCATCACAAGCTTGGCAGAGGCTGGAAATGTAATCAGGCAGTGCAGGGAAACAAGGCAGATGTGCACCTATGCTTTGAGGTCCATAAGAGCTCAGGTATTGGGACTGAAGAGTACTGAGAACTTTCTGTGATCTGCTCAGCCAGGGCCGATGCTGTATGTTGGGTTAAAAGTCCTTCCTCTCGTGTTGCACAGGAAGCATGGCTTAGCTCAAAGGGGAGAAGAGGAAAAAAAGATAGTAGCCCAGGTAGAAACACTCCATCTGTTTGCCCAGACTAGGAGCCTGGAGATCAAAAAGGCTGCACATATTTCAAGTAGATTTCTCTGAAACAGGGAAAGAACTGCTTTATGGCTTACAGTAAAAGGCTGTTTTTCATGGATTCTAACATTTAACACAAAATGGAGAGAAGAAAAAGGAAAAGAGAAGAAAAACCTTATGTGACCAACACCTAATTCTTTTCCAATGGATTTTAAATGTTTAAGTGGAAAGAGATATCCCTGGCTAGCCTTCCATAGCCTGAACATGGAAACAAATATAACCTTCCAATAATGATTTGCCCCAGCAAATCCTTAAACAACTGATTGCTCAGTTATGTTTGATAATAAGTAGACATAAATGTTAAAAATGAACTAGAGACAAAATAAAATCTGCACATGAGTCTATAGCAAGAGGGAAGAGAAAACCATGCTGATTGACCAATGTGGAATAAAAAGAGAATAGATATTTCCATCATTTTCTTGTTTGCAATCATATGGAGAAATCTTTCAAATACAGAAAATGCTCTGTCTTTTAGATTTTGTTCCAGAGCTTGTCATTACAGAACAATTTCCCAAATATTAAGTAAAAATAAATTTGGGGGAAAAAAGATTACTTCACGGTATCCACTCAATAGTTTTGCTCAATGCAATGATAGTAGACTGCCATCCCCTTACGTAAATATACAAATCATGCCAAGGAAAAAAGAGTGCTGGTAAACACAGTAGTTAATACACCATCTATTGTTCTGATATTCACCAAGCATCCCATAGAAATTAGGTGCATTTCTACACAACCCTCACAATTTCTCTTTCCATTCAGCCCTACGAGTACTAACTGGAATGTTAGGGTGGGAGTTGATTATGCAGCTTTGAATTGGTTTGTATCCAAACAGAAAATGAGTTGTCTTGCAGAATGATACAAGGGGATTTAACTTTGCTGAGTCAAATTTCAGTAAAGCAAACAGATCCAGAGGGTCAAATGAATTAAAGGTACTGTGTCACTGTAACAAAACTATATTGCTAAACAAGCTTTGGATAGGGTTTGAGGTTTCAAATACTTGTTTATTCCTGTGGCAATATCGTTCACATAAAATCTTTTAAAGCCTTTGTTAAAGATAGAAAAAAATAAGGGAAAAAAAAAGAATAAAAATATTTAGAACACAGAAAAGTCAGACTTTAATTTTAAAACTCCAATTTTCATTCACTGTTTAAAGCCTATGTGAGGAAAACACCATTGTTAACAGGCTTAGATATAGTAAGAAAGACAAAGTATTGAGTTTTCTATTTCAGAAAAGAGTTATTCAGTTCGTTGAGATGGGCTGGAACTTCTACTGGAGCTGTTGACAGAGACCAGTCCTTCCCTGGAGAGGCAGGGCTGTATGGGCAGGGGACAAAGACAGCTCAAAGCTGCAGGGGAAGGGAACTCAGCCTCTCTCTCTGGTGTTGGCACTGAATAGCAAATTCATTGCTAGAAAAACTTCAGGACAGCATTTTCTCTGTTGGTCACATGGAAACATGGAAATTGCAGCAATGCCCTGCTGTCTCTAACATAGCTTTTTGGAAGCTGTTTATTAACAGCATCACAGCATCTCTCCAAAGGACATAGCTTTAATGTCTCGAGCAGATTTTTCTCAAACAGAAAACAAAGGGAAACACGCGTGAACAAAAAAAGAACCAGAGAGGGAAGGAAAAGCACAAACCAGACTGTTGTGCTTCTGTGCCCACCTATCTTTCTGCAGTTTGGGTCAAATGAAGCATCCTTGTTTGGGTCACCAGCCAGTCAGAATAGCCCACCCACTCATGATTTTGCTCATTAGGAAGGCTTGCTCTACCATATGTATTTTATCCCTGTGATGGTGGTAAAATCCTCAGTTCTTGGAGTGTGTCCTCCACACACACCACCCCCTCTCCCATGCAGTCTTTGAAAAGGATTTGTCCAAAGATAAGAACACCAGGTAGGAATTGCAGGAGGAACTGTCTGGATGCTTGCATAATTAATGCATTCCAGAGATGGGGGAGTGGTGATGGTTGTGATTGATCTTGGTACACATGGGCCTGCAAAAGGGTACAAAATGCCCCTGGAGACTGGGCCAGCTGGGCAAACTGACCTCCCAAGGCTGCAGGCAGCTTCAGGTGGATCCCACCCCAGCAGGGACACCTGCAGGGTACACCCAGCCCAAAGATGGGAACACTCAGTTTTGGACAGGTGAGTATCAGGGCTAAGATCCAGCCACATGTGGAGATTAAATCCTAATGTAGTTCCATTGGTGCTTTGCAATTGTGCTTTCTGCAAACCTGCACCTTTCCAGCTGAACCTGCTTATGTTACAGCCCTTTAGACCTGCTTATATTATACACTGCATTGGCAATATTTAGATACTGTATGAGCAATAAATCTCATCATAATCACCCACATAATCAGTGTCATACTTCTTGCACCTGACTGAGAGTCTTCTCTCAAAATACTCTGCCAGAGTACTACTGAGTCTAGTCTCACTTTTTTTAGTCTTTACTGGACATGATTCCAGCATAGTCCTTGGGGCTTTTCACTGGATCTTGTTTTCTTGAAGAAGCTGTCATTTTGTGTTTAATTTTCACTGATCTTTTCAAATTGTTTTATGTAACAGTCTGAGCTGTATACTGGTCACCTTGAACTACTTAGAGCATAGGCCTTGGCACAACAGGATCTAATTTTTCTAGTTTGCAAGGACATTTCTTATCTTCTCTAAGGAATAAAAGTCTGTGTAGTGGTCACTAAAGATATTAGAATGCTTTTTATAAGATTAAATGCATTAATACCACTGTCCTGTCTAAACAATATGAAATTGTACCATTCGGGTCTTTTTACTTGACACACATTCTCAAGGGAAGCTAGTGTAAAACAACCCAGACATGTCTGACATGTCTGACAGGCTGTAGGGGAAAATGTGCTGTGCTTGAAAATTCTGGTGTCTTCTGTGACAAAGCTTACATCTTGCAAGATTGGTGTAAGGACTTAAAAGCTGATAGAAGACAGTTTTTGTGTCAGTGACAGGTATATGAAAAGCCATGGTGCATGTTTAATAATGATTACTTTGATTTCAACAGAACACTTTCCTGAAAGGTCACATTTGTTATGGACATGAGCTGTAAGAGGTCTAGTCAACAAAAGAAAAGGAGGGGTCAGCCTTCCTCGGGTTACAGCAATGAAGATGTTCAAATCAAGAGTACAGAGGACAAAGCTGTTGAACTGCACTGTGAAGAACTTCTTAGACAGAGATACTGGATAGCAAACCTAATTTAGATGAGAAACGGCATCATAAGAAGGAATTGGGGAGTTAGTCAAGCCAAGTAGATTGGAAGCAAAGAATGTTATATTGGGGAGTGAACAAAGAGCTAATGAGATTGGGAGGTCAGGAGTTGGGATCCACTGTGACTTACTGTGGGAGAAGATGGGGTCTGGAATGAAGTGGGGAAAGAAAACAAGGACAAGGATGGTGAGCGGCTGGAGGAGACACAGTAGGTTACCTTATATTTGGAATATACATCTATCCAGTTACTTGCCATCCCAGACAACAAGCAAATCCTCAGTTCATGTTTCTCACCAGTGCCCATGAGCAATCCTCTTTCTGGGAGTGCTTTACTCAGAGGATGACAACCCGTGACTGGTAGTGGCACTCCATTAACTCAAGCAGCAGAAATCTGTGCTGATACTGCAGTTGTTCATCTGCTGAGGAGAACAAGGAACCATGATAAAATTAATCTCTTTCCAGCCTGTTTTAATTTTTCTTTTTTTTTTCTGTTAAAGAAAATAAAGAATTTGTTAAAGAACACTACTGAGATTGCTAAGTAAAGCAGCTGAAATAGGAAAGAGAAGAATCAAATAAATTATGTTTATTCTGCTTAATTAATTTTTTCTAATGTGATATTAGGAGCTTATCTCCCCTGCTTATCCCATTCTGGTCTGATAAGTAATTAGCCCTAACTCATTTAGAGCAGAGAATATGCTAATATAACATAAATATTTCTTCCAGTATGTGTTTTTGTAATGTATTTGCTATACAGGCTTATTTTGCGCTCTCTGTTAATACAGTGGAAAAACAAGAATGCAACTGTGCAGTCACCCTGATTTATCTGTTTTGGACATTGTGCCTGCTGCCCTTGCATTTAATCTCAGTTGTTTCTAGGCTGTGCAGTCCAGTCACAGACTCTCTCCATCTCTGTGTGAGATCTAGAATATTTTCTATGAAGTGACTTATGGTACAATAATGCCATGGTAATTTCCTCAAATATCTCTAAAATATAAAGGACCCTTTGCTCGCTCAGAGGAGTAGCTTATTGCTGCCTAAGAGGAAAATTGAAAGCTAATCATATTTTTCAAAGGAAAATAGGGGCCCATATTTGTGTCTTGGCTTGCGTTCCCTCTCTCTTTGAAACAAGCCTTAATGTTCCAGCTTACGTAAGCTATGGCTGAACCTGCCAGATCAGCCTAGAGAAACAAGGTCTCCTATCAAAACTTATTGTTTTCAGAGACAAAATTAATCCAGTATTAATCCAAGAAAACTATTGAAATTGTTTAGCTGTTCACAGTACTTGCAGCTGCTCCACCCAACCGATAGGCTGCACAAGGGCAGAGTTGCAGCTGGAACCCAAAGGAGAAATCATTTATTAGCAGATTACAACAAAAGGTGGACATTGCCCAGTTGTTCCCTGTGGCAGGGACTCTCAGCATGGAGCTAGCTCTCATGGCCATGGGACCAGGGCACAGGGGGAGGTGAAGCAGGGCAGGGCAGGCAAGAATGCCACTTACTTAATTTTGTCCCCAGTCAGTGGTAGGAGCTTATCTCCGCCTCTTGTCACTGCCAGGCCTGTTAGGGAATTAACCCAACCTCATTTACATCAGAGAATATTCTAATACAGTCTAAGTATGTCTTTCAGTCTATAATTGAATGCTCTAATTATATAACAAATTTGAATGTCACAATGTAGATTTGCTTCATCACAGCTCTGTTTGGGGACCCATGACCTTCATCTTGATGCTTCCACTGCATGAAGGCAGAGAACTAAAGCACATGGTCTCACCTGAGGAACAACATGTATGATTACATGCAATGTGTCCTTATATTACTGGTGAGGCCAGTGTGAGCTATGGTTTATATCCCCTTGCTGCTGTCAGCCTTGCAAGCAGCAAGTGACCCAGACAGTGACATTTCAGTCAAGGTTTTGATTCCAGAAAATAAGCTTGTTCTTCAAAGCACCCCTTTTCACAAAAGTGCATAAGCATGCATGAAACTTAGCTTCAGTAGGTGCTTAAAAAGAAGGCACACATTTAAGAGTCCCTCCTGAATAAAACTCTTTACTTCAACCACTATATACATATAAATACATATGGATCTCGATGGACGTTTTATATACACACACACACATATACATGTATTTAGTTATTTAACTTGGAGAACAAGAACAACCTCATTTTGGAAATTAGGTTAAGCCTCTGAAAGTAATGAAAAAATTCTCATTATGAAGACATGTAAGAAACACTGATGCTCCTTTATGGAGGCAGGTATCTAAAATAACATCAGTCTGTACTCAAAACACTGACACAGGCTGCTGCTCAGGACATAGGAGTATATATAGCACAAGAAGGTGGAAAAATTTCACCAGCCACCATTGAGGAATCTGGGCTATGTGTGGGCTTGATATTATGAGAAATGTAGAAGAAAGCTGAGAACAAACTGTAGAAATTTACTTGTCTAAAGAAAAGTAAAGCATAGATTTAGTGCTTTTGTCTTAAAACTTGGCTAAGAAAATGACTGGGAATTGTAGCAGAAACAATATATCCTGCATGCATTCAGTGTGTCCCCTTATTTCAACAAGGGATCACCTCAAAAAGCACACTCAGATCTAAGCTCAAACTTAATAAGCTGAAACAACTTAGTAGATGATGCAAATAAGAAAGAACTACTTATTTTATAGATATTAATAACCTTGCAGATCAACACCAGATTGCACACCCAAATATTTATAGTTAAACAGCAGAACTGTCTCTAATACAACACAGTTTGATTAAAGATCTCTCATTCAGTCTAGGTAATGAAAATAAACCATCATTGCTAATGACACCGGTAGACTCTAGATACCTTTGAAGATACATGAAAGGCAAAGCCCCTTTAATCAGGGATCAAGTAATTTCCACTGTGGCATGACTACCTGAGTCCCACACCTGCCAACTCTTCTTGGCATGGACTTTCTCCCCAGCACACCGTGACTGCAGCAATTATGCAGTGATGCCTTGGCAAGAGCTTTTCCCAGGCTCCTTGAAGCACTTGCTACAGTGCTTTAGCCTGGACATCAGCTACTCTTTGCATCTCTGGAGCAAGACCATTGTTGTCCTCCCCTTTGGTAAGGTTCACAACTGTTATGTCCAGTGGCAAGCTAGCTAATGCAAGTTTTGCTTTGAAGAGCAAATAAAGCACTTACAGAGAATCTGTGGGGTCCTCTTAGTAGCCCTTTTGTTATTCTTGCTGAGGAAGGCAGCGTCTTCCACTTCTTACTGTCATTCCTTGTAGTTTCTAGCACACAAGGTTGGGATTGATCACTATCATTCCTGTCAGGTAGGTCTTCTTCACACACACTGGATCATCTCGGGGGGAATTCTTGGGAGTTGCCATTCAGAGAATGCACAATTGTATCCCATACTCCCTGCTGACTGTGATGGAATGAGAGATGGTGGAGGTCAGTTCAACTCCATGCTGAAACAGAGAGCAGCGTTCAGACTTTTTCATAGGCCCTTTCTTTTTCTCAAGGCATCTAGTTTTCCTAGCATCTTTGATGTTTTTGTTTTCCAGGATATATTTTAGCATTGTAATTATATGCAAATAATAATTCTAAAAAATCTTTTTTTCATTCTGGAACGGAATATCTTGAATTTCCATATGCTGAAATGAGTATGAGTGGAAGACTCTCCTATTTTTACTGTCAGTTCTTTCCTAATTAGTCAGAAGTGGGATATGGACAGGACTGGCAAGCTCTTCTTTCCCAGAATTTGTGTTTTCTAGCATGACTTTGATGCTTGGTATTAAGCTTTCAGGGATGTTTGCTTTGAAAACTGATTTTGAATCCTGTTTGGCTTACTTTTTTTGCTAGTTTATGTATCTTCACAGGTTTTTTCAGGTCTATGGCTCAGTAACGCAGTGCTACTAGCACAATTTACGCTTCCAAGATACGTGCAATCCGCCCCACGGAATGCTGCTGCTCGCACTGCCCACACAGTAGCTGTGTATGATAATGCTAAACAGCCCCAGGAAGCAAGTGTAGCCTTGTTTCACACCAGTGCTCAAAGTGAACCAGCCTCTTTTTTAGATGGACTGCCAGGTGCAGCCATCCACCCCTCTCTGCAAGGCTGCGGTGACGGAGTAAGGGCTGAGTGCTGAAGTTCCGCAAGGCATCCCTGAGGCCCCTGTCAAGCAACCTGAAAAAAATAATCAATGGAAATGGTGGTGAGCAAAGCACGTCATTCCACGTGTTCTTTCAGGATGCTCTTTTGCATGGTTATCTGGTTTTCTGGGCCTGAGCCCAGAGGCTGCTCTCTTCCAATTCTGTGTCATCTTATGCGGTATTCCACTGTGACCTCCCCTATAGCATAGGGCAGAAAGATGCTTTCCCTTCTCACATTTCAATATTTTAACAACTTCATGTTTCTTCTTGTAAAAATTTGGCATTTTTTCTTAGTTTTTTTTCAGCAACTTTTTGAATTTTACTTCTGCAGTGACATTGTGGTCTCTTAGGATTTCTATTACAACCAAAAGGTCTTTTCATTATGTTTCTGCTGCTACCTACTGGACTACAACTTGCTTTTCTGATAGCATCACCACACCAACGGCAATATATTTTTTAAGAGATTCCCATAATCTCATGTCACAGAATCCTACGTCAAATTAGGGCTAACTTTCTGCTGGTGACTTCTTTAAAATTCTTTGCTTATCCATATTATCTCTATTGTTCATATTTCCCTATCACTGCTTTTGATCAGCCCATTTCCTGTTTAAACTACCCACGCAGGATTTTTGTAATTTGGTAAACAAGATCTGTGGTTTCCTACCATGGCAGGAGTTTCAATTTCAAGTGTTAGGTGTTCGATACATCTCTCTTCATCTTTCCTTTGCATCTTTACAAAGGACATTATTTGTCTCTGATTTGTTTACTGTCATGTTCCTTCCTGTAATTCTACACTTTTCATTGTCTCAACACTATAGAATTTTTATTTCTGAGTTTTTATTTTCTTTATGATGCACCCTTTTTGGGCTTACCCAATTTGTTCTGCCCATATTAAAGCTGCTGCAGATACATCACATTATTTTCATGAAGCAGCAAGGCAAATGTAATGGCTCACTCCCACTGACAGGGCCCTGCCCACCCTTAACTCCCTTACAATGTTAACCACATGTTCCCACCTCCTCCTCATGCTGTGGTGCTCATCTGTCTCTTAGGTAAGTAGTTCAGCTAACTAAATCAGCAGAAAGCCAACCAGTTATAAAAAAAAAAAAAAAAAGAATAATATTCTCTCAGGTTGGTGAGCTGAAACAGCTCACAGGCATGTTGGACCAAGGCCAGCACTAGCTTAGGAGAGAGACTAGGAACACCAGGACAGGACCTGGAGAGAGACAGGATCACCTTACACAGATGGCAGCAGTCAAGCTTTACAGAGACGTGGGCATAATGGAAAATGTCACACTGAGGATTTTCCCTCTGTAACACTATTTTTCCACCTCACCTTGGCTCCAAAAGTAGCTTAACTCCCAAAATCACTGAGTGATCTGAGCTGGAAGGGGACTCAAGAAGTCCCTGGTACGTTTGTCTCTCTTCTTGCAGGGTCAATACTTAGCTCAGACCAGGCTGCTCAGGGTTATATCCATGTCTGGAAAACCTCCAAGGATGAAGAGTGCCAAACCTCTCTGAGCAACCTGTTCCAATGATTAATTATCCTCACAGTGATTTTTTTCTCATTGTTATGAAACTGAGCATGATCAAAGTCAGAATACCATGCAGCACTGCTTTTTGCAGCTTCATCTCACTGATTTCTAGGTAATTTTGCCATTGAAGTCCATCCTTCCCAGACTTTTCTGCTTGGCAATACAAAGAGCATCACTGATACCACCAGTTATATAGCACATCTGACCCTGCATGGTGGTTGTGTCAGTATCTATTTCTGAGTCTTTTTGCCATCTGGCAGGACCTACATGTTTAAGCCAGCAAGGTGCTTAAAATATATCAAACAACAAGTACAGATCAGTCTCCCACCATATTGGTAGATCTTTCACACTCGTACTATTTTAACACAAGGCCTAAGTAGGCCGTGTGACCCCAAGTCTGCTTTACTAAAAAAAGGTTGCTAACCTATAAGTGACAATACAAGCACTTAAGCCAAGCAAGATATATTAAACAAAAGCTGAATCAAGAACAGAAGTGAAATTGTTGAGTTGGCAGCAGCCACTTGAGGACTCATGGAAAAATTAACAACTGAAGTAAGGCTAAAACTCTGAGGGGAAAAAAAAATCAAAATAGAAGATAGCAACTCAGCAAAACTAAGGCTCATCCTATTCAAGGAGCAATGAAGTCTGGCACTTCCCCATGTGATTACCATCTGCCTGACCAGCAAAAATCCAGTGGTTACCTGCATCAGAGGTGGGGAGAGTATTAATTCTTAGGCTAATAGCACATTACTCACAGCCATTTATTGTGTGTACGATCCAACAAGTAGCATAATTGCTCCATACTCATAAATTGTGTTTGTGATCCTGCTTTTGAGCCTCCATCCAGAGGAAAAGATACCCATGTAAAAGCTACCAAAAATGCTGAGAGGGTTATACTATACCATTATATATACTATATATATTATTATATATATTTATATACACTATATTCTATACCATTGCTCTATCCATTTTTTGATTGCTATATTCATCTTCAGTATTAAAGGGGTCCATGAAAAGAAATAGGCTGAGTTTTGATATTTCTTAGTTCCTACTATGAAGGCCATTTCGGAAAAGCATTCTTGTATTCTTCTTCACATTTCTTTGTCATAGCCAACATTGTGCAACCTCTGTTTTGGCATGTGGGGTGCAGGGCATTGCTCAGATCACCTGTTTGGTTGGCACACTTCCTTTTTTTCCATCTAGGTTGCCAGATGACAGTGTGCCTTCCTGGGGTGACTCAGCCTGCAAGCTGGCTGCCTTACCTGTCACTGCCCCTGTCATCCACACGTGGATATGTGTCAAGGCAGGATATGGGTGGAGGTGGAAGCACAGCCCAATTACAGAATCAAGAATGCAGGCGGGAATGCATGAAATTAATACTGGTAGGGTGCAAATCTGGCTTTCTTCCTAAAATCTTAAACTCTACCCACTTCTTAAGATGACTTCCAGCAGAGCAAAGAATGGGGCTGGTGTTGCAATCTAGGGATTTGGTGTTCACAGACATGTAATAGATTCAGGCAATTCACTGTGTCATCCATTTGCCAAAGAAGCTAACCACCAAAGCTGGTGGTTAGAAAAAAGAAAAAAAAAAAGGCCAGGAACAACTGTAAAGAAAAGTTATTTTTTCAAGTTGAATCAAACTATCATTTTACTTCAGCTAAACAGGACTTTTAAAAAAATATATTAAACAGTGGTGGGAGTGTCAAGGTTTGGGAGAAAATGCTGAAGAAGATGGAGGGATTAGAAAACGTGACAATTTGGCTTATGGAGCCCCTGCTGTCCTGTAGCAAGGTCAGCTGTAACCCCACAGACTCATCAAGGAGACAGTTGTCTTGGCTTTGAGGAAGGAAGGAAGGGTGAGTCTGCTGTCCTGTACATTTTTGCTGTGTGAGCAGCCCTCAGTGACTGGCCAACACCTGATGATCTGCCCAGCAACACGACCCCGGCAGCCTGCCAGCAGTTGGTGATTTAGTCCAGCAGCAGCACTGAACACCTTCTTTCTCCATTGGTGAATGGATCAGCACAGATGTGTGACCTCACCAGGCTTAACGCAGTCAACAAAATACTTCTGGTGCACGCGCAGTTGTTTATCAAGCCGTGCAAACATGCAGTGCTGCTGTCACCTCAAAGCAGCAGAGTTAATTTTAACATACACTGAAGCTTCCTGGAAGTCAAGGGAAATCAAGTTCCAATTGAAATTTGGGCATAAGTGTAAATATCTGCCAAACTATGTCCTGTATACATGACCTGATGCCTGGTTTCTGCTTTCTGGTTTACAAACTTTTAAAAAATCTTTCAGTTGTGAAACTACCCAAACTCTCTTGCAACATGAATAGGGCCTTTTTTTCCTCAGATGTAATAGTAAATATTGCAAAGAGAATACATGAGTTGTGAACAGGTGACCACATAGAACTTTTCAGGGTTAAAAAAAGATGAGTTTTCTGTGCTTGCAATTAACTTTACAATCATAAATTCCTGTCATTAATTATTGCTGCAAATGAGCAGCTTCCTAGAGAAGAATGAAGCCCAAATTACTGTTGGAGCTGAAGGAATGGTGGGTGCGGCTCACCCTCTCCAGCCTGATACCTGGAGAGACACCAAGCAACTAACACTGTCACACTGATCACAAAGCCTTCGGGTAGTCCAGACAAACTGCTCTTTTTCATACAAAACTGGCTGGAGCTTGAGAAGGAGCTGGGGCAACGAGGAGGATGATATAGACAGAAGTCATGAACCCAAGAAAACCCTGCTCCCATGGTTCCAGTACTCCACTACAAATATATCTTAACTACCAGTGGTGTCACCTGATGGGAGCTTATCAAACCAAAATTTAAGAAAAAAATAATTCAATCACACACAAGCTAGTGAATCCTCTTGACATCATATGTAGGGTTTAGAACACATTTTGATGGAAATAATAATTGATAGGTGGATAAATGGGAAAAGATATTAAAATGCATTGATGACTTGAAAAGAATAGCTCATGCTAGAAATCATTTTATTCAATGAAAATGGAGACAAATATGCTTTCAGGATACTGTAAAAAAACATTTGGCATAAATCAAGCCTTAATGAAAGTGTTAAGTGATGCTCATAACAACTACGTCACGTGGGACATGATGTGCTTTCAATACACACTAAGGTGATAAGTAACATATTTAGGAATGCATGACATAGATAATCAGCAAAACATAGATCAGTGGGTAAAGCTGACCATTATCCCTCTTCCTGCTTACACTCTCGAATCTTTCAAACTCATTTTTTGAGTGTGATAAGGTTTATAGTTACATTTCATAGCTAAATTGTGATTGAAGTGTGCGATGCATACAAAGGTGCATGTGATGGGACTCCATAAGCCTGTGAAAAATATGGGCCCAGTTGAGTCGAGGACTGTGGAGACTGTGAACTTAGGATACAGCCCAGGAAATGGGTGATGGATATGAAAGAGAAGAGGAGAATATTCCTTGTAAACGGGTTGGAAAGGGAATTCAAACACAAGAAAAATGGGATGATGTAGGCCTAAGAGGATCCTCAACAGCAAGGTCATCACATCCAACTCAAGTGCTCCAGCACATTATCACCACTGCCCTAGTTATTAGCGTGGCAGTTCAAAGTGAATTGTCACTAAACCAAACCAAACCTACGCTCAGTTGCTGTCTTCTGTGTAAGAGGGAGGGGGTGTTACATCCTTTGGTAAGAACAACATGACTTGTGGTTTGCGCAGTATACCCCAAATTCAGGCAGATGAATTAAAAACTGAAAACAAAGTCCTTCCAGCCCTAAGAGATTCAGTGTAGGAGCATACATTTACCCATTTTTCTGGACAGCTGTCCCCAGGCTTCCTTCTCCTACATGCTTTCTGAAACCTCCAAAATGCCAGAAACTGTAACACAGATTCAATGAATTGTATTCCTTTTTCCGAACAATACTCTCCCATCTGGTTATCTGATTTTGTAGGTGATAACCTAATGACTGCTGCTGGTACTTCCTGGGATTACACGGTTGGGTTTTTCCACAATGCTTCTATCAGCTCATGCCCTTCTTCTGAGAAAAAAGTTCTAGATTTAGGTTAAACCATCGTGATACAAATGAACAATTACCTCCAGCACGTCTCTGCGGATTGAATAGACTGAATTGAGACGTGTTTTCTTCATAAAAGTGTATCACTGTGGTAAGAGCAGTCCACTGATCTCTTTAGGAAGAATTAATTAGACAGAAACGAGATACTGAAAGAGCCTGAGCTAAATGGGCAAAAATAGAAAAAAAATACACAGAGGTGGCTGGGGAACTGAGGTAGGTAAAAGAAAAGAAAGTAACAACGAGTCAACCAAGGGGAGATGCGCTATTTCATACAGCATCATTGACAAAGTATGTCAATATCAGCAGATTCCTGCTGGATCTGCGACAACCCTGCAGCTCCATCCTTCCATGGATGGCGAGGGAGCTGCAGCCAGGTTTGTTTCACTTGGCAGGCGAGCAGTGGCATCGTGGGGCCCTTGTTAAAGTCCTAGAGTGGTTTAAGCAGCTTAAACTGCTTTATAAGCTTAAAGTATCTAAGTCTTCAAAGCTGCTTAAAGCTATTTAAGCCGCTTAAGACACTTTAGTCTGTTGGCGTGTGCAATGGGGCTGTACCAACACCCTGGCCTGCAAACCAAAGAGTCCACCTCCAGATTTACAGGTCTCAGCAACGAAATCGTCTCACTGGGGCTGCCCTGAGCAAGCTCAGCTCAGCTGAATCTCTTCTCTTGGGTCATAGAATCATAGAAGAGCTAGGTTTGGAAGAGACCTTTAAAAGTCTCTACCCCAACCCCCATTGTCTACTTGTCCCTCCCTGTGCTTTGGGATTAAGGCTGCCCTTGACACCTGATATGTTTGTCCCAGGGTCTTTGAAATTCTGCAAGTGTCAATCCAAGGGTGGAATGTCTAATGATATACCTGATGCAAGCCAGATTTATTATGCCAGTATTTATCCATTTGCACAGCAAAATTCACAATCTCCAGTGGTATTTTCATAAGAGAGAAAATTCTTACGCAGTATGAAATAATTTTTCTGGTGTCTAAACATCGTGTACAGTTTTAAAAGAACAAAAGAACCAGTGGATATCCACTGAAGTATAGCCTATAAACACCAAACCTAAAAATATTTCTGAATTTCTGGGAAGTCATAACCCTGATTCTATCTTTGAGGTTCATCTTTTTACTGCAATGGTGACTGCAAACACTTCCAATTTACAGTCGTATTTTGGTCAACACTACAGTCCACTCTGATGAGCACAGATTTACCTAGAAAACATTTTTGAGCCAGTTATTTTCATATTAAGCAGCAACTAGAATTTTTCAGAAGTTTTATGCAGGTTTGAATTTCTAACAAAGAGCATATTTTCTGAAAAAAACCCTTAGTTTTGAGTAATAAAAAAAAATATAAAAATAAATGGGTTTGCTCAGTTTTCCTTTGTGAGTATGATTTTAAAGAGATTTATTTTGAGCTAACACAAAAAATATCATATTGCAGAATGGTATTTTATTTGCACAGTAATTTTGGTTGGCATTTTCTTGTGTATCTGAGGGCTCTGTGCTCCCCTAGCTAAGATATATATATAGAGATATATATATATGTGTGGTACACCATGACTGCAACATTGGGCTTTGAATGTTGAAATGTTCGGTTGTAATTCAAGCCCTCAAAACTTTCTAACATTTTGAATACGCTTACATTTTTTCTCATTCCCATTCTTCTGATTTTCCAAAATAGAAAAACACGCTAAAACTTTGAATAAAAAGAATTACTAAAACAAATAATTTCTCACAGGCTGAGAAGTCTGCACTTGTTAGTTTTACTGACATCTCTATCTATGCTGTTGTTTTGCAGACCCACTGGCATGAAAACAAGATTTTTTCCTTTTCCATCGGCAATGATTTGATCTGTGTTTATTCTGGATATGTTTGTTCAATTCCTCATTTGAGCACTATCATAAATGATTAGGTCATTACTGCCCTGGGAAAATAACTAGTTTAATAATTAACTTGTTCTTGCAAAGCTCTTCAACAGCTTAGAAAAATACAGTAGGTTGCACATGAATCGTAGAAGTACAGATTTGGATGGGATCTCAAGGGGTTATCTAGTCTCTTTCCTCAATATTTTTAATCAAAGCTGTACCAAACCTTCCTAAGGTAAAATAAAAACAAACCAAAAATCCCGCAACACAAAATCAAAGGAAAGATGTATAAGAAACCAAAAAAAATTACCAGAGAACAACCTGTACAATATTCCATAACAGCAATTGAATATGCCGAGAACCACACATGGAATTTTCAAATGCTTTCCTAGTGAAAATGTTACAGATTACCTTGTAATAATTTGTGTGCTCTGTCACAGTTCCAGTGATGTCAGCCACCTGCTACAAAGCATGCACCTGGTCCATCTCCTAACTTCAAAGAAAGTCCACAACTGTCTGTAATTCTGCAGATGGCAGTCCCTCTGATTGGTATCTAAAATCAATAACGGCAAGTATTATACAACCTTCTTGGGTAATATATTCCAGCAGTAATCTTTTCTTCTAGTTAAAATGTGTTACTGTAATACTTATTATGGTATAGCTGAAAAAGGTTTCCTTGACATTCTGTGTGTCATTAGCAGACATGAAAAAACACAACACTACCCTCTTTGTAAAAGCCTTCTACGTACTCAAAGACTGTTGAACGCCATATAATCTTTTTTTTTTTAAGATTAAAACAAAACTAGAACTTGCAACCTTGCTTTATGGATCCAATTTTCCAGTCTTCATCCTTGTTGATCTCTGGATTGCTTCCAGCTGATCTACATCTTTCTGAAATTATGGTGCCTCAGAGTAAAACGATGTTTTAGCTGAGGCCTCACCAGCGCCAAGAAGAGCATGCTAATTATCTCATCTTACATACACTGTTTTGAGCAGACAATTCAAGAAAATCTAGAATTACATTTATATCTTTTCCTCAACAGCATCACGCTGTCAGCTCATTCATGGCCCTCATTAATCATTAGATCTTTATCTGCAGTGGCATTTTGTGGTTATGCTTTTGATTTCATCCTCCCAAAAGTAGCCCTTTGCGATCGCCTTTGTTCAAATTTTTCATGTTGGATTTTGCAACGTATCAGGGTATTTTTGAATTCTAATTCTGTCCTTGAGCACATTCTGCAAATCTTTACATGTTGTCACCTACCAGGCTTATAGGTATATAATTATTTCTAATTCTGTCATCCAAGTCTATAACGAAACATTAACAGAAGCCTACCCATTAGGAGCTGTGCAAGACATCTCCAAGTTCAGCTACCAACAACCATGTATTAGGTTTACTTTTGACAGTGGATTGAATTAGGGGTGATTTCAAATGGAACAGCTTTCCCCAGTTAATTTATGAGCCTACAGGATGATGTCAAAAGCCTTACTCAGTTCAAAATACATCTTGGGTCTTTCATACAGTCATTTGAACTGCTTTTCCTTATCTATTGGACCAGTTGCCTCATTCAAGAAGGAAATTAGATTAGTTTGACAAATTCATGTTGGATGCTTCTTATCACCTTCTTCTCATGGCGTGTATGAATTTATTTCTCAATAATTTGTCTCATTATCTTTCTCAGTATTGACGTTAGGCAGAGTACTCTGTAATTCCCTAGCTTCTTCTTTTCCCATTTTTAAAAGCAGGAATGGTTATAACCCTGCAAACAGCCAACATCTTCTTAATAGTGTCAAAATCTAAGCCTGCTCTGAATGCCAAATTCAAGAAACAAAAACCTTACTAATTTTTTCTTTTCTTTTTCTTTTTTAAAACCCAGGTGCCATGATGGGAAGAATTAATGAAGAGCAAGGCTTTAAACTGAGTGGGTGTTTGGTTTAAAATAATTTGCAAAATGTATATTGTAATGTCAGATTTCTGAGAATTACCAAAAATTGTAAGTGTGAATCTGACTGTATTCCCATCTTAGGCTACGTAGTTGGTGTAGGCCCTGGTGACTTATCCATTCTTTCAGGAACTCTCAGAGGTAAGTCAAGAGCCCAGAAGCTATAAAGTCAATTTTAGCAAGCAGTAGAGACTTGCGTACGTCTGACTTATTCAAACATTCTTTTACTTGTTTTTTTCCCTACTCTGGCATATGTCATTCTGTTCAAAAAAATAGCATTGTTAAGTACCTATCATTAATGTTTATGTGTATTTGAAGAAAGTAGCAAAATTAATAAAACATTTCCCTCAGCTCTGGGTATCTGTTATTTGTGCCTCTGCCCTTCTCTTCCTCCAACTTCTTGGTATTTATAGAACCTCTCTTTCTTTCATTTTATGCTCCAGGAGAGTTGTAACTCATTTTGTGACTGATTCTTTCTAGTTTTATCCCTAGATGTTTATGCCACTGGTTTATCACCCATCTCACTTATATGCCCTTGATTTCACTCTTTGTAGGATTTCCTTTTTGATATTCAAGTCACCAGAGAATTCCTGATGCAGATACAATGGTCTCTTTCTACTTATCTGTCTTCCACGTCAGGATGGTTTGCTGGTGCACCTACAGCATGGTTTCACTTACTCACAGGTTTATTTTCCTTATAATTTCTTCATATGGGACAGTTCCTAGCAGCACCCTGAATTGCTGTGATAAACAGTGGTCAGGTTTTTTTACTGACTTCATTTAAAAACAAAACTAGGGTGTTTCATGTGACAGTTTTCACATGAGAAAAATAATAGGTTTAAAATAGGTAATATGCGGCTCTAAGCAACTTAATTATATCCCATTTTAAAAAATTACTTTGCCAATGAAAAAAAGGCATGTCAGGATTTCAGCATGATGATTTATGATTCTGTCATAATGACAGATGTTCATCATGCATCTCTAACATTGTAATCTGGAATCAATGTGCCTTTTTTTCATGTTTCCTGGTAGAAAGAAATGCACTGTATAAATACATCGTTGTTTGTCTTCAAGGCCCTGTCCTGCATTAGCTAGGGAATCCGACTTGGTTTTGAGACGAGTTCTATAGTAAAACCACTGTAGTAGTGATATTGTACCACAAAAGCAGCACTGCAGTTTGGGCCCCCTTACTGGACACTTGCCAGGCTGATATGCTCAAATCCAGGGAGGATCTGGCGTGCTGCTGTGCTCCTCTGAGCCTTGGCAGAATTCAGCCAGGGTACCCAGCTTCCCAGTTCATCCTGCAGACTGAGATTCCTGGTCTTAGGCACCCCTTCTCTGCATGCAGGATTTATTACCCATACCCTTGGCTGCTGAGAGGCAGGATTTGAGCCTGCTGGGAGAGACAATCAGTGAAGCATGAACAGAGAAAGGCATTAGCTCACAGGGGAATAAAAGTGACAAACCATATCAAAAAAGAGCTTCTTTGTGCCACTCCCCACCTCACACACTTCAGTTCAATAATCCTCCATCTCTAGCCCTTTCTTGGATAGAATTGTTCTTGGATCTCATGTTTCTGCTCAGAGGATTGCTGAGGGAAGCTGAAAGGCCACGACTTTAGTTCAATAAATAGTGGAGTGACAGAGACACAGGAATATCTGTACACATATTTTTTGAAGTTCTGATGTTGCAGTGAAATTATGCTAAAGTTCTCTACCAGTCCATCTTAGAGATTGTGCTTCTTCACAGCATGGCCACACTGGTGACAGCTTGTGGGATAAATATAACTGAGGTTCAGAGCTCCTGCAAACCATAACTCGTCTTGCTGCAACAGCTCTCGTGGGTTTTGTGTTGTGAGGGCACTGCTCTCAGTCCAGATCTCTGCTGCAGTTATGTTTATTGGTTAGTCTTGCTCAGCTCCAAGTTCTCAGAACATGGTGCAGAGATCCATCTTCCACAAAATAAAGAAGTTACAGGAAAACCCCTTTTGCCAGACGTGACTTTAGAGCCTATCTTCACTAGGAAAAAATGTGTGATCAGCTATAGATTCACCCTTAAAAACGTAGTGAAATATTACATTAAAAAAATATTCCTTAACAGTGAACTCTCTTGGTGCCATTTTTATGAACTTTTCGATAAGATAGGCTAGGAGAAGAATCAAATACAGAGAATAGTTCTGCACTGAGGAACAAAAGGTGTTAATTCATCTTTGAGATCTGTGCTTTTCACAAATGAGATAACAAACAGGTGCAATCATCAACAGGCAATCCAAATCCTGGGTTTATACTGCCTTCATGATTATTACCAACAGAGGATGACACTGCTGCATTTTGGGGTTTCCTGAAAGCTGCATCACAAATTAACCCAAGTCTGCCCTGCTAGTTTTACTACATGAGTAACAGTAGGATGCATGATAAGTAGAAGGAGGTCTACTCTAGAAGATGTCTGAAGCCTTCATGAAGATGAAACTTCATTAACCAAGGGCATAATTCAGACAGGGTCCCAACAGAAACAAAATGAACTGTGTGTGCTAAGGGATGCTGAGATTCAGGCTAGTCTGAGA
Organism: Vireo altiloquus; assembly: GCA_013396875.1. Lineage (NCBI taxonomy): Eukaryota > Metazoa > Chordata > Aves > Passeriformes > Vireonidae > Vireo > Vireo altiloquus. The sequence goes on along the minus strand of VZRF01006812.1, from coordinate 82,758 downwards.
GCTCAAGAGGCACGAGTGTATCTCCACTGCTGCTGAAAACCCCTGACCCTCATCTCAACCAGCTCCATGGCTCCCAGATCACAGCTGGTGCACAGGACAGAGAGGCAGAGCAAGGGCAGGGAAGTGTTTCCAGCTGTAGCTGCTAATCTGGTCATGGTTTGAGATACCCAGCCACAAGCTAAAGTTAGCAATACCAGTACATGAAAGAAAATTACTCACACGAAAACTACAGAAGGGCTTGTTTTCAAGATGCTATGGCCTATCAGTGTCAGCTCTGCAGAGCTTCAGACACTGCAAAGATGAAGCCTTAAACTCTGTGCTTTAGGGTTTAGGAAACCAACAAAAGTTAACCTTTAGACAAAGGACATGCAAATAAGTCACCATTATGGTGCAAATACAGAAATCAAGTTTCACAGATGGTTACTATTTCCATCCTTCCTCAGGGCTGCAGATCTTTCAATTCATTCATTTAAAAAAAAAAGCATATGACATTGCTCAAAGATTTATACTTACAAGATCAATACATTTGTCAGCTACACAAACTTATTTGGGGTTGAAATATTTACAACATGGCAGAAAAGCAAAGTATGAATGCAGTTCTTTGTGTTATTGCAAAGCTGTTGTGTCAACAAAATGTTCTTTTTTGTTTTCTCCGTTTTGCAGAAAGCCAGAAACAAGAAGCAGAAATCATATTATTTCTTTTTAATCATATGCCTTTCAATAGAACTCTTAAGGAAAAAAAAAAAATTCTCGATCATGGTCATGAAGAGCCATATTCATGCACTTATAAGGCACAGTCGTTCTCTTAACTTCAGTAATGTGGTTCATAGCAATAGGGTAATTTTGAAGCAAATACCCAGACTGTACCCATTTGTCACATATTAAGTGGTTTCTCAAAGTGATGTTGGTGTGCACAAAACCAATCCCTGTTGCATGCAATGAGGATTCTATAGCATTCCAACACTCAGTGGAGTAATTGGTCCTAGACCCTCATGTGGACTTTTCATGACAAGAACCTTCAGTATGTAGTCAAGGCACATGCATTTCCCAAAGCTGTCAGACCCTGAAGAGTGGCCTCAAATCCTCAAGGAGGTTGCAGAGTCAAGTATTGCATATATCTTCCTATTTGCTGCCAACTGCCCATTCTCAATCAATTTAGCAGTATCTATCCCTCCTGCTTTATCCTCAGTCATCCAGATTTTGTATCTGAAACCTTTCCTTTCTCATTTTGCCTGCCTTTTGCTGCTGCATCTTTATTGTATTATCTTTTCCCCACACTTCTATCTCCTCTACCACATTGGAAGCCCCCTCTTACACCTGCCAAAACATGCAGGTAATTGCAGTCTGCAGCCTCAAAGAACGTGGACCATAATAGAAAGAGGAGTTTTTCAAGGGACACAATAACCCAGTGGCAGTCTCAGAGGTTGAGCAAAGCCTTATGTATTATAGTTGTAGCTGCAGTAGGCTGGAAGTAGAAGAATAAGATAAGAATCTTGTCAAAACATCTCCCTCAGAAGTCTTGTAGACCAAAGTCTTGAAGAGCTTCTCAGATGTCACCCACAGCACTACTGAGGACAAAATCTCCATACTCTCTTTACCTGTGGTGTACCTGCTCACCTCAAAGGAATTACTGACTGAGGGATAATAGTCAGAGGCTGCAAGACTAAAGGACGGCAGTCATTTACTTGGACATGGCTCTGGGATGTGAAATCTCTTGTGAGGATGAGGAAAGTACGGCACCAACTTACAGAAGAGGGTTTTGATGATGCCCTTCAGCATCCAAAAGTCCTGCATGCACCTCTAGTTATCCTATCTGTCACAGTCAGCATGGTCCCAATCATTACATTTTTTTTTAAATTTATATCCTATATTCAGAAAACACTGCAATATTTGAGCCTCAACAAAGTGTTATGGAAGAACAGTGGCATTTTTATGCTCTTCCAGACCAACATTATTGAACTGCTCAAACATGATCTTCACAAAGCATTGCGAACACTCCTAGAAAAACACTGTCATTACAATACTTGGTCAGACCCATGACTGGTCTGGTCCAATAGGTAATCTCAGTGGAGAGTAATGCCAAATATCCATGAGTAAGTCTGGCGACTCAGTTGTTACTTCAGTAATTGGGGGTGGCTGAATATACATTATTGGAATTTTGTCAGGCAGTGATGATGATCTAGCACTTCTTCACAAAGTTGTTAGCTCTGACACAATTAAAAATGTTAACTATATGTGCATTCCTTTTTTATTATGCATTTAACCCACTAACAACTTAATGAAGCAACAAAGACTGAGAAAATAGATTAAATTTTTTTCTAATCTTTTGAACTCCAAGGATGCTAATCTAAGAAGATTACTCACCATCTTCATAACTCATTTCTATGTTTGCTTGTTTTCTGGAGAAGTGCATGTAAACACTCCCTAGAAATGCCACAGCCTACTGCAGTCCTGTTCTAAGAGGATCCTCCAGTGAGACTTTGCTATGAATGCAAGGAATACAGACAGAAGTTGTGTAACTGTAAGGTAATGTTATGATTCTTTTTCATCACTCTGGATTTACGAGAAATCTAAACTGACCTAGTCTCTTTTTCTCACATTCATAATTTTTTGCTTGTGAGGAACGGCTCATTGCATACTAGTGGAAATGCAAATATTTAGTTTTGAGATAATTATTTTAATTTTCCAGACTGGCTTCCTTTTGAGGTCTCTTCGTTACCCCATCAGCCACAGCCAGCCTCTGCACATCCTGTACCCCTCATCAAAATGCATTTTCCTCAGCCTATAGCCCAGCACCTACAGCTCATTTGATTGGGGTATTATGCATCTCCTCAGCAGCCTCTTCTGTATGCACTGTCCATATCTACACCAAGCCTCTCCCTCTGTACCCTTTTCTTTCTCATCCTTTGTTGAAGCCTGCATTTATTTTCAAAGACTCCTCTACTCAGCCTTTTATGTGTGGTGCTTTAAATCCTTTTATTCCCCTGAGCATTCCCAGCTATCCATTCTTTCCCGGAGAGGGAGGTGGATCTTCCTTGAAGTCATTATTCAGGGAAAGAAGACTAGGCCCCATTATTTGATTGATTTCACAAGTCATTTAAATGAATGGTATGTAGGCACAGCTAGCAAATGCTTGTTAAAATGGTTAATTTGATCACGTCTTTTCAGTGATAGCGGGAGAACAAAAAAATCACAAAATGAGTAGCTGAGCAAAATGGCAAGAATTATGTTTTGTCCTTTGAAATAATATTAAATGACAACATAAATCCTATAGAAATACTTATGGGATATTACTATATCTACCAAGAGTTCATTATGTCTTACATTATTAGAATGAAAGGCAAAGAAATGAGTGATTATATTATGATGTTAAAGCTGCAGCAATTTTTATTTAAGCAATCGCATTACTAGCAGTGCAGTGTGCCAGAAAAATGACTGGTTCAGTGACAAAAAGCCTTTTCTATTACAAAGCCCCTTTTAGGATAATTAGCAACAGGACAGAAAATAAGATACCAAATATCTTTAAATGTAGGGAAAATGGTAAATTATTCAGATGATCTAAATTTGCCTTAAGCATTTGCTTGTATGACAAAATCACTACAATAATTTGTGTAACCTAGTGATCTTCACACAGATGATGTTGAGCACTTGAGAAATAGGACAGGAAAGACAGTGACAAAGCTCTTCAAACAATATCTTGCCATGATCTGTCTCACATACTGTTTCAGTCAATACCAGAAATTTTGTAATTACTGAGAGGAAAAATAAAACTGTCTACCATCAGCTTATTAAAAATATAAACAAATTCCTGACTATAGCCAAAAGACCTTGGGAAAACGCTACATTGACTTCAAGTGATCAGGCTAAGTTTCTGTTCCCAAATATTTGGGTGTGATTTCCAATGGCTTTATCGGGAGTTGCACCTGTAACCCATGAATGGAGAGAAAAATATAGATATGGAAACAGAGACTCCAAAGTGATGTCTGACAGCGTCTGCAAACAAGCCTGAGACAACTGCTGAAAGTATGCTTGGAACCCTCACCACGAAACTTTGCCAGGTGAGTGCACTGATGACAGGCATCCTGCGTTTGGAGACCTCATTTAGGCAATAAATGTGTTCCTTCATAGCAGAGCCTTAGTCTTAATGCTGGAATTTCCTGTGGGCTCAGCATTTGTTCACCTCCAGCCCTGGTCCCTGACTTGCCTCTCTTTGTTCAAAGGAGCTGCAGTAACTCGCCACTCCTCTCTGGCCAAGGACTTCTCCCCAGCACATCCCCAGGTGCATTATAGCCAACAGTGCCAAACCCTTTGCCATCCCCTTTGGCAGCTCCAATCCTAGGGGTGCCACAGGTTTGGCTTCTGTGCAGAAATCCCCAGCTGCCAAAAGGCTTCTTGAAGCCATGGGAAAAGGTACAACACTGCTTTAAGGAGTACATTAACATGTTTTTGAAGCCTTATTGCAGTTGGCCATTGGACTAAATTGCCATAAGGCACTCCCTTTAGTAGCACAAGCATGGTTCCCATGAGGGACTCTGTCTCCTTGGAGGTTAGCACTTCAGTTTTGTATTCTCTCTGTCCATAACTTTATTATACTCTTAACAAGAACAGAGTCATATTTCATGCATCTCCTTCTAGCAGTGATTGGGAGGCACCTTGAAGCTGGTTGTCACTACTAAGCTTGCCTATGCTCTCAAGCAGTTTGCTAACACTTCCCAGACCAGGCAGCAGTGACCTTTTGTTCCATGTTAAGTCCTGAGCTTATCAGGGCTGTGGCAGTGGGTCCATCTTTATCAGAGATTTGCTCATTTCTTGATTGAAATTCCTTAGATCTTTCTGAAGTCAGCTGGGAATAGTGACTGAAATGAAAGGTCACTCTTACTGAAGTCTATGCAAAGCAGTGATTGCAGCAAAGCAAGTACCCTTTAGGATGTATAGTGCCTTCCATACTCCAGTCTCTTATACGCATGCAAAGATATGTTTGCATAACTTTTAATATTTATGCTCTAGACTTCATCAGTTTTCCATATTAAAATGTGGTGATTTCATATTCACTCTGTGGCAGCATATGCTGATCATTCTGAAAAATATTAATCATTTTTCTACGGTTCCTATTCTATACAGCCATTGTTACATCATTTCTATCTTTGCAGTGGATGAAAACTTACCCACTGGTGTCATTATAAGATGATAGTCTGCTACCAGAGCCTCACTGGCAGCATAAAGCATATGTTTAAAGAATTCATTTAATAAAGAAATAGGAACTCAGTGACAGGAAATAGCATTATAAACTTTAGAACACCAGGAGCATAATTAGTACTGTGGCATAATGATGAAAGAAGGCAATAAAATAATTTTACTTCACTCTGTAATTCTTAAAGCACTGAAAATTAGCTTGTCAGCAGGGAAGGGCTGGTTTCTTTTCTTTCCATTTCATCTGTATGCTGTCTTAATGTTATTTTCCTTTTAAAAGAACACAGAACACACTGAATGCCATACAAATGAATTTTGAATTTGCATGGTACATGAATGAATGTTTTTTTTCAGGCAGAGAATCTCACATTTAGGAGAGTTTTTAGTGTCTGGAGAATCGCTGGTTCTGCGGTCCCAGGAAAAATCGCAGGATGTGACCATTTGATCTGTCATCTCTGCAAAGCCATGGAGGCTCAGGAGGGTGCAGATAATAGCATCACTGTACCAGCCTTATCCTAAATAGAGAGAGATCACCTTGGTGGCCATTTGACAAATTCAGAGTGATGAGAAGAACCAAAATTCTTGATATTTTAAATTTAGTGGAAAACAAAATAACCTAATACATCTTGTAAAGTAATGGTGGATAAATGATGAAAATGAACAAAACACTAGAACAATTAGAGTAAAAACATGTTAGAAACAAAATATCAAAGGACACCAAGTGCCATCTCCACTTTCTGCAGATGCCCATGTCAAAACATCCCCTGCACTATTTATTTCTACCCTATGTTAGAGAGCCATTATTTAAAGTGCTGGTCAGAGAGATCATTGTGCCACAGGTGTGGAAAGATGTCTGGGAACCCCATGGACAGATGACTGCAAGTACCATTTGAGGAAACTGAGGAGTTATATTCACATGCTAACGGAGTTTATGACAGTACAGAAATTAAGGGGTAAAATACAGTTGCTGCTCCCTAAAAGGAACGCGGCTGGCATGCTCAGAGACCTATTCCACAGCTATTCCCCACACACACAATCTGCAACCCTAAGCACCTGCTAAGGAGGATGGAATGGAGGGTGAAGCAGTGTGGAGAAACGGTGGCCAGGCCAGGAGCTGTTGAAATCTTTGCAGGGAGGGGAACTCGATGGTGAAATCAGTCTCCTGGGTTCATGATATAATTTTAATATTAACACACCTCCATCCCAAAGGTACTGATGCCTTAAATGACTACCTAGAAACAGAGACTAGACAGGAGTAAAGGAATAAAGGAGATATTTGTTTGAAAGGCCTTCAGAGGTACACTCTGGGCTCCAGAGGGTCCTGCCTCAGTGGATCCTGAAATGGACAATGACAGGTCACGAGTTCTTCACACTTTGATATCAGCATAAATTCACCAAGCAGAACCCAGCCAATGATGGAATTTCTCTAAGCTTGACCTCCCTCCCCAAGATGAAGGTTTACAGTTTTTCAGCCTAGGAAGGTCTTGAAAAGCAAGATCTTGGGTGTCCTTGGAGAGCAAGCCGGAGAGGCTTTGTTATGTCTATCTTAGCATAAGAGAACAGCACTTAACAAGCTACAGGAAACTTCAGAGTTACACTAACAGTACAGAATTTGAAAAATATAAAAGTTAAAACCTAAGGCATCAGTACAACCACCCCTCTCTGGGCATGTGCTCTATATTTTTTTGACTGTTTCTTTAAAAGTGTTATAGATACATATTATAAAATCGGCTTTTTGCAAATATTAAGATGCTTGCTATATGTATAATGACTGTTATATGTATAATGTTAAAATAACATTACTGTAAAGATATCATTTTTAGTTCTGCTGTGAAGATACAGTTTTAATTCTGCTTAGACATGGTAATGGTGATAGCTGACAGTATGCTTGAACTGTTTGCTTGGGATAACATCCAGTGAGCATATGATGGCGACTCTGTTGCTGATATGCCAACTATCAACACTTACTGTCCATGAAAAAGTATAAACCACGCCCAAGTTGGAGGTGATAATAAAACCACAGATAAGAACCACGCATGCTCTAAAAAGGCGGATCCAGGGAGGGGCCATGCTAAACAATTCCTAGAATATGTAAACTAGTTTGTGGAAAAGTATGAATATACAACGGAGGCAAAGTGAGAGAATTTTACACCAATCAGTGACAAAGGTATGTATGACTAGAGTCACTCAAGCTCCACCTAAACATAAAAAAATGGTACAAGCTGAGCATGAAGGAAAGTTAGATATCAATACTGCACTTGATTAACGCTATAAACACATGTTATAATATTGGCTTTTCACAAATATTAAAATGGATGCTACATGTATAATGTTAAAGTTGCTTTGCTATAAAGATACAGTTTTTATTACTACTATTAACTAAACTTAGACATAGTAGTGAAATAGCTGATATAGTTATGCTTGTGGTAATTGAACTGCCTGTTTGGTTAGATAACATCCAAAGAACATGGAATGGAGACCCCTGTACTGACATGCCAGCTATCAGCACTGACCATCTGCAAAAACCATGGACCAAGGCCCAAGGCGGAGGTGATAATAAAAACTGACTAAAACTACAGCCAAGGAATATTCATGCTCTACAAAGGCAGATCCGAGGAGGAGCCATGCTAAACGGTTCCTGGAACATGTGAACTAGTCCAGGGGAAAGTTTGAATATGCATAATTGTTTATGAATATGCATTAGGCTGATGCAATAGGAAAGGTATGTAAAGGGTGCCTCTGCAATAGCAGGAGTGCTCTTGGCTGAATGCCAAGCACCCCGCCATTAAATTTTGCTTTACTGTCTTTGTCCCCTATTGTTCTTTATTAAAGTTTTAAATTTTACCGAGAGAGTGAACCTTGTTTTTTGCAATTAATATCCATTTTACTGTTGGATATTTATTTCCTCTTGCTGGATTTATAATGTATCTATGATACCAAACTGAAACATATTGGATGATATCCAATTCTGGACACAATCTGATTCTCTGCTTTTCATTTACCTTTATCTTCAACAGAGTACTGGAATTCCGATTCCTTCAGAAAGAGAACAGTCAGTCTGAGTTTCCATACCTAGTCAGTCAGTTTGCTGCTGTTTCATTAAAACCTAATTTAGACTGAACTAAACACTTTTCTGAACTAATTAATCTGACATGGAAAACTTCAGAATACTGTGTCGCTGATGGTCTTATTTTACATTAAGAAATGTAGGCAGATGTATTGACATCTTACAGATTCATGTCTCTGTGGTATAAAAACACAATAGAGAAAAAAAGGCAAGGCATCACAGAGATCTAAGTCTGATGGAGCCAAGCTTGGTCGAGAAATGGGACTGAGTTCTCTTATGAGAAAGATGGACAGGAATTACAGGCCCAGAAGACAGGATTTGGTGATGGGATTTAAGGCAACTCAGAAAGCTATTTAGTCTGTTCCAGATGGCGAAGGCAGCATGGGAGAAGGAGCTCAGGGCCAACCATGGCAAAACAAGCAGGGAAACACAATATTTAAACAATTTTTACTGAATTCCATAAAAAGTCTCTATTAAAAAAGTGTAAGGGTTGCAAAGTTGTGTTCCTGAGTGTAGGAAATGCGTGATTTAAAGTTTCCCAGGCAAATTAAATTTGTAACTCTTATATGCCCTGTAAAATCTTTAATTACATGTACTTTTTTACATAGCACCTTTAGCCTTTCTGTGCACATGGATGGCATACATTTAATGAGCAACGATTCATTAGCTTGTTTTATCCTCACTGCTAAGTGCATGGCCTCATGCCTCATTTACTATATCCTATTCAAACTCTGGCCTTAATACACAATTAGTAACATCCTCAGAGGATCACCCATGTAATTTATTGCTATACTACTTAGCCCTTCACAAACATTAATTAATACCTCTAACCTCCTTGTAAGGACAGGTCATTTTTCTTATTTTTATGTTTTAGTGTAGTGTGAGATGACAAAGGACTGATGGGTTTTTTTTTTCAGGGAAGCCCACATTCCTCTGTGGTGGGTGTGTCTCCTCTAGAAAAAAAATTACTGTTCACCACTTCCTTTTTCCATCCCTCTGTGAAGCTGGAATTCCTTCCTCCTAAGGAATACCGCGTCATTTGACAAGCCAGTGAATCTCTGCCTTTGGTTTTTTGGGGGCAAGTCCATTCCCCTGGGCCATCTGCAGCCTGAGCGCTGACCAGGCATTTCCTTGGGCAGCAGGGTGAGAAAGTGAACAACCAACTTTCTAAATCTACTCTTTGAAGGAGAGAAGACAACTGTGTAAGCAGAGGCAGAACACGGCTGTACTGAGCTTCTTTCATCACTATCCTGCACGTTCACGTGAACTATCTTTAATTTTAGAAGTTTATATTTGCATTGCACCCTGTGAAGCTGAAACAAGCCAGAGTTGCTGCTGTAACTAGCAGGAAATTTTTCTGATAGAAAATAACATCAAGCACATTCCTCAATCCTCTGCCTTCCCAGACCCATTAGATCCCAAGTTTAGCGGAAGCGCTGCACACAACTCTGTGATGAGCTGTAGTAGCAATGTCAGACTTGGTTTGGATAGTGCAAAAGTAGAAAAGTGTGGATGTGGGAGAACAGGAAGAAGTGGAAGAAAGAGGGATGAAAGAAAAGCATGCGTTAATGGCATCTGAATTGGTAGATCATAAATTCTCGTCAACTATACACAGTTTGTATTTATAGAAACACCCAGATTGAGAAAAACAAAGGACAACCTAAATACAACAGCCTACACCCAGAAAGAGACAAAAGAATAGTGAGTTAATCAGCAGTTTTACATACTGACTCACAGAGGTGGGACAAAAGGAGAGACAAACACATTTCACAGTAACTTTTGAAATGTGTGAAAGACACGTTCACAAGCCAACCACGTGGCTGCCATTAGTAAGAATAACCCAGAAGACACTATGAGAACTAAATAGTGAGCTTCCCTTACTCTTGGTGACCACAAATATTTTTGGACGGGCCATGTGCAGACACACCTTCAAGTTTCCCAATGGGAAAGAATGAGTAAAACTACAAGAAGGATGCCTGTGTCTGAGTGGTACCTGCTTTGTACAAAATAAAATTACTTTTCCTTCTCATGCTGCCTTCTTTGGTTGCCCCATTAGTTAAGATTTGCGGAACAGTTCTAGATGCTGGATGCCTCTCCATGGCTCCCCTCCCACCAAGTGAAGCCTCAATGTGCAAATCGGCTGCGCTGGCTAAGCAGCAGCACCTGCTCACAAGTGGGATCTCCTTGCAGAAATCGGGTTTGATTTGAGCCCCAGGCCAGATGAAGGAGAAGAACCAGCACATGGCGAAGGGTTTTGAGGGGGCATGGGCGTGTGTCTCTGGCTCTCATGCAGGGACACAGCTGCAGGCCAGCATCTGAGCACTGCACAAGGAATGTTGCGCAGGTTTCAAAAGATGATCTCACCCATCCAGCATCACTCCCTGACCCGCCCTTCATTTGGTCCTCTGTAATCACTGATAAGCTGTGTCAGTTGCTTCTGCTTCTGTAGAAAGATGACATCCATCTCTGCTCCCAGATGCCCGCAAAGTTTTAGGTCATCAATCCACTGAGGCACCAGCTAAACTTCGTAGGTCAGGGAAGGGATTTTAAATACCAAAGCCTGCACAGTCTTCACAAACAGTCACTCCTCCCTTGCCTGTTAATGACTTTGCAAACTTCTGTTCCATGCAACCATAGTTAGTACACGCCTTTAAATGTTTTACAAGATCGTGGCAGTCACCCATTCATTATTTATAGTCGGGCACTAAAATATTTTGCAGGTAACTGTAACACTAGAAAGCGTTAACAAGTATCATTCACATAGTGAGAATTTCTTATGTATTCTAAGAAACTTGTGCCATCAGCATAATTAGCATTTTAATTTTCAAAGCACTGTTAACAAGAATCAATCCGCACAGGATCATCGTGACAGAGGTAGGCATCAAAAAGAGATTCAAATTATTTCATTTCCACACAGGACTGCAAATAAAAGCCTGGGTTACAGCCTTATGCCATCAGGGCTGAAAACTCTGCTTACATGTGAATAAGTAGTACATACTGTAGTTGTATTTTCCTGTACACCACACTCTGCCCTCCTTACAGGTGATCTTTTCGTTTGGGCTCCATTAAATTACTGCAGAACAGGCTGCAATCAGACACAGCAATCTGATTATTGCCAGGCAAAATAAACTGCTTCACTGCGTGGCTAGCTATGATTGTTGTGCTTAGTCACAGTCAACACTCACAGACAATTAGATTATTTTCTATAACTTAAAGCTAATCCTTTATTGTAAAACAGGTTCGTGACACCATAAGCAAATACAAAATAACAGTAAAGTAAATAACAAAGTATTAGTTTGTTTCCTCTGCTTCACTTCAGCAGTGCAAGGGGACACCAGTGAGAAAGATAATCATGGCCAAAGACATTACATAGAGCAGCTCTAAAATTGGTCTAACAGTCTGAGGCAAAGTCATCCATTGGGTTCAACCGTCCTCAAATATTTTCCAGCCCAATCAAGTCTCTCATCTGGTTCACTGCACAAATAACTACGCTGAGGGTGGAAAAGAGGGGCAGAAAATTATGTGGCAAATTACGAATGGTAAAGTGCTTCTTGTGCCCTCACCACTGGCAGCTGAAGAAGGCTGAAGCTACACAACGCAAACACTCCCATGGAGCTCATCATCACATCCTTTAAGAGCATGGTAGCCTAGTTTAGTGGTGGATTTGACAGTGTTAGGTTTATGGTTGGACTTGATAATCTTAAAGGTCTTTTCCAACGTAAATGGTGCGATGATTTTGTGATCTTTGTGGTGTCCTTCCTCAAGGTCATTAGGATGCAATATTTTAGAACTAAGCAGTGAGAGGCCTGTGGCAGTACATTCAGAAGAAAGTCCAATATTATGAAATGGTCAACAAAGTGTAAACACTAGGTGACAGCTGATCAAATAGTAAGTCTACACAAATCTAACAGCAATTTATCTGTAATGTGATAAAATAATACAGGAACAGCTTTAGAGCAGTAAACCAACACATCATAGTCATCAGCTAGCTTTTGTGTATAATAAATGCGTACAAATCCCCAAAACTGCTCCTGATACTCAGACTTGAAGTAAAAAAAAACGGAGCTTATTTTTTCCAACCCTTGACGTGGCTATAGTAACAATGACTTCAAAACGGACTTTGGTCTGACCAGGTATTGCAAAATGGTGGCCATCGTTGTCCTTGACAGAACTGTGGTCTGGATGCAAGAGAGGGAATTATCCTCTTTGATTCCAAAACGATATGAAACCCAGCTGATGGTTTTGTCAGTTTGGGGACTCACCAACCTGACAGTTCCTGGCAAAGCTTAACAGACTCTTAGAATCATTTAGGTTAAAAAGACCTCTAAGATCATCAAGTTCAACCCTTAACCTAACACTGCCAAGTCCACTACTAAACCACATCCCTAAGTGCCAGGTCTACACAGCTTTTAAAGACCTCCAAGGATGGTTACTCTCTACTTTCCTGGGCAGCCTTTCCATTGCTTGTCAGCCCTTTTGGTGAAGAATTTTTTTTCTAATATCCAATCTAGACCTCCCCTGGTGCAACTTAAAGCCTTTTCCTCTTTTCACTTGCTACCTGGGAGGAAAGGCCAGCCCCCAAATGACTACAGTTTCAGGTATTTGGAGAGAGAGAGATAAGGTCAGGGGTTTTTGGCTAACACATCTCATGCCTGATGTATATTGGCAACTGTGTGCTTAGTTCAAAGGAAGAGTATCAAATAGGTGGGACAGGAGGAGAAAAAGGGTCATTACACAGCCATTATCACCTGCAGATTGCTGTCTCCTGCAGCCACTGTCTTTGCATGGTCGTTGTCTGGAAGTTTTATCAGAATCTGCTAAGTCATGGAAACGCACAGACAAAACTTCCTGCTGGAAGGAACAAAACTTCAATTTAAGCAAAAAGCTTTGGAAGCTGATCCAACAGCAGTTACACTGAGGCTGTTGTGCTTCCTGGTGCGATACGAGGCACACTCGTGCCGTGACAGAGGAGGAAGGACAAGTATCTCCCCACCACTTAGGTAACTGTTCTGCACATTGGTGCAAGAGCTGAGTTACAAGTTGTCAATTGCAAATTGATGAATTAGAAACTTCATAATTTATGTAATGAATTAGTGAATTCACATGGCAGACTAGTCTGTGCAAAGACAATTGAGCTCTTGTTTGTTGTGTTTCTCCCTTTCTTTCTCAAAGAGCTCATAAAACAGTGCTTAATTTATAGGGAACCTTGTCCTGTAAATGGGAAATACCCAAACAGACCACAACAGCTGTCCTCAAAAGTTCATTTTATTTCAACATGACCTGGTCTATTACAGCACAGAAGAGTTAATGAAAATTTGAATTAATTAACTTCAACTTATTTTGAAAAAATAAATAATTATAAAACCCCAACAGCTGAAGCCTGATACACACGGAAGTTTGCCCATAGCTAGACAGATAGGTGAGCCTAGGAAGCTCTATTCACAATTTCGATCACCTAAGATGCCTGTGAAACCAGTGAGATGCACATATTCATTATTTTGATGACATTAGACACCCTTGAAACCAAAGAATTATGGATCCCAAGTAAATTCATTTTAAAACCAGACTGGACTAGATATTTTCTTTTCTTCTACACATCTGCCATTGAAGTCCATTAATCTAATGATTTTTGGTCAAAGTTTCACTATATGGTTTCCTATGTGACATTAGCAAACTTCTATCACGTATTTCTAGAGATGTCAAAACTTATACAACACAGCACTAGTGCTTGTGGAGACTCTATTTAATTATATCACTTTGTGCTTTATACAATTAGACCAGGGTGAACCATCTCGACTAACCTCTTCCCCAGTCTTTCCAGAAGGCTTCATTTGCCTGTAACAGCTTCCCTTATCATCACAATAATTACCATTGCAACACCCTGGGAGCACTTTTTTAAGGAGACTGTGATTTATTTACAAGCATGGTCTCAGGCCAAGAATTTGTAGATAATTGTATGGTCTTTCCCTAAGAATATAGCCTGTGAGCATTACTAATTCCCTGTAAAATGCTTGAGAAAAATACCCTGAGTTTGAGCTGATTCTGTGAATTTTTCTGACAGTAATAAAGGGAAGGAGACAGAACTGGGATCTGTCCCACTGACACTCTGTCATAGAATAGGCTTCTCTTCCACCAAGTGGTCCCTGAGAGCTACCAGAGAAGGTTCAGATGCCCAGGATGGGATATTTTTCCTTTCAATGCTGTGTCTCTATCCCTGGTTGTTTATGACATTCTTTGTGACAGTTCTCAGCAGTGGGCCAGCTCAGTAGGTGCTGTGTTGCCAGAGAAGACCATCCTGGCCTTCAAAACTTCCCTAAGCAATGCAGGCAGGATAAGAGGGAAGCCCTGGCCAGGCACACCAGTGCCAACAGCCACAGCCAGGGATCCGTGGCTGGTCGGCTGCTGTGCTCCCAGTCTGCCTTAGGGTGGAAGAGAAGTACTGTCAGGCCGGGTGAAGTGAGACAGCTGAGGAAGTGGCAGCCAGCATGGTTCTGTGTGGCGCAGGGAGGGAGCTGTGGCACAGAGGAAGTGGTTTGCAGGAGGCACGGGGGATGGCAGCCACACTGTTTGCAGACATGCTGCCTGCTTGCACAGGAGCTGAAGAAACGTGGAGAGAGAAAACTAAACAGAAGGTCTGTCACATGGCTTGCAGTTATAAATATCTGGGTGTATAACCCCACCTGAGGTTGCCTTCTCGTGGGCAACAGAACAAATAGTCACTGCCAGGGTAAGGCAGACATGAACAGATAGACTGAATGGGGAGCAAAAACAGGTCCCTGTCTAGAGCTGTCTAGACCCTCTTTATCCTGGATGGGCAAGAAGCAAATTGTGCAAATTCACACACACACACGTGCATCATTTAGCTATTAGGATGCTCCACCTCTGTGAGAGGAGTGACAGGGTTTGTCTTTACAAACAAAGTGTGGGTCTGCTGGTAGACAAAATCAGCACTGAGAGATAAAAGAAACAATGGGAAGCATTCCACTGATAGATGAATGGAAAAAGATGTTTGCCTTTATAAACATACTGTAAGTCTGCTGGTAAATGAAACGATATTCAAAGATGAAGGAAACAACGGGGAAAAACCATGAATTCCATAAAGAATTAAGAATTTAAGGGGAGGACTATACATTAGAGGGGAATCTTAGATATTAAGAGTTCCGGGAAGTCTGTACCTCTCAAGTTCGTCAGCCAATGGGGAAAAAGAGAGGGAAATGCAGCTGGGAAATTACAATAAAAAGGAGGCTGCATCCTCCAAAAATTTGAGAGACCCCAGGGAAATGGCCCATGGCCACTCCTGTTATTCAAATAAAGGGACTCCCCTATCTCCTTTTGGTGTTTGTAAATTAATTTTCCTGACATCTGGAAGCAATTTGTTGTTGTGCAGACTATTGTTTAAAATGAGCAGAAGGAACAACCCAAACGCATCCTGCTGACCAGTGTGTGCACACTCCTGGTTAGATAGGATAGCCAAGCCACGCTCCCAGAGCAGAACAGAGATGGGACCTACAGGGGTCCCAGCACCACCATGGGAGAGGCTGGCCAACACTTGTCTTCTTATGCTTCTCAAGTAGTATTTTCTGCTCTACAGAATAATATAAGACCTCCCCTAATTTAGCAGCATCTTTATTGGGGTTCTGCTACTAAATATTCTGTCCAGGAAAGTATGGCTATTTTTCTCTATTCAAAACAGCAAGTCAACAGCAAATGTTACCTTCTTGGTATAAAAATAAGTCACTCACTAGGCATCTCTAGCTCTCAGTTACTACTGTGTTTTCATTTGGGCTGTAATATTCTTTCCTTGTTGCAGCATTTTTATTACACTCTCTGTTATAGGTAGCTTACATACCCCTAGCAGCCAAAAATCAAAGGATGCATTTCCCAAATAGGTGTCAAGTCTCGAGCATCTGTTGAGACTGACCCCATTCCTCACCAGAGAAAATTAGTCCCAATTTATGTTCTTTGAGAAAAGTCTCACGTCACCGTAAAATCCCAGAGCAATTTGTCTAACTGTCTGCTACATCCAACATGTATTACTGGCAATCTTACCCTCAAAGGAAGAGCATTCTGAAATGTGTAGTAGGAGAGCTGCATACCCCAGGCAACACAAAACCTCTGCCATAACCTCAGCTGGGACCCTTTACTCTGCAATGGATCTCTGTCACCTCAGGGGCCAGAATTTACTGACCAGTGACAGCCCATGCCATGGTTCCACCTGATTTCAGCTCTAATCTGCATGCATTCCTTGTCAAATTCAGTTTCCAAAATTGCCCACTACCCAAAGCATTTTAAATTTCCTGTAATCCTCAGTAATTCACATCAAACCTCGGTCAGGGCACTGATTTGATACTTCTAACCAAAAGAGATGCACAATTCATCTCGGCATCCCTGGTTGTAGAGAGAACCCACTGGCTTCCTATGAAAGCTCCCCAGCATCCAGCTGGCACTTTCCCTGCCTCCTGCAGACTTTTAATTACACTCCTGTCCCTCTCCTTGCATTGCTGCTCCTGAGCTCAGGATCTGTCACTTTCCAACTATGGATTTGTTCTGGTTGACATCCAGTTCTGGTTGAAGTCCAGGGCAGAGCTCTCCACTGCTGATATGCAATGAAGTCTGCATAGCCAGGGGGGCTCAGCCAGCCTGTCCCATATGGCTGCTTGTATCCCTGGACAGGCTTTTGCTGCTCATCAGGCTGACCTCATTCCCACAGTGTCTGCTTCTCGGTGGGGTTTCTGCCTAAGGCTGATTGCCCAGGCTGGGAGAGCTCACACTGCAGCTCCAGAGCACCTTTTGGAGCTTTCTAACCTATTGGGGGCCCACAGGCACACATGGGCTTGAAATCCCTCCCTCTGAAGGGATGGCAGTAACCCAAAATCTGCCATCTCTCTTTTCAGAAAGGCTCCTCCTTTGCAGCTAAATAATAGTGCATATTGTTATAAGTGCATATTATACTATTGGCTTTTCACAAATATTAAAATGATTGCTATGTGTGTAATGTTAGAAAACTTTGTTGCATGGATGTAGTAGTGTGATATATGTCTACTGTTCCTCGAATTATAGCATGATATGCAGAATGTTTCTTTTGTTTATGTAACTAATAACAAAGATAATCAAGGAAATTCCCCACATTCTTGGATCATCTGGATGAAGATAACAGTAACAGACTTCAGAACCCCAAAGGAAGAATTTATTGATCAGGGAATGGAACGACAGGATAAGCCAAAAAGAAGATTTAGTCTGCAGAACAGAATCACAAAGAATGAAAAAAATTTTAAACTGACCTAACAAGAGGAAGTAGGGGCAGGTTTGGGGGGGCTGGAAACCAAGAAAACACCTAAAAAGGAATGTTTGAATCATGCATGAGAGTCTGTGAATATGCAACATTCTGGTATATATAAAGAAATCTTTTCTGAGCTAAGGTGTGCTCTTGGTAGTGTGCCAAGCACCCATCCATTTAACACTTGGCTTTATTTCTGTCTCCTAGTGTCCTTTTGTTAAACCTTTTAAAAATTTACCAAGAGAGTGAATATCATTTTTCACAATATGAAGGGATTTTACTCCCTCAACCACTGAAAGCAATTTGGCTGTAGAAAGCAAGCAGAGAGGTCTGCAGCTTCCCTGGGCCTTGGAGCAGGCCAGCACACACAGATCCAGGCCCACACTCAGCCCAGGATGAGTTTGGTGCTGTTGGAAGTGCAAAGCAAAGGCTGCTGGCCCCCAGAGACACTGCATGTGTTTTCCCAAGCCCGGACAAAGACTGAGTTACAATATCTCATTGAGCTCTCTTTGACTCTGGGAACTCCCATCTGTCAAATCAGAAGTAGTCAAGTGTAAATAATAACATTTTTTAAAGAAAAAAATATATATCAAATTTATATCAAATTTATAATTTGATGATCTAAGGTATCTGGGACAACTTGTTGCCTAGCCCTCTTGCAATATTATAACAATTAATTTGAATCAAAAGTTCAAAGAATCTTTGGGAAATCAGGTTGTAAAGATGTCTGAGACACCTGCAACAGGTTGTTCAGTAAAAGTGCATACAAGAGGTGAATCTGCCAACTCTCACCAGGCTGAGCCCTGCAGGAGGCATGCTGACACATTTATGTTGGACACTAACGCAGATGGAAGGAAATTGCCATAAAAACCCCAAACAGGAATAGTCATAAAGGATGCAAGTACATCTAAAATATGTTAGAGATCAGGCAAACTCTAGGTTTGTTAAGCTACAGAGGAAGATTTCATCCAACCAAAAATGCCAGCAATCAAGCTCAGAGAAGTCCAGCAGGCTGCCCTAGGCCAGCCACACGGTTTTGGAAATGATACAAAGTTTAAAATTGTTTTATATAATTTTAGTCAGGGGTTTTGTTCACCTTTGCCCAGGGGGAAAGGAACTGAAGTCTCTTTTCAAAGGACTGTTTCACCAGTCGCGGGCTGATGATCTTAGCATCTCAACAGACTGGGAGTAGCACAGAAGATAACGCAACCAGATAAGGACCATTAACGAACATCAGCTCTAAACATCACCCCGGCATGGTCTGGGAAAAGATAGATAAGAGAACTAAGAATGAGAACCTAAGCAAAGGGATCAACAACCAATAGGAAACCAAATACTAAGAAGTGTGTAACTTGGGACCAATGTACACTGAGCGAATTAATTTCTCTGGGTTTTTACTGTATAAGCATGTGAAAAATCCAGTAAAGAGTCATGTGTGAAGGAACGATTTTCTCTGCACAACCTGGTCAATGTGTGGATGAAATTGTTCCTGTTGCACATCCTGGCTAGAACAACATCCTGGCCAGAATAAAGTAATGCCTTGATTCTCTAACGCTAAAAAATGTTTCTGGAGAGGTTTCATTTTTCCTGCAGTTTCAGCGACAATGGGTTATCCTGGCCTCCTCTCTCTTCCACTGAGCTGCCAGGAATGGCCCAGACACCAGAAAGATCCTCAGTCCAGTGTGAGGTTTCTTCCCCAGCAGCAACAGCAGTTCGTAGGTGAGCTCAAGGCTCAGTGTCACATAAGGGCCCAGCACAGCCACCAGAAGGATGTACCAGCCATGATTTGTATTCCTGTTGCCACTGAGAACAACAGTGCAACCAGAAATAGGATCAGTGGGGACAATCTCCTCATCAGGAGGAAAGCATTAGCCACAGAAATGAGGAATGAGCCTATAAAAGAATCTCGCTATCGAGGGACCCATCTGGCTCTCACCAGCGAGAATTTGCATGGCTCCCAAGCATTTGCAAGCAGAATTAATAAGAATCTCTTTATTTCATCAGTTCTAGGCAGTAGGAGGACCAGTTGATTAGTTTGCTTGTTAAGTTTGCTTATTACTGACATTCTGTCCTATAGTTTTCGAACAATCAGATCTTGATTATTTTTGGTCATGTAAATAAAACCCTTAAAAGATTTTTTTTTCCAAGCCTATTTAACTCTATATATAAATGCAGCATTATTTTCAAACCTCAAATTCCCTTGCCCCAACAAACTAAACAGTATGTTTTCAGGCACATGGCACAGGAAATGAAGAGGTTTTATGGGAATATTTAAAACTCACTTTTGCAGACAAAGCAGACTCTGAAAACCTCTTTCAAAAGGGTGATTTTTTCAAAGTTGGAAGGGGCTAATTATGAACCTTTGAAACAACATTCATCCTCCAAAAATAACATCAATTTTATCACATGCAGAAGATTAAAGGTGAATGGATGGAAGGGTATCAGTTGTGCAGAGCTTGGAAATAAACCCAGATTCCAGCTTTGTAGAGAAGTTCACTGGAAATTCTTGCTGAGAATTCTTCTTTCCACAATAAAACCATAAAACAGACATCTTCCAAACGCACTGCACACACTACAGTGGCCTATGGCACAAGTACATATACTTTGGGAAAAGCCCAGATTACCAGGCTTCTGGGCCAAGGAGCAAACAAACAGCAACATGAACATTTCTGGGCAGAGATGGACTCTGGCCTGAAGGACTGTGGGCTTCCCTGGCAGAGCCAAGCACCCTCAAGGCAAGAGGTGTTTAAGAGCATGCAGCATGCCAAGCTAAACATGAATCTTTAGTTCCTCTCTCCTTGCACAGTTTCACACTTGTGCTTTAACTGAATGTCCCTATTTGGGGAAAAAAATGAAAAATCAAAGCAAGTCTAGGAATAAAGTGTATTGACAGCAACATCTGCTCTAAAAAAACAAAGGCAGAATTTACCTTACTCCTCATTAGTCTACAACCCTATTACAGAATAAGCAGGGGATGGCCAAGGCACACCTGATGAAGAATCTTAACAGTTTCACACACCAAATAACAGGAACTTTCAGACCATTAAGGAACAAAACTGAGAAGTTCCTCATCATGAAAAAGCAAAGTCAAAATAAACCCTATAAAGGTAGGAGAATATCTCACTGACAGGGTAGGAATAATATTCAAGAATCAATTCAAGAGGAAGAAGAAAAGTTCTGGGGGATATTTTTCCGTAAACATTCAACACAAAAAAAAATATTTGAACAATGAGTAAGTTCAGGTTGAATTCAGCTAAATCCATGGCTGAAAGAAAGATTAAGTTATAGATTTCTGAAGACGGAAGATATTTCCATTCCAACCATTTGCAAGTAAAATTTTGTGACTTATTTGTTCAAAGTGTCATTCAATTAAAAGAAAAAATAAAAGAAAAGGCAACAGTAATCAGAACACAAACATTCCATTTTGGTGGAATGAAATATTTCGGTTCATTCAAGGTTCTGGCATTATTCATTTTTTGGTTTCATTTTGCCAAAGAAAACTTCAGAAAATTCTGACTTAAGACATTTTTTCCTGCTTTTTCGGTTTGGCTTTGGAACATAAAAAAATCCAAACCAGTACTTTCCTGGACCTACTAGAATGAAACCACGCCAAGGTAGCATCGTTTTAAAGTGGCCAAAATGAAGATGCTAAAGGATCAGATTAACCCAAAGCAGCTTGTGCTGTCTTATGCTTGCTGACTGCAGAAGGAAACACAAAAGGAACGATGCAATGCTACATGTGATGGATTCTGGAATGTGAGAATGTGTTTAGAGCCCAAAACTGGTGGAGGATCTCTCCCTCTGTCCTTTGCTTTTTCTTGCTAGGCTTCTGGCCAAACACACCAGTGATATACTGCTGCTGAGGCAGACAGGTGCTGCCCAAAACTTCCTTAAAAATGGACTCCACTGACAAGCAGTGGCCACCTTTTACTAGCATAAGTATTGTCTTGACCTTCAGGGGCGATTTATTGGTGCTGTGCTGCAACATACTTCATCTCAAAAGACATAAGCCAATTTAGCTGTTAAGTCCTTTAAATTTTTGTGTGCCCTCACTTGCAATGCTGAATGTTCTCTGGTAGGCAAGATGTGATGGTTCATGTGACAGGCACAGCCTCCTGCTGCTCTCTGTTCTCCCATTCCTCCAGCTCCTGTGGCCATTCCTGCCACCAGTGAGGCCACCACTGGGATCACTGAACTGCTGCCAGCATCAGGAAAAGCAGCGTGTTTCAGTTCCTTTCATGTGTATTTGGCAAAACTAAGTTTTTAGAGCTTATTTCAAAGTGGGGAAAAAAACTCAAAACAACATATTATCCTCGCCAGAAAAATGTATGTACGCAGAGCAGAGATAAGGAATAACAAATGGGAGATAACAGAGCAGTTAAAGCAGGAGGAGCTCTCACAGCATTCAGCTTCCAGCAGCTGTGATGTGTCCCTATATTTCGATGATGGTCTGTGTCTGGGGCTTGGGGGACTGAGGGCAACATTTGCTGCCAAGTAATGAGTTGCTTCATGCCCCTTTTACACTTTCTGCTATGTCTCCATCAGAGAATACCTCTATCTTATGTAGCAATAAATTAATAAATAATTTAAACATCAATAAAAGAGACCCCTTTTTGCTAGTACCCCCTCAAACCTGCTGGTTAACTGTTTCATGGAAAAACAAGTACGACACCACATGTTCTACAGCCAAAACAGGAATAGGCTTCCTGACAGAACAGTAAACAAGAGAATTTGTTTGTTATGGAGGAATAACAGAAATGACAAAGTAAAGACAGGGAGCAGAGCATTTTGATACGCATGCCAGAGCTTAAGAGCATAATTTTTGTGCTGTCATGAAAACTGTAAGTAGAATAATGTAGCAAAGAGCGATATTTTCAGTGGTTATTAGCACATTTGACAGCACACATGACAGCCAAGAACTTTGACAATGATATAAAAACTTGCTTAAGACCACGTGGGAGGAGATAAAGTGATTTAGAACAACATTTAATAGTCTGGTGAAGCTCAAATTACTATGCTACAGTTTACTAGAAAGGTCCAAATATATAACAAGGAGAAAGAGAACTTAAGAGGGAAACATCTGCTTTTTTCATGTTTAGGATGATGGCAGAATAACTTTCAAGTATATAATGGTACAATGTATGTATAGTCATATTTTATAAAAATACTCCATCTACATAGTAAGGCAGTATTAAAGCAGAAATACCACTGTCAAAAGGCAAAGGCACTGCAGCCATTGCCTGAAACAGGTTCCTAAAAGAAGATTTTACACAAAGCTAGGTAACGTGCATGCACTGGCATCGTCTTACCTATTCCCAGACTGCTGTAAGCAGTCCCCAAAAGGAACAAGTTCAGATTTAAAAGCATGGTATTGTGTCAAGTTACTATTCAGCACATGGTACAAACAACAGGTGAGGGTTTCACTTGGGGTATTTCAGGTTTATAGTGAAAGCAGAAGTCAGAACTCTACAGTCAAAGCTATATCTCAGATTCACCCACTGTGGGTCGGGTACCCTCTGCAGCTGCTTTTCAACAAATCCTAAATAAGGAATATAAAACTATTTTTATATCTACTGAAGTCTTTTCTTTTGAAACTGAGGAGTCACAGTCAACATCCTTGATCTGGTACTGAAAGAGAAAGACAACTGCACTTGTTCAGAGAACCACTATAATATCTGAATATTTATTTTTGAAGACACTTGTATTCTTTGGTAGTTAACATAGATTAAAGTCTTAAGAACCTTATCACCAGAACTAGCATCAATTCCCAATGTTGTCATGAGTGAAACAGCAAGGAAACCAAGTCTGGAGATCCTCCCTTTATAGACAGTAGGATCTTCAAGCCTAAATTACCTCTGCATCCTTCAGTCTGCAAATAGTTTTTTGTCTGCCAGGTACATTTTGCCCACAGTATTTACTCCACACAGCTCACAGGATGTCACTGCAAGTGATGTTATCTATGCACAAGAGGATGTCCCTCGACCCCAGAGGCTTGCCTCCTCACCTGGCTGCATGCTCTGGGTACCCCAGTGCCACAGCTATGGGCTGCACTTAAGCTGCCTTACAGAAGACTTGAAAATAGTTTTAAAATACTAAAGTAATTTATATTCTCAATCATTTCACTGGTTACTTGTACCATGCAGACCAGACTTCTGAAGGCTGCATCTTATAAAAGTAGATGAAACCTGGAGGCTTGGGTTTGCACTGCTGGAGCTACAGAGGGACACAACTGTGCCAGGTATGGAGCAGATGCTGCCCAAGCAGAGCATGTAAATTGCTATCTGTGGTACCACGACTAGATTTTAAGCTCTTTGGTCCAGGAAATGCATCTTCCCCTCTGTAAAGCCAAGGTAAAAAAGGTACAACTTACAAACATGACAAAAAAAAATGTCTATGATAAATTATGCATTAGTTTCTCTGCAAAGCCTTTCAGGTGACAGAGAAGCAGATGGCTTTTGAGTTATGTGTACATATGTTTCTCAGCAGATGAGCTTCCTATGGAAGTTTCTAGGCACAAAGAACACTGAAAAGATCAGATAAAATCCTTTCAAAGAGGAAGAGGAAAAGATGTCATTCCAGTGACAACTTAAAATATATTAAT
Source organism: Vireo altiloquus (assembly GCA_013396875.1). NCBI lineage: Eukaryota > Metazoa > Chordata > Aves > Passeriformes > Vireonidae > Vireo > Vireo altiloquus. The sequence goes on along the minus strand of VZRF01006812.1, from coordinate 58,623 downwards.
CAAATACTGGAAAAGTTGTTTCAGCATATATTTAAAGCTGAGTAGAAGTTTCTTGGATTGAGACACAAACGAATATGAGGCTTCGTGTCTTTTCTTTTTAGGGGCTCTTAAGCAGATTGTCACAGGGGGTCGCTGAGAAAATGCTCACAGGGTGACAGCAGAGGCCTTGCAAGTACAGGCAGAGGATGACTTCAGAGAGAAAAGCACAAATATGAATCATCAAGGATGGTCAGTGAAGGACTGCAGCCTGAGAGATGGGCAGGGTTTGCTTCAGGGCTCAACAAAAAAGCCAGAAAAAGAGAGAACAAAGAACTTATATTGAATAGATATAAAATATCCCTAGTGAAAAAGGAAAGAACAAAAAAAAAGGAGGAATAGGAAAAATCCTTCTGCCAGACGGTGATTGCAGGAAGAGCAGGGTGCGAGGAGGTGCCCTGCACCATGCTATCCCCTCACCCCAGCAGTAACAGCATTGCACCCAGTCAATAATTATCCATAGCAGGCTCTCTCTCCCCTTCTCTGGAGAAGGAATGCTGCTCCACTGAAATTATCCATCAAGTGTTATCTTTTTGTTCACTGGTTAAATAAACCAGAATTATAAAGAGCTGTGCACATGTGCATGGGTTTTCTGCTCTAGCTTTCCAAAGCAAGGTGGTAAAGACCATAGCACCAGGTCAGACCAAAGGTGGACACAACCATTTTAAAAAATTAATTAAAAATTAATTTTAGTGGCATATTAAAAAAATATATAAAATAAAATTTAAAAAATGTAAAACCTCTAAGTACTTAAAGGTTTATAAATGCTATAAAGCTTCAGATAATGAATAAATAATTCATTACACAAATAATTCCTAAGGGTGCATTTCCTCACTCGAGGAATTCCTGAAATGAAGCTTGGCAAATTCAAAGAACCTATTAAAAAAAAGGCATTAATTCCAGAATGTTCTAAATTTAACAAGTTTCCACCTTAACGTGAGATGAGAATTATTATTCTGTCGCTCCTTCTGAACGACACTGAGATTCAGGCGCCGAGCACGGCACTGGAGTGCGAAGCTTTGCTGTGTGCAGAGCAGCTCCTCGCTGCACCTGTTTACCATCGATTGCCTCATTATCATTTTGCTCAGCAGGAGGGAACACGGCTAAATTCACATTTAGAGAAAACGGAAAATTCCCTGGCTTTATTAATGTCCCTTTCCTGTGCAGCCCTGCATGCCATTCCCTGGGTGCTGGGAGCAGGGTGTGGAGTTTTCCTGTCTGGGGCTGCATGGGCAAAGAATTGCACCACAGAAGTCTCTGAGCTGTGGGGATGGGCAACTGGACATGACAGAGTACAGAAATAAGAATCCATGCCCATATGATGTGTCAGTGTTCTGGGGTTTTTCTTCAGGGTTTTTTTTGCCCCCCAAATGGATACATCTAACCAAGAGCAAGGACAGGATAATATGCGGAGAGGAAGGAAGCAGGAAAATCAATATATTTTTCACGTGTTTTCGTAAATCACAATAAATCACCCTTGCTGAGTATTTTCATCCCTGCAGCCAGGTGGGCTCTGTGCTGCAGCGCAGAGATTCAGAGTTTGGCCTTCACAGCATGGCTTTTTGCTTCCTGGGCTGGTGAGACACCCAGTCCTGCTGGGCTGCCCCCTGGAAACATGCAAGGTCAGATTGGAGGGGGCTTTGAGCAACCTGATGTAGATAAAGATGCCCCTGCTCGCTGCAGAGGGTTGGACTAAATGATTCTTAAAAGTCCCTTCCACCCCAACTATCCTAACGAGTCAATGATTCAGAGCTGCCAGGAGGGCTCCAGGCACCACTCCCCAAATTGACCTGGGGAGGAGCTTTTAGGGGTAGCCTCCTAAACCCTTGGAAACGCAGTTTTTACAACAGGAGCATCTTAACATCAAAAATTGCTGTAGAGTTGCATTTCATTGGTACTTATGTTCCTCCTCAAATATTTGCAACCTCTTATCTCTGGTTTTTGTTCTCTGGGGTTTTGTTCTGTACACTGCTGAAAGCAAAATTTATTTGCACATAGGGAAAGCTCAGCAAATAGTTAAATATATTCACCCTAAAGAGCCACATGTAAGAATCACGCATGCAGAAACTGGTAACTGTCACATGGAAATAGCTGACCAACCACAAGTCCCAAAATAGCAAATACCCACTGAAACGGTTGTACCACTGGAATATGTTTGCATAAATTATTCACCAAATAATTCTGAATATTGGGTGTGTAAAATGTTAAGGCAGTCTGGGAAAGTCTGCACAGACCCATTTTTCTTTTTTGTACAGATTTTTATCACTTCATAATAAGATTGGTCCTGTGGTCTGCTCAATTCTCTCTCACAGTCTTGCAGACAAAGGTGTAACTGAGTGCCCCTGTCCCACAGCACCCCTTGTAAGTCAGAATGTGATAAACCCTGAACACTAAGAGCATTAAGGTTAATATGAGCAAAGTGGTTAAATCAGGATTTCTTCATTACAACAACTGTCTGTTATTGGCAGATTCTATTTGCCTGATGCCGAAAAAGCTTACAAAAGATGAACTCTGAGATTCTATTTGTTTTGCTTGCTACCAGGGGACTATGCTGTCTTTTGAGTGCCTGGATCCTATGCTGACCAGTCTGTAGCAATCTATCACTTGCCCAAAAAACTGCTCACATCTGAGGTGAGATAAAGTACCAAAGGTGCTTTAAGAGGCAGTTTGACACCACTATTTATTTCCTGTGATTGATTCAGCGCAACGCAAAGGAACAATTTCAGTTCTTTCCTAGACTGAAGGTACGCAAGAAAAATAAATATTCCTTTCTTAAAATTCACGGAACATGAGGTTGAAGATCCTCTTGGTTCATCGTGACCAGGAATTTAATTCTGTTCTGACAAGTGCATTAATTTAAGTCAATGCACCTTGGGTGGAAGAGGCATGAATCAACCAAATTTTTTTTTTTTATATTCAGTAGAAAAAAACCCAGAAATATATAAGGGGAAAAAAAATCTTATACCACTTTTCCTCTACTGATTCTCCAGCAGCAAGCAAAGAATAAGAAGTGTTTTGCACAGCATTGTAAATTCTCATAATAATGATGTTCCCTGTAGTACTTGCACACCATGAAAGGAAAAAACCAATATAGGTTTGTGCCAAAAAATTATCGTCTGACAGGTGGAAGAGCAAACCACAGAAGGAGAAGGTGGCAAAAAGCAGAGGTCAAATGGCTAAAGAAGCCAACAAATTCTGAGGTGTTTCAGAGGCAGAAGCTCTCTATCAGTAAAGCTCCAAGATTAGCTTGTGGCTTCACACAATCCTTATTTTCACCTCTGAACTCTGTCCAGTGTCTAAGGATACCTCTTCATGGCACAATATCAGGCCATACAGAGACCCTGAATGAACTTGCTCAAAGAACTAAAGTAGCTAAAGCACTTCTGAGAAGTGTATTAAGAACATCACTTTATCCTGGTTAGTCGGTGTCTAGTCTTGAGAGGAGGATTGAATATAAATCTCTCAAGCTCTAGAGAAAAATGTAGCTTTGGCTTCTTGTGTGCCATCTGCACACAAGTATTTTTCCATCTAGACAAATTCTTAATTGCCTTAACTGATGCTGAATGTTTCTTTCGTATGGCTAATTTACAGACCTAGTGATGAAGGTAATATTTCAATTATCATGGGAAAAGAAATATAAATAAGAATAAAATCCCTCAAAGAGCTGGTGGATTCACAGAAGTCAATAACAAAATTTACCACTGATCTGAATATTGCAAGAAGTTCATCTTTACAGCCAAAAATATCCTTTCAAACAAGTTAGAAAGGTCAAATTAGCACCTGGAACTACGTAGCTCTATCTGAAGTAAATTTATGAGATCTGTAGCTATTAGGCATAAGAACTTCACAATTCTTAGTACATTTATCAAGTATATGAATCATCTCATCTTCATTTTTCAAGTTCAGGTTCAAAGGCCCTGCAGAGAACATCAAGATACTTAGCATCTAACCTTAACCAATTTCCATGGAAAACAAATGGGCATCACACCTTGAAGAATCTGACACAAAATTATTTCCCTCAGGTCTTATAAGTAATCAGCTGCAGAAGAGAAAACTGAATCCAATTTTCCAAGTTCAAGGCTGGCAACCTAATCTCTGGACAGGTTCCCTCTCTGCATGTTAAAACAGCAGCCTGGAAAACAAGCCACCTTCTGCCCCTTGGTTGAGTCTTTGACCTTGTTATGACACAAAAGATCCATGGGACTTCTTGGGGTGAGCTTTAGGAAAAGCATTTTCTATATGGAGTAAATATTTATTGTAGGATCGTGTTGCTCAGAGTCGCTTGTGTGGGTGTATTCATTGCTACAACAAATATCACTAATTCTCCTTGGGATGTTTGGTTTGGTTTCGGTGTCTCTGTTTGTTTAAAATCTCTTTCCCCATATGAGAGTTAAGGATCTCAGTGCTGGCACAGCCCTGCCAGGAGCCACAGTGGTGGCTCCTCAAGGTGAGGCAGAGCAAGGCTCTCACATGGTGAGCACTGCATAGCAGCAGTCCCACGTGCTTTGCCCTACTTCCACTAGGAAAACCTGCTGAGTCCCTCAAGGGAGAAGGGGCTGCCCGAGAGCAGCAGCCTTCTGGAGCAGACAAAGCTTGCAAGCTCAGGGGCAGATTTATCACAACCTTTCTGGCATGTCTCTGTTCTCAGGAATCTCATGCTTTCCTCTCCTTGGGCCCCAGAAGACTTTTTTTCCCCGCCTCTATCCCACAACCAAGACATAAGTTGGAAAAAACATTCACCTTGAAATGCTGGAGTGTTTTCTAGGCTTTCTGCCCTGCTCTATAGGCTTACTTGGGAGAGTGATGTAAAGCACAGAGCCAGGAAGGGCTCCTGTAATCCCTGGGATTTACATGTAAAAATCCAATCCTGGTTAGCTCTGCTTTCTTCCCCTCTAAAGAAAATGTATGAGCCTGGATTTGTGGGCTCTAGGAGTAAGTTCTTTAAATTAGTAAAGCCTGATTATTCAATGTGGAAAAGAAATCTGCTCCTCAGTGAGTTTAGAACTACTGAATAAATTCCATATAAAACACAATCCTTAATCCTTAATTTCCTGTTCCTCACCACAATAGCAGATTAAATTCTAATTAGTTTATTTTCAATTTAATTGTTCTCACATGAAAGATGCAAAATCTGAAAGATTGCTTAACAATGGGTTCAGAAATCACTTAAATAAGGGCTTAATCCCAAGACCACTGAAATCAAAGTTTTCAATGAGTTTTGGACCAGTCACAGCATAACACAAATTTTCTACAAATATCTATAAACACATTCTGTTGTAGAGGAAGAGTCTAAGAAAGCTCCCATCTCCCTATACAATCACTGCCTTAAGTTCACCCATTCCTTCTTGAAAAAATTTTTAAAGATGTTTCATTTGGAAACAATTTTATCAATATGTTTGGTACATAGTATACTTCTCCCATCTTTGTTTCCATTATTATTACTATTATTATTAATAAATCACAATTAGTTGCTATGGGGATAATTAAGTCTGCAAATAAAATATTGTGACTGAGCTTCTGAAAAAAATAAACAGTAAGTACCAGGAACTGATTAATGCTAAACTAACAATAAGTTTATTTCCATGAAAATTGTGTAATCAGGGAAAAAAAAACCTACAACAAGAAGAAAGAATAAAAAAACCAAAATACACACCAAAAAAACCCCAACTCCCAAAACAACTAAATCACTCTCTATATCTGATGCTTTCTGATGGTCTCTGAGAGACACTGTGTTTGCTAGAATGTTGTACTTAAATCTGAATATTTATTAAATCACATGATAGCTCTCCCAAGGGCAGGGCAAAAATGCATTGTCACACCAACACGTGACAGCCACACCACTCAAAAACAAGCACTAGATGTGCTGCATGTACACACAACTTTGTGTACCAGCTTATTTGAAATAGGGTTGCAGAGTTAGAGGCAAACTTTAGCATTGATGCAAATGTGATTTTCAGCATGTGAAAAAAGTTTTTTACCTTGAGCTGTTAATGTGATTGTACCCAAGCCAACAAAAGTATTTTGCTTAGGGTAAATTTGGGGTTTCTTTAGGGTGAAGAAGGTATGCTAACAGAAACTGTTTATCATCTAGGAAGAAGATATGTTTTTTGGGCATGGCTAGGTGAAACTAAGTATTTCTGAAAGTGAAGTGGCAGATGAGAGGCAAACCCTTGGGAAAAGATTGAAATCAAAATTTTGATTAAATAACATTTAAATGGAACCACAGAGAATAAATTAGGTGCAAACATTATAACCAGAAAGGATCCCAGACAACAAATTTGGTTAAACATTTTCTTCCCTGCACAGAGAAATTCCTCTTTAAGTTCATTAAAGTATGGGTGGATAAAAGAAGAGTTTTCTTCTTAGTTCTGTCTCTAAATTCATTGTAATTGCATCGCTAACATTTGTGCTATGTAAACAAATTCTCATTTACCTTTGCTTTCATCTTTACTGCTGTTAAATGTGATTTCAAGAGAGCTAGAAAGCAACCAGGCTTGGGTGTAGTAAGCCTTAAAACTCCCCGTGCTGGCTGCTGTGATGCCATTCCCAGGGCCTCCAGAAAAAAAAAAGCTGTGCCCTTGTGGAAACCAGGGGGGTCAAGGTCGATGCCAGCCACTCGTGGTGTTTGCACAACAGAAATGTCCTTTCCCAGGAGCAGGACACTGGTGAGGACTGCCAGCACCCTGCGGCCTCAGAGCGAGTTTGTGACAGTGGCCTTCCTTCCTCACAAAGTTTAGGAAAAAACTCATCCACATCAACGCCCTCTACAAAGTTGGTGACCATCTGTCATTCCCGTTCCCTTCCTTCCCAAATTTCATAATAGCTCTTGATGGAATAAAGTACAATCCTTCTCTGTCACAGTGGTTACGGTCAGAGTCTCATGCACTGGTGCTTCTAGAACAACTTCTGGTCTGCTAATTAAGTTGTCTTCTCAGCACTTCATGAAAACAGAGAAGTAGTTTTACAGTAAGAAAGTCAACAGCTGAGAAAGAGAAAAATGCTAAGGAAATCTGAGATTTTGAAGCCCAGGGTAACAGCGAAGACTTTTATAGGCAAAGCATTGAAGAGATACCTGTGGAAAGAGTCCTTTTCTTTCTCCATAGTCCAATGTGTTATAAATGCATATTGTATTGTTGGCTTTTCGCTAATATTAAAATGAATGTCATATGTGTAATGTAAGAAAATGAAGTGGTATGAAAATATTTCATTTTAAATAGTAGTGTGATTTCTTAAGATTATAGCATGATATGTATAATGCTTTTTTATGTAGTTAACTCAGAGAAGTTAGCAAAGATAAGCAAGGAAGTTCCCCACATTCCTGGACCATCTGGATGAAGATCACAACGACGGGCTTCAGATCCTAGAAGGAAGAATTTATTGATCAGGATGTGGAACACAGGATGACCAAAGGATGTGGTCAGCAGAACTTGATCACAATGGATTATCAAATTTTAAACAGACCTGCAAGAAGGAAATAGTGACAGGATGGGAGGACTTGAAAGCCAGGAGGTACCAAAAAAGGAATAGTTGAATGATGCATAGAAATCTATGAATATGTATGAGACTCGGGCATTTAACAGAAGAGGTTTGTTAGCTAAGGTGTGCCTCTGGCATCCTGCCAAGCACCCGGCCGTATTAACTCTTTGCTTTATTCCTGTCTCCTATTGTCCTTTTTATTAAACCCCTTATTAAATCCTTTTAAAAATCCACTAGAAGTGAACCTCGTTTTTAACAAATGCATCACTTCATGCTTAAGACTGTTTTGACTTTACAGTTCATGTGCATGATGTAAGACTGTCATAGCCCCAATTTTTTAATTTTGGCTAAACTCAGAGACTCCTGGACTTGCTTTCATGACAAAAGCAATGCTAAAATACTCAAAAAGATGAAATCCCTCCTTCAACCCTGCCATCTAGCCCTGCTTAGCAAGGTGTGCTTTTCACCAAGCTTCTCTTTCATCTGTGGTTTTCAAATAATTCATCCAAGCAGGTTAGGTGGAAGTTGGATAGCATCTGTTGTTGAAAGCCTCCAGTATCCTAAGCACACTCCCATTATGTGCACGAAGTGGTTGCAAAATCTCATTCAAAACAGAGCATTCTTTGGTACAGAAGCAAGACACGTTTTACACAGATTCAGCTGGAAACCCCCTGAAGAATAATTTCTGAGACTTTTACAAGCCTATCCGAAGCACAGGAAACCACATCAGTGAAAGAGAAAAACTCTCCCATGCCGTAACACGAGCAAGATGCAACCATGGTTTGCACCCAGTCAGTGTGAAGATAAGACCTTGAGGCTTGAAGCTGAGGAAGAAATTTCTACATTGAAGTGAAACAGTGTAAACATTTGTTTTCTACTCCAAGAGTACCATCTGATGGTATGATCCCATCTGAATTGTCATCTCATCTGAATTTAGCTGCCTAAAAGCTAAACTTCAACTTAGTGTCTAAGTCTCTCCCCCGGTGTCTTCAGACAGACAAAAACATTTTGGGGAGTGATTAAGTCCACCTGTGTGGGACACCTAGAAGTGAGACCTTAATTCTTGGTAGATAAAGTTGAGTGTGGACTGATGGTGAATCTTCATCAGGTTTACTCTTTTGAAATTTTTGAAATTTTATATAGAACTGTAGGGGTGCAGAATGTGGCCAGGAAGGATGGCTTCTGTTGGCGTGGGGCCCTGGGGGAGATGAGTGTACCCCAGGTCTGACAGTGGGCAAAACAAATAAAGAGGAGAAGGCAAGGCAAAAGTAGGATACTTAACAGGAGATTAGGCAAAGTGGTTGTAATCAGTAACTGCTCGAGATGCTAAAGATGTAATCCTAAATTTGTGGTTGTTGAACTGCTAGTTTTGGAACAGTATATAAGATGTGCTTTGTACAATAAAAAGTTGGCTTTGCATGTACCCGGCGGAGTCTGTGTTTCAATCACCGACATAGAACAGTACACATCTGTCAGGACCCCAGTGGCACTGACAGGCTTTAGTCACCCTGACCAGGTGGTAGCCATCTTTTTGTCTCCTCTGACACATATGGATGTTGATGTTTAGCTGTAAGCCCTCAAGATTGAGATAAATAACCAGGTACCAAGCTGCACTAGCAAGACTTGACCCAGCAATTTAAATTTATCCTCTTCTCTTTTATTTGGCACTCATTAGACCACACGTGGAGTCCCATGTCCAGTTTTGGAATCTCCAGCAGAAGAGAGACATTGTCGAACAGCAATGAGACCAGGAGAGGACCAGTAACACAAGACCACTGGAGATGTGGCTCACAAGTGTAAGAAGTGTCTGAGACACTGGGCTCGTTCAGCCATTAGAGGAAGAAAACTCAGAGGAGATCTTATGGCTGCCTTCAACAAACTGATGGTAGTTTGCAGAGCAGACAGAGAAACCTGCTTGTACGTACACAGAGTACAAGAGGCAAAATTGTGCTACAGGCAAGAGACACAAGTTGCAATTTGTTCTCTTACAAGTTGTAAGAGAAATTCCAGCTGCATCTTAACAAACACTTTTCCCCATCAAATGTGGTCAGTTGTTGGCAAAGTCAATCAGAGAAGCTGCAAAGTCAATGTCTTTTGAGCTTAGGGCTCAACAGGACAAGACCATGACAAGCTGACCCAGCTCATCACGCCATTAGCAGGAGGTGGAGCTGGATGAAACCAGAAGGTTCCCTCCACAAGTCTCTGTGCAGCTCAGGGTACACTCGGCTTCCACTAAGTCCAATTCAGACCTCTACCAACTTCAGTGTGGGCTTTCTATCCTATCTATTTCACTACCACTGGAAAATGAGGATAAAATCCACACTTAAAATGGAGAACAAGTTTGATACATATATTATAAAAATATTCAGAAAGGAGGAAACATGTTACTTTAAAATTTCCCAACTAAAACATTCTTTTTGTTAATCCACTTCTAGATGTGTTGAAACCCCTAACTTTTCTCATCTCTATTAGCATATGCATGCGTGGAAGTAAAATTATTAATATTTGATTGAGTGCCCAGATTCTCCAACACATGAAAACAAAAAGTGAAAATTGAAGTGCTCAAATTTCAGGCTTTGTGAAGGCTTTTACAGTTCACCAATACAGGAAATAAACAAAATTCAAAGGTGCAAAAACTATCTGGTCACCCATAATCACAAGTCTGAAAGAAGGGGGAGAACTTAAAGGCAGCTTTCCTCTCTATAGCGAAGGCAGTCAAGAGAGTGAAGGAAATCTGATAGAATCTATTTTGCATTCAAAAAAGGCATAAAGCAGAATTCCTGAACGAGTGGGGAGAGTGAGAGGGAAATGCAAAGGCTGGACAGTGTCCAAGGCAGTAATGGCTGTGAATGCTAATGCCCTTACTGCAATTCCCAACTCAGCCAATTTAATGTGATGACAAACAGCAAAAAACCACAACCCTGCATCACACTCCTACCATAACACCATGGTACCACACACTACAATTTAAAGATAATTAACTTACTTCATCATCAGATTTTGCTATTGCATCTGGCTGTAAAGTACGTCAAGAAGATAAGGAAATTCTGCGCCAAAGTAGAATTGGAGATTCTCAGCAGTTTCCCTCCAAGGGTGTGGCAAAATTGTACTTCTATACAAGTACATGTTTTGGGGTTTAGCATTTTTGAATACATTGCTTTCTTCATGTCCTTTATTGCAGTACTCCTTTCATTAACTGAAGAAGAATATTTATATAATCTGTCTGGCAGTTGCTGAGGTTATGGAATATGCTCCGCATAGAATCTGAATCTCACCATCACAAAGGGTGAAGATTTATGTTACAAAGGTTTTTGCACAAATTTTCCTTGCTTTGCAGAAAAACAGCACATCTGACTAACTAGTGGAATAAATATTTCTATGGGCCTGTCCTATGGCACCTGAGCAACATTCAGGACTTAGGACACTTAGGATAGTGTGATCAGTTCCTGAAATTTGCTAAGCTTAGATGAGGCTAAAAGCTCTGAGTTTCTTCAGAAATACTCTTTCCTAAGAAAATTTGATTTAAAACTGGCTGTTTCACTTAAGATTCTGTGAAGAGATCAGTTAAAGACACTCCTTTGTATCCCTATGGATAAGATGCTTGCTTCCTGGGACTATATGTATAGGAGAATGCTTATAATTTCCAAATCAGGACCAAGACTCAGGCAGGGCTGGTTAACTTCCAGTTTGCTTGAATGTATAAGCTTGTTTTCTTACTTTTATGCATAATTTTCCAATTCAGATGGATTGATGCTTTTGATATATTTTCTTGGGAATAAAAAACCCCAAAAACCTACCTTGGAACAAGCTTCTAATATTAATTTTTTTTATCACTGACCAAAACATTTTGAAGATGATCCTCTCAATTATCAATTTATCACTTCCATAGGCAGGGTACAGAGAAGTAATGTATCTCAGGTGGCTAGCACAGGCTGAAATTTCTGCTGTCCTCTCTTTGCTTTTATGGCCTAGACATGCTAGAGTGAAAAATAATTGCAATTTTTTCTGAATCTGCAGTGGCTATGCTTTCAAACTGTCCTGGTTTTGCCTGGGATTGAGTAGCCCTGCTTTGCTGGAGGTGGCTGAACACCTACCTGCCCATGGGAAGTGGTGAATGAATTCCTTGTTTTATTTTGCTTGTGTGCATGGCTTTTCTTCTACCTATTAAACTGTCTTTATCTCATTCCATTATTTTTGTCACTTCTTCTGATTCTCACAGTGGAGGGAAGTGAGCAAGTGGATGTGTGGGACTTAGTGACTGGCTGGAGTTAAATCCCAGCATGAAGATGGAGTATCCACCCTGCCCGAAAGCTCTGCAAACTTCACCTTTTCCATTCACACAGCTGAGGAAACATGATTAATGCTGCAACAATGGGGTATCAATGTAGTAAATCTCAGTTCCAGACTGCATTGGAGGAGACAGAGGGCAAGTCTATTTCAAAGCAGAACAGATTTCACCCACTGACACTATCATACCTACAAGGACTAAGAGGCACAGGCCCAAGTTTGGCATTTGAGCACCAGGCTCGAACAACTTCAAGGTATCTGGCCATGCTTACTTGCTGTGGAGGAGGACAAGGTGTACAGTTATCAAATCCTCAACACCTCTTCAGGGCTCTTCTCAAGTTATTTTTGGATATATGTACCCTTCAGGAATAGCAATTGTGTTTCACCCTTCCTTCACTGTGTCTCACCTCTGCCAATCAATATCATTTCTTCACCACTCCTTCTCCTTACAGGGGTGTCTTATCTCCAATCCCTTTATCTATCCCTTAATGGCTGCAGACTGGTCCCTTTTTTTTGACTGACCTTTGTTTTCTTAACTGGAATGTCCTGAGAAATCCACATGGGTGGGTTGGAATCTTCACGACCTGCTAATCGAGGTGCCCTCAGCACACCCCTTGTGCATCCCTCACTTTTTGTTTTCTGGATGACCCCACACCCAGACATCCCCATGTAGGCCAGAGTGGCCCTTGGGCCACCAACAGATCTTGTCACCTCTTCCCTTAGGACAAGGCATCTGTAATCTTGGATCAGACTGAGTGGAAACAGCTAAATTGTGAGAAGCTGTGAGAAAAATCAGTGTGGTCTTTCATCCCTACGCCTTGGTCCTTGCCTAAGGCTGTGGAAAGTCCCCTGCCCAGCCCAGAGCTTTGCCTGCCCAGGCATCTCTCTCCTCACCCATAATCATATGGGTGATTAATATATAATATCAAATCATAAATATTTGATACAGGCCACCACACCCTGGTCATGTTAATTAAAATATATAAAAAATATCCTGCTAACCAAATGAATGCAGCTGTTCTAGCACCACTTTTTATTCTCAACTCTGCTCATAGCATCCAGCAGTATTACTTCTTGTCTGACTTTGCTTTCCACGGTCAAAACTCAAAGTTTGATTGATTGAAAGTTTTTAATTTTACTTTTCATATACAAAAATAAATTATTTTTATTTCAAATAAATTTAATCTAGTCTTGCCTCAAGCACTGCAAAATATATTCCAAACTTTTTCTAAACCAAATGAATAAATTATTTTCATTAACGTAATGGATTACACTTAAAATATTTTCAGTAATAAAACATAACATTTTTATTATTAAAACATTTTCCCACTTTGTAAGAGCTTCAACCTTATCTCACCAATATGGCTTAAGGGGTTGTAGGAAGGTCGCTTGAAGTAGACAACTCCAACTGAATTCACTTTTTAACAATGAATAAAGCTTTATATACTGCTTTTCACCGAACATTTTAAATCCCAAAAAAATCTATTGTCATCCTGAATCTCACTAAATCCCCTATAATCACTTTCCAGTCATTAGGGTTCCATAAAACACTGGAAATTTTAGGCAGTTATTCTTTACCACAAAGCTGGAGAAAAACCCTGCAGTGAGTAATTTCTTAGTACAGATTGTTTTCATTGTTGTTAGTGCTCATTTTACAGGGATAAACCTCATAAGTTGAATTTAATTTCATGGATTTAGTCCCTCTGACCAAAAAAAAAAAAAGAAAAAGAAAAAAAGAGTTTTATTTTTATCCTGTTTTGTAGATAGTTTCTCCACAATCTGGGAGTAGAATTTGATTATCACCACACATAGGAAATTACTTTACAGAAGTCTTTTAAGCTGTGGCATTCCTGTCACTTCCAAAATAAAATATATTCAAATCTCTGACAAGTATTAACTTGGTTTTTGACATACTTCTCCTTGCACTGATTTATCATCACAGTTTAAGACCATGTGAAATGTGCAGCCCCTTTGAAATCTCTAGATTGGGGTCCATAAAATTCGACAAAAACAAACACACAAACACCACCCCCCACCCTGCAAAAAATAAAGCATAAAAGGTTGAAAGACATACTATTCTTTACCAGCCCAAGACTTCTTTAGGGTTCAGTGATCAGACAGAGCTCATTGCCTCCTTTTCCATAATTTATTCTTTTCTTAAAATAACAGCTAAGGACTCCAAGGTGGTTAAAAAAACTGAGCTAAATACTAGAAAAGAGACATCATGCTAATAGAAACCTCTATGGTGATACTGACAGATTATCACATGGACCTCGAGTGTAATTCTCCTATCAAACTTGCTGTTCTCCTCAGATAGAGATGTCATCTCTAAATAAAAGCAAATAAAATTGTGTATTCTGCAGCAACAATTAACCACCTCATACTACATATTAGGTGCACAAACTCAAACTCCATCCTGTAAGTTTGATTTCAATATCTCGACAAAGTGATTAAATAGATTTTAAATCATTGAAGGTACACCTCTGAATACTGAGGAGCTAATGAAAGAAAGAACACTTGAAATAACTCAGATATGTTTGATTAAAATTGATATACACAAGTATGTACAAATACTTATTCGTACAGCTTCATTCTAATACCAAACATATATTCATGTCTCATGTGAAACTCAATCATCTCAATAGCTGGCTTAGAACAATCATAAAAATAAGCAAAATAAAGATAAATTTTATATGTTCTTTATACAATCCCCAAAAGAGAATATGATTATGAGTACACAGGTACTTTAATTTTAAATATGCACATATAGTCATATATGAACGGTGTCTAAGCAGGATTTGCACATTATTTTTTCCTTTCTACCTTGTATGTTTCTGGAAGCAGTTTTACCTGGTGATAATTTATCTTGAACTGCAGTAATTTATATTAAATACTGGTTCTGTGTCCATCAATGATCCAGAGAGTTCAGATCTGTCCTGCTATTGTGGTAAGATCTTTAGTAAATCTTTTTTTTCTAAGCAATAATTCTGCTTTGTCCATTAGCTCATTCACATTAATTATAAGTTGATTTTCTTTCTGCTCAATTGGACAAGTTTGTATGCTCTCTTCCTCTGTTCATTTATTCTATTTTTATGAGCTTATAATGCTTTTCTTTTCATTTTAGGTTCTCCTCAGTGGTTTTATTTAAAGTGATAATCCCAATGGCATTACGCACATTTTAAAGCTAAGCAAATACAGGACTGAGTCCTTTATTCCCGAGTTATTTAAATATTTCATTACATGTGAACAATATTCCTGAATCTCAACCTGAATTGTTTTGGTTATTAAATAAACAACTGAATGTTTCTGAAGTGTTGCCTCCCTTTATGGACAAACCCTAAAGAACTAGGTTTCAATTATTAATTAAAACATGTTTCTTTTTCTAAAGGAGTATGAAAAACCTGAGTATATATATTTACTTTCTGGTGTGGCTTTCTGATGGATTTGTTCACATTGTTATACTATATGCAAAATGTCCCTTATATTGCACATCATCCAGCTATCTTCACCTGGTTGTGATTTTTTAGTTGATGTTTACTTAATATTCTCTTAATTTTCATAGGGTTTTTTTTTTTTCTTAGATTGTCTTTTGCCAAAGAACACTAAATGTATGGGGGGTTTTAAGCTTTCCTACAAAGATGTATAATTTCTCATAACCCAAAGAGCCATCAACTCATGTTAAATGAGTTGCAAGTAAAACATCCAAAAATCACTTTTATTCTATTTTGGCTCCTGTTGTCACAGGCAATGATGAAGACCAAGAGCAGACACAGGAAATTACTATATGTACATCACAACACCAAACTGATTTGCTTTTCAGTTAATCATCTTTTAGACAGAAAGCAGGTTAATCAAGTGAGGTATCTTTAAAAAGTTATTCTGGTTTTACCTTATGACTGGTAATACACTTCCCCCACAAAAGGCCATGCCAACTCCACGAGATACAAATCTAGGCAACACACTACAAAATAAAATTAAGCACAAAGGAAGGTGTCCTAGGTTACAATGTAAGATGTGCCCAAAATTATGTATTCTCTCACCATCTTCATGAGATGTTGAAACCAGGTGGGGCAGTGCTCCCTGCCTCCTCCCTCTGGGCTATCTCCTGTCAATGGCCCATCAGTGCCTTGCCCATGGCTCACAGATAACTCACCCCTGGACTATCTCCTGTTAATGGGCCATCAGTGCCTTGCCCATGGCTCACAGATAACTCACCCCTGGACTATCTCCTGTTAATGGCCCATCAGTGCCTTGCCCATGGCTCACAGATAACTCACCCCTGGACTAACTCCTGTTCATGGCCCATCAGTGCCTTGCCCATGACTCACCATCCCATTGTGAGATGCTCCACCCAGAGGGAGGAACCAAGCATTCCATGCTGGATATAATCTAAGATTTTGAACACCACAAGCAGCCTTTCCCACTGGATTCCCAGAGGACAGGAGCTACATCGCTACCACTGGACTTTCCAAGGAAGACCAGTCCTTTCTACAGGATCACTGCTCCAACAGAACCACATCCATCACTTCAGGAGGACTGCAGCCACCCTCTTATCAGACTGCTACTGCTACCCTAACAGGGTGTCAGGTCATACCTGTTTCTGTCAGTTCAAACCAGTGTTTTTCTGCCTTATTACATACATATATATAAAGTAAAAAACTGTCATTGCCGTTCCCCACATCTTTGCCTGAAAGCCCCTTAATTTCAACATTATAATAATTCAGAGGGAAAGGGGTTGCAGCTTCCATTTCAAGGGAGGCTCCTGCTTTCCTTAGCAGACACCTGTCTTTCAAACCAAGACAGGAGGTAAGAGAGACTGTGACCTGAACAATTCACTTCAACAAAAATTTCACTTCTCTTCATTGCCTCACATTCCTCTGTGATTAATAATTAAGAGCTACCAAGAGATTGTTTCTACTTCTCCCTGTTTCTGCTCCAGGAAAAGGAGAGAGGAAAAACCCACACTGTTGAAAATAAGCCAGACTTATTTTAACAAAATACTTCAGAACATGTTTAAGTCCACGTGTGACTCACCTTCGCTGCACACAAGAATTATTGGATAAAATGCTATGATCTGCTACATGCTCTTCCGTGTACTTTACCATCTGTGAAGCTTTCCCTTGATCCTTGTCAGCAGCATCCATAATTTTTATATGTGAGCATCGTGACCTACTTTCCAAGATCTTTAGACATCACCATTGGCTATTTTTAGCACTCTACTGACTCATTTGATGTCTCTGTGCATAGAGGGCTACCCACTGAGAAGACTCGCCTCTCTCCACAATTTTACCAGCACAATTTCACCAGTTTGAGACCACAGATGTGGAAAGTGTCCTGCAAGTCTAGACTAAGAGAGAAATTTCTCACATGACCTACTGCAAACCACAGTGATGACCCTCTGGAAAGGTTGGGGTCAAGTTGCCAGCAGTCATGGCTAACACCTCTGCATGCTCACAGAGCAGCTTGCAGACATGTGGAAATAAATTACTTCTTTGGGTTTTCATTTTCTTTCTTCATTGGCAGCTTCCCTTCATGACATTTATTTAATTTTTTTTTTTTTAGCAGAAATTAAGATATCAGATTCTTGACACTGCCAAGACAAGTCTGCACAGGATGCCCTCTTCTGACTCCCTCGAAGGGAGATACTTAGAACATGATTCACAGTGGAAAATAAGAGCAGCAGTGTAGTTACTCCACAGTACAGAAAGATGTTAGCAATTAATGCAGTGCAACAAACCTTAGAAATGGCCATTTAGGGGGTAAAGAGCAAGAATTGTATCAGTCTTCAGAGTCACATAAGAAATGCAAGGCACTAACAGCTGCATGACTTGCTTAGGACAGCAAACACTACCTGGGACTCAGAATTTACAGCCTCAGGGTCAGCATGACCTGAAGGCCCAACCTAAAAAAGCTCTCACTGGCTGAGAACACCACATACAGACAATAGCACAGCAGGGTATTTGTCCCAAGGAGACCAAATGTAAAGCCATGGCCTTGGCATCTCATCGGGCACCTCACCCTGTTATCAGGCTCCTTCTTACATCGTGTTGTAGTTCCACTTTGCACAGAGACAACGTGAGAAAATAAATTCACTGGCTAGTTCCATCCTGAGTGTGCTTCTGTCTCTCCTCAATGAAAGGGAAAAACAGGTCAACCACCCCCCACACTAGTACCTCCACCTTCACAGCATCATGTTTTTCTGGACATGGGGCCCACCAGAATTACAGGAAGAATGTCAGCCAGTCAGCATGGGGAGGAGGACTGTCTTACCCACCTTGCAATCTCCTGCATGAAGATATGTTGTACTACTCATTATTAAAAAGCAATTTTACCTTCATCAGTTGAAGTAATTGCAGAAGTTACTGGGTTTTGGTAGCTAGATGTTGTAAAGTCTAGGACCATGGCAATCAATATAATATTTGTTTCGGCTTTATAATATAAAAGAAGTCTGCGTTTCCACTGCAGGATGGATACAGATTTTGGATATTCATCTTCAAAACTTGGAAGTGTTAAAGGTCCTTGCAGCCTGCAGTGTGGCAACCCATCCTATACTATCAAAATATCTTCTGTATCAAATTCAAGTGCCCTTTTAGGATTTCTCATGATTTATTTTCTGTACATTCTGTGCCATTGGTCTTGGATTATCAGAAACTGAGCAGTGTAGGAAATTTAAAAGAAAAAAAGAGATTTTTCAGGTGTACCTGAGCTAAGGTCAACTGAAGTCTTACTTAGTCCATCAAGAAAGCATTTTTGTAAGATTTTCAAACCTGAGCCTAGACAACTGAAATTATTCAAAAATACAGCACAAACAAGAATGTTCCTCAGGCTTAAAAGAAAGACTGCAGGACACACCTAATAATTATTAGATTGAAGAAATTTATTATGAGAAGTCACAGAATCTGTAGAAACCTTTCCTGAGATGCTATCTGTTCCACTTGTTCTGTATTTTGATTTTAAACTTTATTTATTTGCCAAGAAGGAAAAAAACCTCAATCATATTTCACATGCCTACTGCTAAAAGTTTTGAAAGGGATAAACAAGAAAACACACACAAAAACCCCCTGTCTTCTTTAACACAGCCTCTGGGAAAATTTTTTGTGCTTAGTTCCTGGTAGCATCCTCTAAATTAAAAAAAAAAAAAAAAAATCAGAGAAATTTCCTGATATGATTAGGTAGAACTGCTTTTCTCAGATGGCCATTGAAATAAAAAACAAATGTCACAATATGGGTTTGGTTTACACATCTGCTAACACTTCTCTGATCTCAGCAAAGCCAATTATTTCAGAATAATGTCCAAACTCATTGCAAACTTGAAGCATAAGCAATAGCTGTGAAGCTCTGGAGAAAAGAACAAGCAAGTCAATGCCTTTCCTAACACTAATGGGAGAGCCATAAGTCACATCCCTTCAGAAAATCCTGGTGCCAGTCTGGTGTCACCTCAGGACATGAATTGAAGGAATATTCTCCACCTACAAGCTCAGGTCTTATCTCAGCTGACTACTGGTCACTGCCAAAATCTGAAGAGGACAAAATGTCATGGATCAATACCATCAGAAATGCTGCAGCATTAAAAAAAACCCCACTTTTTTAATGCCACTGCTTTGAAATAACAGGACAGCAATGACCCTGACAAAGAACAAGAGAGAAATTTCCAAGAAGCCACCTGGATCTACATGGGATAACAGTGTCATACTGCAAGGCAGAATATACCTGTTGCTGAAAGAAAAACAAGTACCTTAAAAATATATCCAGAGGACTCATGAAATGCTGGGTAACTAAAAGATGCCACAAGCAGAGAGGTAGTACAAAGTGTTCCAGTAATGAAGATGGACAGAAAAATCCCTGGTTTTGCCAGTAAAGGGGCTGTGGTTCTACCAGATGGCTGAGCCCATTCTCTGATGATGGGAAACTTTGCCTTCAGGCTTCTTCTCCACAAAGTTGGGAAGCAGGCTGTGAAATCAAGTAAAATATCTAGTTTGGCTTTAATTGCAACCCTTACTGAACAACTGCTTCTTTACTTACCTAATTACTGCTGAACTTCTCTGTTATGTTTATTAATTATATGACTAAGCACAAGGTACAGCACCTCAGCCAGGGAAGGAAGATTCATTGTTCAAAATTTTAACAGACAAAACCAACATTTACCCATTTAGGTATGTTACCTTTCAGCAAGTTTTTTTTGTAATCCACAGAAAATCACTTGGTGAATTCATATACTGCTGTCATGAGGAACATGCTAATTGCCCTGAAGTTACTGCACAACTCGGTGCCTCCAAGGAGTCATCCCAACAAGTGACAACAATTAAGGAAGCTTTTAAGCTAGGTGTTAGGCTATGCAATGAAAGGCTCATTACCATGAACACAAAAGGAGCACAGAGGAAACCTCAATAAGCTGGTAAGAGAAAGAGAAGCCCCAGTCCTGGGCCCTCACAGGGGTGCTTCAAGGGACCCTCAAACACAGTGGACAGGAGAACACTCTGCACCAGGCAGGGGTGGGATGCCACCTATGGAAGCATAAGACCCATTATGGGACAGAGGGGAAGAGCATTCCAGGATTTAGAACACCTCTGATGTTCAACAGAGGAGCTGAACCTGGGAGAAAGGAAGATGCAAGATGTTTTGTAGAAAAACATACGTAGTGTAGAGGGATGAGAGGAGGAAAAGGGGGCCAGTCAGGTGTAAGCAGGGCTGGCATCACATCATCACATCTTCACCATAGGTGCACCTGTAACTGCAGCCAGCAAGGGTGCACGTGTCAGTGTGTGATTCGTGATGAGCATCGAGCCAGACAGGCAGAGAGGAAGGTAAGTGGGCTGGGAGCCAGAGCGCACACAGCTGTGCTTCTGAGACACAAACAGCAGGTTCAGGAGATCCAGACCTAAGGCTGGAGAGACTCTTACCAGATGAAAAATTGTCTGCACCTGGTGAGCTAACACAATGCTTTTCCTTCAAAAACCACTGGTCTGTGGAACTGCACAATGCCCATTCTGTAGGAAGAAGACCTGGAAAGCAACCAGCCCAGTTGTGCCAACTTTCACCAGCTCACTGGCAGCTGGGTATCGCTTTGGGGTCAACCACCAGGGACCACCAAAGAGACCCTCGGGACAGAAGAACACATGCATAAAGGGTGGGAAAATATGTTAATAATTTCAGGGAAATGATTATCGTATGTGTGTTTATTCTGGGAAAATCAATATGTATGTAAAATACGGTATATAAACAGGAGCTGTTCTGTATTCAGTATGCACTACATTTTGGAGGAGATAACCCCTCGTGCACGAGCAATGAGTGTTTGTTCACCCCTGAGACCCTGTGTGTACATGAGTGTGTCATGTACACATCTATTGGGAATACATGGTCAGCCCAACAGCTAGTTGGGCCTTAGGGTATGGAGTTTTGGTAGCCTCTTTCCTATCAGATAATTCAGGATTTAGGAACTCCTAGCAATAGGTTCAACAATAATATATTTTGCAGTATATCCAAAAAGTTGGAAGGTAAACCTGGAGAAGATTTACTGATGTTGACAAAGTAACTGGTTGCCTTGGAATTGATTTGTGCGGAACACTAATCAGTTTGTCCGAGGTTTTGTTCTGCAATGCTACTAAAACTTCTGCAGGGAAAGAGTAGCTGTAAGCTCTGAAGCTTCAGCAAAGGGAATGAAATCATCGGCAAATCTTTCCCAAGCTAGGCAAACAAGGGAGATTTTATTAGATCTTTCAGAAATCTCAGGAATTCAGATTCCATCTCAGATTCCTGTGAAAGTGAAATTGTGGGCAATGAATGCCATTATCTTCAAAGAGCACGGTCATTAATGACCATAGAAACTTTGTAATCCAGTCTTGAGCTTCTGCAAAATGCCAGGAAAGAATTTAGGACTGAACCTGAAAGGTGAATCCCATACCCTTGGAATTGATAGCTGGAAAGCAGCACCAAAGGGAACTTGAAAAATTGGCCAATGACCTGACTGTCGCCACAGAAGTCCTGTTAATTGTGAAATATGAACTTGTCAGTTCCTGCCAGATCATCAAATAGATACAAATTAATCACTGACTTCTATCTAACAGAACTGTAAAAAAATTAGAAACTTCTCCTACAGATCAGTTATTAAAAAAATTGATGGTGGGTAACAAAGAGTTTGAGAAAGAAAAAATTGAAAACTTACACTGTGTCAAATATACATCCTAAAGTCCTGCATGTGCCTTATAGAACAATATGCTGTAAAAGCAAGAAAGAATTGTTACTGATTGTAACAGAACTACAGTAGTGGGTCTTATGTTTTTCTGGTTAGTGTATCTACAGTTTATTTATATAGTATAGCCACAAAGGGCTTCAATTCCTGCTGCAACACCAGCCTTGCTGATTGTGCACGAAACATTCACGTTTAGTGTAAGAAAAAATAGATTCCGGCAGAATTTACCCAGACTTCTAGAGCTCTGGTGAGCATGGACCATATAGTAAGAGCTGCCCCCAGGCAAATTTAACAATGAACATAAAGTTATTTCTAGGTCTGTTCTAATTTTGAAGAACTTGTCTACTTATAATCAATAAATATCAATATTTAGGTGTAATGAAACTCTAAACTGAACTAAAAAAAACCCCAACAAAACCACAAAAAAACCCAAAAACTCCAACCAATACCCCAAACAAACAAACAAAAAATAAAAACCCAAACGAACCCAACTCCCCCAAACCCCAACATAAACCATCCAAACAAAACCACAAAAAAAACCTCAAACCAAAACAACCGAACCAAATAACTAACCAGCCAAAACACACACCCACAGCAAAAAATCCACCACAAAATAAATGTCAAGATCCTACTTGTATCAATTGAAGAATATTATCATGGAGACTGTGATTACCACACAGAAGATAGTACTCAGCAAGAGTTCTCATACCTAAACTGAGTCCAGAGATGGAGAGGTCTCTGGAAAGCTTAATCTGAATTTAGACCCTGGCAAATGGGCTGAGCTGTAAATGAGCACTGGCTGGATAAAGGCCAAGGGGATTTAAGCCTTTCCTTACCTACAATATGTAATTTTTGGGGTTTTTTTCCAAGCAGCCACGTGGGAGGAGCAGTAACCATTGCAGGAAGTAGCATCACTTCGATGCCAATGGCAGCTAGGACTCATCCCAGTATGACTGGGAGCAAGGAAGCAGAGCAGCTCTTCAGCTGGGCTGGGTCCCCTCTCAGAGAGCTACAGGACGAGGGGACACAAAGGGGCACAGATGGAAAGCACTGCAGCATCGCTTCTCATGGAGCTGTGCAGACATAAAACACAATCACTGTGACCCCAAAGTCTACTTCAAAGAAAGGTACACTGCAAAATTTTGGGAAAGAGCTGGGAGAACACCTCTGAATGACCCCAGGGAAGCAGGTTGCTCCTAGCATCTCTCTGGAGATGCCATTTATAAATGGTGCTCCAAACTGCCGAGGTGATTCACGGGCTCACAATCCTCTGGATGGCTTTTAGGGAGAAGACACCCAGGAAAATTCAAGCCTCTGCAGTATTTTATTGGGTGAGTATAGTAAACAAAGGCTGAATTATTTGAACTGGAGACAGAAGAAAACTGACAGGATTTATTGAGCCTTTGTCAAACAGAGAGCAACAATTTCGTATTTTTTTTTTAAATTTAACTTTCCACCTATCTATGGAATCTAACACAGGCCAGTTGAAATTAAGTGAAGGTTGTCATAAAAATTAAAAATTACTATGGCAGGGAAGGAGTGAGAGGCTGTAGTGTAGATAAGTTTGCAGAGTCAGGATGGGATCTGGAGAGAGCAGGACTCTAGAGGTGGCGAGTGCTGAGGAGACAGGGCAGAAATGTGCAGATGCTCTTTCCCACACAATACTTTCAGGAAAATGTAAAAAATAAAAAAGTAGACAAATGAAAATAGGAGAGAGAGAGAGAGAGTAAAGACACCTCTCATATTATTATTTAGAGATAAATGCTCACAGAATACCTGAACCACCTGCATGTGATGTGGAAAATTGCACAGGAAGAAGAGCTTGCTGCCTGGAAAGGACAACTAGAGATACTCTTGCCTCTCTGCTAAAGAGAAGTCTCTGGCCCCTCCAAGCAGGGGGTTGAACAGATGCACCCCTTTTTACCTGACACACCATTAACTGATAACTAGGGGAGGGGGAAACAAGCCTTGCAAGCACACTCTTGCAAGAAGCAAATTACTCCATGCTTTGCTATCTATTAAATGCACAAACAATTTGTTTCCTGAATTACGGATTATCAAACGCTGGCCAGTTCTGGTAGGAACTTGAGGTCCAGACACTCTGTTGTAAGGAACGTGGGCCCTCTTTACCTTTGTCTTTGTGCTTATATCCTGATTGAGCAGACAAAATGCTAACAGTTTGACACACCCTGGCTTTTTCCATCCATCATCAGCAGTTGTACACTGGACCATGCAGCTAACCCTGGTGATGCCTTAGGTTTTAACTTTTGTATTTTTCAAGTTTCCTGTAGCTTGTTAAGTGCTGTTCTCTCATGCTCACACAGACATAACAAAGCCTCTCCAGCTCGCTCTCCAAGGACACCCAGATTGCTCTAAGCTGAAAAACTGTAAATCATCATCTTGGGGAGAAGGGGGCAAGATTAAGGAAATTCCATCATTGGCTGGGTACTAGTTAGTAAATTTATGCTGATGTAAGAGTGTGAAGAACTCGTGACCTGTTGTCCATTTTGGGATCCACTGAGGTAGGACCCTCTGGAGCCCAGAGTGTACCTCTGAAGGCCTTTCAAATAAATACCTCCTTTATTCCTGTGTAGTGTCTGTTTCTAGGTAGCCATTTAAGGCATCACTGGAACAAGTACATTTAAGGCAAATTTCATAAGTGAATTGTGGAAGATAATTTTTTTCCATGTTATATAAGAAAGTAGATCTCAGTAACCAAAACTGCATTTCACTTTGACCTGTCCAAGTTACTAGCTAGCAAGTCAGGCACTAAAAGTAGTTTAGCCACAAAAATTGGGGATATCACCACCAGTATCCCAGATGTTGATCTGTCACCTTTGGTAACCATTATAGATTATAATGAAGGGGCTGCTGCAAATACCCAAGCATGTTTCAGGTTAAATTAACTTTACACATGTCTAAAAATCCACTCATTCTCTCTGTCCTAGTCCCACTTATAAAGCTGCTGGTTCCCAGATTATAACCCATGCTGGACATGGAGACATTGCTACAAGGGGTCAGTAAGGAACCCAGAAGTGCCACCAACCTCCTTCCTCTCTGTTTAACATGAAAAAGAATTTCCCTTGATGCCTTCAACAGTTACATGCAAGAATAGAAGATGCAGATCACGTGCACACATTGCTGGAGAGCTGGAGATTTTAAGCAGCGCTATTTTCCCCCGTAGACATGCTCGAGTATAAAAGCAGATAACTGTGACATTTTTCAGAGGGTCAGCCCTGCAGTGCCAGAGTAGATCTGAATTTGGGAGGTGCAGGGAGACTATAAAATGAACAGGAGAGCTGCTTTCAAGTTGCAGAATCTTTGTTTTGGGAGACTTGTAGGCTACACCAACAAATGCCCAACTTCCCTGCCTTTAGCCTCATGTCCAGTGACATTATCAAGAACAAACTGGTGTTGAAAACTCTGCTTTGGGCAGAAGGAAAAAGAGTTGCCAAACTGGTTATCTGAGGACTGCTAGAAACTATTTTGTGGTAGGGGGAATGATAAGCCACGTTAATATTGTCCAACATTTTAAAAGCACAATTTAATTGAAAATTCATTCCCTCAGGGAAAAAAAAAAGGTCAAAAAGGGATTTACTTGACCAGACATTGTGGTGGCTGTTACAGTGATCAAGAAGTCTGAGATAAACCATGACTGTAACATGAATTGACATTAAACCCTTTAATCAAAGAAACAAACACATCATTAACAAGAAATATCCAAGAGTGATGGATAGTTATTATAGTTAGAAAGAACGGGGATCTAAATCACAGGACAAAGTGGGAATTGTGCACGCCATAACAAATATTTTGCATTTTGGATGACTGTGGTTTCACAGTATTGGTAAGATGTGGGAAAAGAATTACACCATATTTTATTTTATGCAAGTTTTATGTAGAAGATTGTCATAAGGCATGTGAGCCACTGAAAGCCTCAAACCCATGCATTATACCTCCAGAAAATCCATTACTTGTGCCATTTAATAGAACTCAAATATTCTTAAGTGTCCCTGAAAGATATTCAGTCCAAGTGTGGTAGAAGTAAATAGGTCTAAGATGAAGCTAAATTGATTTTCCCAGGGACTTACTACCGGAATTGGAGCACAGACCTCTTCATCAGCCAGCATAATAATTTCCCCAGCCTTCAGCAGTGGGAGCATTTCTGCATCTCTTTGTGTCAACAGAGGCAAGAGCATAAACACTGTTTACCTGCTGCAGGATAAATGGTTCTGACCACTCCACCACCAAGGCTAAACCCTCTTTGCATACACGAGTTGAGGCTGTAGCTTGACTACTGATTTCCTTTTTGGGGCAGTATCAGATCCAGCAATTCCAGCACACTCAGTGCCCCTGCACACACTGTTCCTCAGCAGCAGCAGCACTTTTCTTCCACCTCATGCCCTGCACTGGCCAAGATTCCCAAACAGACAAGGGACAGAAGGAGCAACAGGGCTGCTTGTGCTGCTGCCACCAAAGTCAGTGTCAGCCAGGCCATGCCTGGGCTCTGATCACACATGTTTCAATAGCTCAGCAATGTTCCATTGATGCCAGAAAGAGTATATAGATAATGTGAGAAAGTCAATCAAATTTTCTTTACTTGAAAAAAAAAACATCACAACCAAATACGGAAGGATTTTTAGCTCTTATGGAAACTGCTTCTTTTACAAAGGACTCCTTTGGTTCAAGAAACCAAACCACTTGTCACATCTGAGCAAGGTTGGTAAATACTGGATGTGAGAATGAGAGATTGGGAGAGATTTTGCTCTGCTTTTTCCCTTCTTCAGCAGTCCCAGAGAGCAGGGCCATAAAGAAAAATTCCTGTTGAACAAAAACCTAGTGACCTTTAATGTGAATTGCCTAGAGCTCTTAGGCCTTGGAGGAGATACCAGAAGTTAGACTGGAAAATAGCCTTCAGCTGGGAGGTCTGCCTCTCGCCAAACCTATGATGAACCACAAAGGAAAGGGGAAAACATATGCCCTTGAAACATCACAGTTCACACGCAATCACACTTTGTTACTGTTAGCAGATATATTTTCAGCAGTGAGCTCATCCTACACCAGCTTTGGGATGTGCCCCATCAGCCCCTGGGACACCCCTTTCCCTCACAATACCAACAAGACCTACCACGCACATGGTTTCAAGGGGCACTGAGCACATTGCAGGCAAAGGCTGATGTACACAAAAATTCATCTCCAGTTCATAGGACAGCTGAGAAACACCCACCCTGTGTGGCTTGAAAGTGCTCAGGCACAACAGCCCCACAAGGCATGGGGGCACATGGTGAGGCAGACATACACCTTTTGTCAGGAAGCTTCTTTCACCAGATCTCCATGGAGATTCCTGTTTTTTCCCCATGGNTGTGGCTGCCTTCTATAAGAAAAGGTGATGGTTTTGGGGCTTTTTTGTTTGTTTTTTTGGTTGAGGTTTTTTTGGGTTTTTGTCAAGAGCAAACAGGAACGCTTTGCATGAAAGACTATTTACCCTCATGTGGCTTGTGACTGTCTTGAGATCAAAGACTCCCAATTACAGGCATACAATAACATTTTCCAGCTTAATGAGAAGCAAAATAAAACCTGGAATTTGAGTTAAATTACAATATTTTTTGAAACTAAAGATAAATGTAGAATACAGTTTTGAAGTCTGCAATTTTAGAGCTGCAAAAGATCAAATAAGCTTCACTTAAAATGAATTAAACCCCTCAATTTAAGGTCCTTCAGATGGTACAGAGTTAAGCTATTTAATGCCTGTCACAACTGGATGAAAATTTTCAAGTCAACAAAAGAGGCAGCAAATAATAGCAAAATAGAGTAAAACACATGAGTTATGATACACGAGAATGAGCATAAAACAAATATGGATTGGAAGCTAGAATAGACAATATTGCCTTAAAATATTTTCAGGTGCAGGGTAAAAAAATACTTACTGACCTACATTCAGGTAACAACAACCTCATCATCGTCCTGGAGGAAACGGGATTGGAAATCAGCCTCACCACCAGAAAGCTTCCTCACAGCAGGGATTGAGCAGGAGAAGAACATCACATCCCACCATCCAAGGCCTCACCAAGAGGCACAGACCTACGGTGCTGCACATGGAGGACTGGTAATGGTGTCCATGGACAGTCCATAGCACAGCAAAGAGAAGCCAGGAGCCGCCCAGGAGCAGCAGCAGGGGAGCACAGCCCCACGGAGACTCAGGAAAGGAGCAACAGCTCCAGGCTGAACTGAACTGACCCCCAGGCCATGGTGTGGCTGGAGGATCCAGGTGAGGCTGGCCACTGGGCTCGTTAGGCCCATTAGTGTTCATTAGGTACTTTCACAGGTTGTCCTTGGGGCTGTGAAAGGCCTTGAGCACAGCGCAGCTTACAGCACGTGAGAAACTGTGGAAGTAACCATGCCTGAGATGATTAAGGGACATAAAACAAGGCTCTGGACCTGTGAATGTGTAGAAACTTCCCAGATGTCTGTACTTACACTTAAACCCATGTGGAAAAACAAGGTCAAAAAGTCTGATTATGGAAAAGGAAAACTCTCAAGAAAGCCTGGAATGAAGCAGATCAAAGACCACCTGCTACATTATGTATATTATATTTAAGTTGTTGTTGTTGTTTTGGTTTTTTTGTTGCAATGTCTCTTTTCTTCAGACACACTGTATTTTCAAGCACCATTACCAAAAGTTCTCTCAGCTATTTCCCTTCCCCTGGCATGGCAACAGTTTTTGAAGAATGATGGTTCAAATTGTCACTCCTGGCTTCAGTTATTCTATTTGAAGCCATTTTTTGCTTAGCTCACAGCTCTTTTGAGCAGCCTGTTTTCAAAGGACAAGTGTTTAGAAAAACTAATGACTACTTAGATTTCTTGGATTTTAGGCCTGGAAAAGTATCACTGCATTTAAAGGTGCCAGGAAAGGATATTTAACTGTTGTCAATAAAAAAGTTATGGAGCTTGTTCCGTCAACTCAGAACCTTCAAATCCCATGGGCCCTAAAATAACTACACTTTAAAGTTCAGCAAATATGGTTCTGACTAATATGATGACCTATAAGAAGAACTTAGGTCAAATTATTGACTGACCTAGTTTTTGCCTGAACACAACATTATATACAATGGCTGTACGGTTTAACACGCACATTCATACAACAGTAATTTCCCTGAGGAGTTTGTAGCTCAGAAGCGACTAATTACATTATGCAACATTTCCAAAACACACTCTGCTCATTCATGATTAACCACACAACTGTGTGCATGTGCCATAAATTCTGTTCCCTGCACAGTGCTCCTTCATGGGAACCACTGCTCTCACATCGGCGCCCTTCGCCTGCAGCAGGGTGAGAGGAATCTGAGACATGAGAGGAATTTTGGTCAGGAGCTGGTTTCAGTGCCCTCCTTTTCACCTTGGACTTCCATGATCTCTGAGTTTACAGCTGTACGAGGACAATCCCAAATAAGTCAATTAAGATGCGAGCAGCAGCTGTGGAGTCCTACAAAATTGTGGCGGTGAAACCTGTGTTTAACTTAATCCCAAACACCTTCCCACCGACAATCTTCTCATGCACAGCTGCTGTTGCATCATGACAGCAAATTATTCCTGTTCATCAACACCAGCAAGAAACCTCTTGTGTTTAATCTTTAAGCATGACCTTTAAAGAGTCATAGTAAGACACATAACCTCGCCAGTCAGCGGGAGTTGGATGCCTACAGTGATTACAGAATTGGAAAGCTCTTGGGTTGCTCACAGATCTGTTATATCCTCAGATTTGTTAGACAATTTACTGTCTACTTGCATCCTCAAGATTTTCAGTGAGACACACAGAGCTGGATTTCTCTATATAAATAATCTCAGATTTGCTGAAACTCTGTTTTTGACTCACACCTTTTTCTGCAACCAAAACAAAAATCGCTTTTTTCTTTCTTTCAAATAATCCAGAATAATAAATTGGCAGAGTGATTTCCTCTGGCATCTACCTGGTGTTTCCCACAAGACAAATGCATAAACTTTTTGAGAAGCTAATAAACTGAAAAACTGCCAGGGTTAATTAAGAGAGTTGCTGGGAAAACCTCTGATATTAGATGCACAAGTTGCTGTTATGAACAAGTACACGAACCTGAGACAGAAAATTAAAATTAAAGAAGATTTTAGGTGAGGAACATTGAAGCTGTCAAACACCACCTGGCCTAGGTCATTCCAGGTCTTGAGCATGCAGGTGGTGAGAATGTCCATGTGATCCCAGGCTTTTTGGGCAGGGAGCAGTGTATTTCCCTCACCAGAAATATCAGAAAATGCCGTGGTATTTTTGGGACACCACCAGGTGTGCCAGCAGAGCAACACACATGAAGCAAGGATGGACAGCTTAGATGTCCTGGGAGCAATGCCTGATCTAAGGAGGAATTCCACCAGGATTTGCAGCTGGGAGGAAGGAGGGAACAGAAGCTGGTCCACAGCTGTGGCACAGACCTCCAGGTCTGGAAGGTCATGCTGGAATGGGCACATGGCTGCAGTTACATCCAGGACAGTAAGTGACTCCAAGCTGGTGCCTGGAGCTGCCATGCTGAGAAGGGCTTAACACCTGTGAAGGGCTTAACACCTGTGATGGAGCCAGAGTGCTCAAGAACCATGGGATTTTCCATGCTTTACAATGTTAAGTGCAGAGGGATTTGAGACATGAGGCTGTAACAGAGCTCTGGTTGCTTTTAATAGACTGACTTTTCACAAATTTTAGGAAATTCACCCCAGCTCCTCACGATCACAAGTTCTGGCTTGACCCTGGCTGCATACAGATGCCACAGCTTGGCACAAGTTACTCCCATTGCACAAACATGGTCTCACAGGATCTTCTCAAATCTTTAAAGAGCCTGAGAACAAAATTGAAAGGAAACTATTGAGAGTAACCAGTGTCATGGTAGGCAAATAAATAACCAAACCGTGTAGAAAAGCAGCCTTGCCAAGGGAATTCATATTCTGTTCTCATATTTGTTTTAAAGCTTTAAGAGGTGAAGGTAAACATTGGGATGTGCGAGTCCTGCACACAGAAATCCATCTGTGTGGTGCTCACAGGAGAACCTCAGGATGAGGAGATTGCAGTCCCAGGGGGTGATGTGTACGTGGGTTAATGAGGTCTGCAAAGAGGAAGGCAAATATTCCAGTTCTTGGCTGGTCTTCCAGCAGCGTTCGAGACTGGAGTTTGCAGGCTCGTGTTATCCCATGTGCTGTATAAATGGAATGGCTATATTTCTGGAGACTGCTGCTTGGAATAGCAATTTTGTGAAAATTTGTCAAGCAAGTTGGAAGCTATCACTTCAGAGCACTGAATCGAGGGTGCTGGCGGGACTACTTAGTCAACACATATGGCGCTTTGCTATGATTTCCATTT
The DNA here is from genome assembly GCA_013396875.1 of Vireo altiloquus. Lineage (NCBI taxonomy): Eukaryota > Metazoa > Chordata > Aves > Passeriformes > Vireonidae > Vireo > Vireo altiloquus. The sequence goes on along the minus strand of VZRF01006812.1, from coordinate 27,265 downwards.
CAGAGTGTACTAGCACTTATTCTCTGTTTTTCTCACAGCTGCTCACTCCCAGTGTTAGCACTCCCAGAATAGCCTGCTGGCGTATAAATAGGGTTCTCCCTCTGCTGCACATGGCAGTGCTGCAGACTGTGCTGCTCTCCACTTAATTATAAGGTGCTGTTAATGCCATTAAAATAGTTCTGTGTCTTCCTGTCCCCAAGAGATAAGAGACACCACAGGTTCCAGGGGTTGCTCATTCTCAGGGCTTAGGCAAAGTGTTACATCCCAATTTAATCAGCAGGGAAGGCAGTATCAAGGGAAAAAAAAAATCTTCCTAACTAAAAGACCTTACTAACTCCAAGTACGTAACACATGATTCCCTTGAGGTTCAAAATGAGCACTCATTAAAGCAGCCCCACCTATAAGGGAGAGTTATTGTCTTCAGAGAGACCCTGGGCTTTGTGCAGCACAGTTCTCCAAAGCCAGCCTAGAGGTATGTCACCACCAGACTCTGACTACAGGACCATTCTGGGCAGTGTCACATTTCTCAGCCAAGAGGGATGCTCAGCCCTGATGCTGCATTGAGTGTCTCTCCAGTTTCTGCAGCCAGGTCCTGTGTCTCCCAGTTATTTCACAGTTCTAAAGTGTTGCACAGCCTCCCATGTCGTTCAGTTGGGTTCCTGACTCTGACATGCTGAGACTCTGCAAAGAGCAGCAATTGCTTCACTCCTTGTGAGGACAGTAGAGAAGTATTATACAGTGCAGTGAGAGTGGCTAAAAGTAACAGTGCCCCAAAAGCTGAAGAGGAAAGATTTCAGGAGGATACGGGATACAAACATTATTATCATTATTATTAATATCATCACTATCACCCACATTCTAATACACCTCATCATCATCCTTTTTATCCACATTCTAAGAGTGAGCATGTAAAAGAGGTACCAAGAAATACTGAGGCTTCTGCTTTTTTTTTCTCTAGTTGACATATAATTTCTGCTTTCAGTATGTCTGTGGAAGAAGTTGAAAAACGTGGTTGCTCTCAAAGTGATTTTCCTTCTTCCATTTGGCAGATTCCTTGCCATGATGGACAAAGATGAAACAAAAAAAAAACCAAAAACCTGACAATCAATTTAAAATAGCTAATTGCACTGTCAGCTAAACTCAAGATTGGCCTTTTTTAAAACTAAAACACTCCAAACCAAGAAATTTTAATGGTCAAGAATCCTATAATTTTACACAATAAATATGCTGTCCAGAAATTATGGGGAAAATGAGAGTAATGTTTCCAACCATTCTGTTAAATTAATAATAATACAAAAATACTCCCTCTGTTGGTTGATTTTCAAAAGGTATTCCAAATATCACAGTAGCATCCAGTAAGAGAGCATATTTTCTTTGGGAGGAAAATACCCAAAACAAAACCAAAACAAACCAAATCCTAACAAAACTCCATATCCAAAATTGAGGCACCAAAGAATAATATGTTTAAATTATTTCCAATCTGCAAAATTAATTAAAACAAAATTAAATTTTAACAGCCATTAAGCCAAAATATTTGGATCCAGAACTAAATAATATACACACATCAGAACTCTTAAAATTTAATTTTGGAAGGTTAGCAGGCTAATTGTTTCTGGACCTGGTAAGGTACTCTCTTGCAATGGAACTAATATTACTCTCACTCTATTTTCTTGTGGAGTGAAAAGGCACCACTGTGTATCATTAAGAAAACAGTACTGTATTAGCGCTGACAACAATAACACTAAGGAGGAATTTGGGAGTTTTGTTTATGCACATTAAATTTCCAACAAGTAGTTCTTCAGGAGCTCAAGTAGTTTTGTGCATGAGGAGCTTTCCTGAGCCTAACAATTTCCATCAAGGAAAAAAATTCTGTTTCCATGGAAACATCCGAGGTGGACCAAGCATGGATTAATCAAAATACAATGATGCCTTTTTGCAAGGTACTAGAAAAAAAAAAAATCTAGTTTTAACTGAGCACCGCTGCTCTTTCCTTCCATTCACACTAGAAAGCATGGGAAATTCTCCCCAAATGTCTATGTGACACACAGTTTAATTAGCACAATAAAAAGTTAGGTTTTCTTACATTCATAATTAGCATGTCATTCTGAACTAGAGCCAAGGATATATTAACATGAAAAAAAGGGAGTGAAATAAATAATTTAAAATTACATTTACATTCCTTTTTATTTGCTACTGGTAATATCAAGTGGCTTTTCTTATGTTTAAAAAATTTTAGCAGCTGTTTCTGCATTCTTAGTACTGTAGGCTCATTTTTTGGTACTGAAGGCTCTTTCTTGAAATTCAAAATCAAAGCAATGGGTCAGGAATTTTTTTTCTTGTTGTTGAAATGAGTATGCATGACATTATATCATTCTCAGCTACCATCAGAGAATTTTCTGACAACAGAATTTAGCTACAAATTCTGCCATTGCCCAGGGATGAACAAAAGGCTACACAAAGCCAGCCTGCCTTCATCCATATTCTCAACAAAGCAAAAAGAAACACGGCTCCATTTTTAACAGAGCACTCCCACTAAAGTGCTTCCTTTGTCTGTTCTTTGTGTTAATAAAATAGACACATTTTCTTATGATATCTGAAGTTATTTTCTAATTACTGTATTATCAGAAGATATTAAAAAATACTCTGAAGGTGTAAGAGCAGCACACGATAATTACAATACAACAAATGTCAAATAACTGCAAGCCCTCCATTTGTACACATCAACATGATACTAATGTCAGACAAAAAATGCACTTCCACTTCTAATCCTAACTCAAAATGAGGCTTCACTATGAAAAATTGCCAGCAATAGCATTGGCAGGGTTCCACTTTTGTGTTTTTCAAAGGTTTGGTAGCAAATGCACGCACAGATTTTGTTCCTCTTTATTTTATTACTTTTCAGCAGGGATCTGAGGATCAAGCTGGGCTTTCCATCTCCAGCATCACCATTAGTAATAAAGGCTATGTTGGCCAAATTATGATCACAGTAATCTATGTAGTCCCTCTGTCATTAAGAGATTTGCTCAGACATTGCTGGTGAAGAAGCCCCGATTGGTAAGTGGCACACGTGGATACCTTGGTGCACGAGGAGGATGAGCCCTACAGGCTCCTATGGGTTTAAACGAAGTAAAAAGCAGTAAATGCTTCATTTCTGTCATTCAGACAGGCAGATATGACTCTGAATACTCAACAGCTTGGTTCATGCAGCCACATAGGGCAGCAGCACCCCCTGAGAAACAGGTGACAGCCAGCCAGTTATTCCTTGTATTGGAGCAAAGTTGATAAAGCTGTCTGGGCAGGTAAAGCCCTGTAGTTTCTCTCGGGGCAGTTCTGGGGCAGCCCTAAACCCACTGCACACGCAGCCATGGCATGTGCAGAAGGCACACAGGGGCACTGCAGGAGCTGCCCAACTCGAGTTCCAAGGAGTCTTTGCGAGGGCACAGGCATGCAGAGCGGCACAGATGTCCACACCAAGGTGCCAGCCATGGGAGATGGGGACATATGGAAACACAGCTTCCACTGTGGAGAAAACATGGCCACACGCCTAGGGCACGGGGAGGAATTAACTCTTAAAGGACTGCTAAGAGACTGGCACGCTCCTGTTGTTGGAGGCTGCCCTTCAAACCCTTCAAGCTGTCAAACTGGCATGGAGGGGCAAGAGCAGCACTGGTATGGCACCACAGGTGGCTGGAGGGACAGACACAAGCCATGGGGCTGGCAGTGTGAGTTCCACGTGGCTCTGCGTGTGCTGAGGGACACGGGCTGGGAAGCATGAGGGGAGGCTTTTGAGGGGCCAGGAGGAAACAAGCTTGGGAGGTTTCCCTGTGACCCCTTTAGACACTCTTGCTCTTCGCTCTGCTTGCTCCATGCCACATGACAACAGCAGTCCACCTCCCTCAGTGGCTGTTCCCTTTTCCACCAGCCTTTCCCCCTCTCTGCGGGGGCACGCTGAGCCTTTGGGAGTATGGCTGCACCAGTGAGGTGGAGGGGCTGAGTTCTTCACAGAAGCAACCTCTTTCACTGGCCTTTATCAACATAAGCATGCCTAAAATGGCAGAGTCACTAAGAAGGCACAGGAAAGCCGACAGGTCTTTTCCCCTCTACCAGCTCAGCTGATGCAGGCTGCCAGGACCCCACCTTGCACCAAACAGGACTGTGTCAGCAGGGAAAGGTTACCTGAAACCAGTATTAGGCTCACCAAGCCAGCATTTCCTAGCATGACTTCTTTTCCCCCAGGAAATACTGCACTGCCCTGTAAATCCTCTCTATGGTGGAATATCTTCCAATGTAAATTAAAGTGGCTAAAGAAGTAACTCTCCTTGCTATCCATGACAGGCTGATACAAGACTTTATTTTTCAATACAGAAACAACTTTTCTCCATATTTAGCACTTAAAGAACAGGCTTCTTTATAACACTACATCACACATGCCTGAAGAGCAGAGATAGGGACGAGCTGCTTACCTCACTCGGGTGACAAGGGACATCTAGCGGCACTGTGGCTCCCAGCACCACTCCCCTGCTCAGCCTGCAGGGACAGCAGGCACAGTCACCTCCCCTGTCCCCACCTCAGCCCACCCTGCCGTAGGGAAAACCCATGGCTGGTGCAGGGAGTGAGAGCCCTCTGCCTTCCCCAGCCCCACATCCCACCTCTGTGTGCAGAACTATGCTCCTTTGCATCCTCCTCTCTCCATCAGGTCTGCTCAGCTTTTTCAGTCCTGCTCCCATTAATTTTCCCTAATAACATAATAATGTACTGTACATATAACACTATATTTTCAGTAAGAGGCTGGCTGTCTCAGTGGCAAAGGCCTCCTGTGGATAAGAAAGCACAAAACCTGCTCCCTTTATTCAGAGAAACAGAAAGTTCAGGAGAAACACCTGTCTGTGTGAAAGTAAAATAAGTCAGTGCCTGCTTAGAACAAGACTCTTGAAAACACAACTACATGTCCAGGAAAAATTTTCATTTCTTTTAATTAAAAAATAGTAAATAATGGCATTACATCCAGCTTAAGTATTGACATCAGTAATAAAAAGTCAACACATTGTCATTGGAACAGACCAATACGTACTGAAAGATGTGAGTTTAGACTAAAGAAGAAATTCTAAGGTTTCAGTTCCACAGGAGGAGTTTTGCTGGTCCTGTCTATCAAGGCAGCACCAAAATGCTGCTTTTATTTTTTTTTCTTTTTGCCTGGTTTAGATTTCCCTATCCAAATCCCAAACACTACATGATTGAAAGAGTAACAGAGGGCTGGAAGCAGTGCTAAACCTGCTGGCTGGCCAAAGTTCTGCAACTTTGATTTAAGAAACCTCCTGTGGCTGTGGTCCACCTGTGCCTCAGCCTGGGCTTGTCACGTATGCTTAAGAATAGCTGATTTATTAGTTTTCCTCTCATGTTCTGTTCCAAAAATAATGAAGAACACTTGTGGCTGGGAGGAAGTAAAAAATGGCCTTTTGGGAGATGCAAGGAACCTACAGAAACCCTGACTCATCAAATTCACTTTCAGTTTGTTTGGCTGCCTTCTAAGCTTTCCTATTTTTTTCCTCTGCAAAATTCCCCTGATCATCTCTTCCAGGTTTATTGCTTTACCCATTCACTGTCCTTCTCCTTTCTCTGAAAAGCTCTCTTAATATTTTCTTTTCATACTTTTTTCCATCAGTTTCCTACTCCCCATACATGTGTCCTCTCTCCAGTCACTTCCTGCAAACACTGTAACCTCCTTCTCACAGAAAACATTTAAAGAAACAAACTTGTCTTCTCCATTTGATATTTTTCTTGGAAAAAGAAAAACAAAATACAAAACAAACTACTTTTTCTATTAAAATATTTCACTGAAATTCTAATAAAATGACACTTACATGTACAGCTGTAGATTATCTCCTTTTTCTTACCCTCCCCTTTTCTTTCCTTTTTATTTTTTTCCTGAGCAAAAGTGCTGCATGGTACTCTGTGCAGAAATACATAAACCACCATCTCATTTTCCCCAGAGCTCATTGTGGCTATAACAATAAGAGTATCCCAAATATGTAGCTGGCAAATTTCTGCCACAAAGGAATGATTAAAGAACTTGCAGGCAGCACATAACACCTTTCATTGCCCTCCACTGCTCAGAGCAGAAACCTTCTCCCCTCTTTGAGAGTACAGCCCTGGGGGATCAGAAGAGACACAGAGCTTTAAACCAACACTAACAATTAGAAATGCCGCCAGGAAAGGTAACTTGAGGCTTACCTGGGCTCAACAGAATGTTATTGTGGCATGGGAAGGAGGACTAACAAACTCAGATACTATTGCTAAGTAGCCGGACCGCCAGCAAAGAGGACGCTGGTGTGTTTTAGGCAGCATTGCCCTCGGAATTAAGCTCAGGGATGGCAGACCCCCGGCAGGCCAGGCGCAGCAGCCAGCAGCTGGCACTGTTGCTCCACTGGAGAGGGGCTGGGCAGCAGCAGCGCGGAGAGTGCAGTCCGGGGAGAGACCTCCCGAGCATCACCTGCGGACACAGCCAGGACACACTGCCTGCACACCAGCACACCCACGTTAACTACACCCTCTGTGCAGACATGTCACTAGAAAGGAGAAAAGATTCCCATTATGTGTACAAACTCCACTGATGCCTTAGGTTTTAACTTTTATATTTTTCAAATCCTGCACTGCCCAGTGTAACTGAAGTTTCCTGTAGCTCGTTAAGTGCTGATCTCTCATGCTCACACAGGCATAACAAAGCCTCTCCAGCTCGCTCTCCAAGGACATCCAGACTGTCCTAGGCCCAAGAACTGTAAACCTTCATCTTGGGAAGAGGGGGCAAGCTTGGGGAAATTCCATCATTGGCTGGATTCTGGTTGGTGAATTTATGCTGATATCAAAGTGTGAAGAACTCGTGACCTGCCATTGTCCATTTTGAGATCCACTGAGGTAGGACCCTCTGGAGCCCAGAGTGTACTTCTGAAGGCCTTTCAAATAAATACCTCCTTTATTCCTTTACTCCTGTCTAGTCTCTGTTTCTAGGTAGCCATTTAAGGCATCACCAGCCTCACTCAGACTCTGCAAGTGCAAATCTAATCTGTCCGTCAAGATAGCTGGGAAAGCAGAGTGATGCCCTGAGAAAGAGCTGGGAAATCCGAACAGATCTGCTGTGTCACAATGTAGCAAATGACAAAGTCCTTCACAAAAGCAACAAGATACTTCCAAACTCACTCCAAGACTAGAAAATTGAAGCTTTCTTCCAAATAAGGTGGACCATCTTCTCCTCCAGGGGTTTGCTGTTTGCAGTGCTGCCCCGATTAGTGATAAGTGATGTAGATAAGTGAGGCAAGGCCAGAAGAGGGGATGGCTCAATGGAAAGGCAGCCCTTGCAGAACGTGCTGATATGAATAAAAAGGCATTTGCTAATTTTTCCCATCGCAGAGCCCTTCAATGCCTCACAAGCTTTGGAAAAGTCACAGAACAGAAAAAGGTAAAATTAAATCCTGTGGCTTTACAACTTCCTTACCTGCTCCCCCCTGCCTCCCTCCAAAAACAAAACAAAACAAAACAAACCCCAACCAAGCAACCAAACAAAAAAGTCGATTAAATTACTTACATTTGGATAGCAGGGACAGGGAGAATCACATTGGGGAAAAATACTACCTCTATCCACAGAACTGCTCCTCTTGGATTTCAGTACATGTAGTACATGTCTTAGCAGAAATTAAATAAGGAACAATATGTTAAGAATTAAATAGGAACAAGTTAAAATAAAAGAAATGACAAGATAATCAATTAGAAACATCTGGAAGGTGAGAAGGAAGGAACTTAAAAAACTGAACCAAAACAAACCCAACCACATTTCATTGTGAATCTGTGGAAAAGAAAACCACTTCAGTACATCACATGGGGAATTTTATCCATCTCCAAGTACAGGAGCATGAAAGCTTGTCTGAAGAAAGGGTAGGTGTCTGAGCTCTGCCTGTGTTCTCTGCTCAGCACCAGAACTGTTTCACCACTGAGGGCTGCTCTGAAATCCAGGTAATGACTGGCCTTGAACACACAAGACAGAAAGGCAGAGAAAAATCTGGTCTAAGTGAATTAGATGGTTAAGGGCAAGAGGTTCTTAATCTTTCTTCTGGTCACTGGTTTGAGGAGGGGAAAAAGACTTCATGATAGGAGAGAGAGAAAGAAAAAAAAGGATAAAGAACTGTTGAGAAATAGCAAAGAAACATTCAAATAAATTAATTCTGAAGTTCCGAAAAGAAAACTGGCAAAAGTGTTAGAGCAGAAGTTTCTCAGTGCATTAAAAAAACCATCCAAGAACAAGAAACAGCTTTGTCTAACAATGTGCCACAAGAAAAACACGACAGCAGGAGCAGCAAAATCCTTCCCTGCTGAAATTGCAGCAGCAGCAACTCCAGAACACATTCCAGGGGGGCATGTATACACTGCATTTGGTTAAATAGTCTGAAAAACAAGTAATTAGTTCCTTTATATTGAGAAAACTATGCATTTCCTAGACCAAGGGAAAAAAAAGAGGCAGTTTAGCAATGCATTACCTTGTCTGAGTGTTGCAATAATCCTCATCAGGGAGGAGAAGCCCTTTGGGAGTTGCACCTGAGTTTCTGTACCTGTTATTGGCACAGCCTCAAAGATAATTTTGCCAAAGAGTTGTCTTTGTGTGAGTACAATCCCTCAGAGCAATCTTACCACCAACTGTATAATTTTTACCAAGGCAAATCTTTGTAAATTCTAAAAGAAAATAGGATGATATTAGTGATCCTCCTTTAATCTCCCTTCAGTATTTATTTACTGTGCTGTCTTGTACTGCTAACTATAGTTATATACACTCTCCTTAGTCACAACAGCACAAAAGCACCTAGATAAAGTTGATACAGTGTTGTCTCTTTTAGTTCTACCTGACACTAAAGCCCCAATTATTGCCTGAGGGGAGGTGATATATGACTGGAAAAATCAATGCACTGCACTGAGAAATCAGCAACTGACTTCTGCATGTCTCTGTCACACAGCAGGGTCTCACTGCATTGTCTAAGCCATGAATGTTTTACATGTTCTTGGTATTCACATAAAAAATTCACATGACAAGGTTTAAATTCCTTGTGGTTATGGTCTGGGGTCTCCACTTGCAGAGAGAGAGGCAGGATAAAACTCACCAGGCCTGTCAGGAAGACAGCATCAGTTTCACACCAGTTCTGCCCACTGTGCCTTGTAGTGGGAAGCTCCACTACCATTACAGGGTTTGCTGCACGGAGACTGAGATGAGCTTTGCCTGTAGCCAGTGATTAAATTTGGCAGTTTCTTTCACAAGGGAAGAATGACACAAGACACCTTTAATCTCATTTCTGACTCTGTCCATCACTTTCAATGAAGCTGCAGCAATTTTCCTAGTGGAAAACTAGATGCCTGTAGCTAAAGGGAAATCTGGATCTTAAAATACCACCACTAGACGTCCCCTTAGCTTCAGCCAACCAAGCAGAGGTGCTCCTTTAGCCCTGATGGCTTCTTCCAACCACCCTATGCAACACCAGCAGCCAGGGAAGGAACAAGGACTCTCCAGGGACTCTCCAGTCTGATGGTTTCTAGACCATGTTAGCTGCATCCATTATTTATGTGCTACAATCACTTCCCCTGCTTCAAGCAACACTTCACATACCTGAAGTGTTCACAGCTGGCTAAGGAGAATGGGTCCATTCAGGCCTGGTTGCAGCCTGTCTTTGTCTTTTTGACTGCCTGGGGAAAGCCATAGAGGTTGATCTGCACCAGTACTGATCCCAGAAGGTCTAGAAATTTCTTCTGATACCATAACGAAGAAGTAGAGGTTGAATGGGTGAAAGGCAAAGCAGCTGTCAAGGGAGCAATGCCTGTCTATGCTCCCTGGGAACGGCCATTACCTTGCAGAAGAGAAAATCTTACATTCCCCACATCCTGCCTGTGACATGAGGTTAGATAAAATATGTTTAGGAGGCATGGCTTGGCCTGTAGCCCAGCTGTCTGACCACAGTAACCACACTCTTTCCTTATAAACAGGACACTGTTTCTTCTGGGTATCTGGGATTTGCCAGTTCAGCTTTATTCAACACATTAGAATGATTTTTTTTGTTGTCGTCGTTGTTGTTCTTAATGAATTTTCCAAAATCAAAGCAGTGGCTGTGGAACACTGTTTGAAAACACTGACTTTTGTGCAGCTCTGGTGAAACATGGAAAAATTAATTTGAATTGGGTTGTTTAGCTACTGAAAAAGGTTCTTAGGGAAACTTCTCTGTTTGAGAAATGCAGCCACCTTCTGAGACTGGCACTCAGTTGCAGCTTATGTCATAGCTCACAGAATAAAATTATCTCCATCACTTCAGGCATTTCAAACTGAGATAGAAGGACCAGTTGAGAGTTGAGGTAAGTTCTGCTCAAGCAGAGTGCCAGGAAAATACAGTAAATGACCCCAGGGAGGATTTTCTTTCTGGTCCCCAGCTAAGGCAACAACCACTAACCTCCTGCCTAATAGCTTTTGCTCCTCATTGAATAACCTCTCTGCCAACAGGAGCATTGTGAAAAACCCATCACGTAAATTACCTGGACACAGTTACAAATATTTCACTAATAATCACCACAATATCTCCTGCTGTCTTGCTGTGCTCAGGTGTTTCACAGTTGACTCTGGTCCACACCGATAATTGCTCACTCTGACCTGAGTGAAGCTGCAGAATCACTGCTGCTCCCATTCCAGATGGATGGTAGATCACAGGCACCTACTGACAAAACGCAATTTCTTTGTCATAAACCTTCTCAGATTCCTTCCATTCTCGCATAGTACTCAAGCCTTGCCACTTGTTAAATACTATCAGTCAGGACGCTTTTAGGTGCTTTAAATCTGTGCTGGTATGGTCAGAGTAGAGTTTTCTCTTCCAGTCAAGTCCTTGCTCAGCCAGAAAGGCCTCTGAGTCACCTTCTGAGGCATGAGTTGGTTTCTTCTGTGTTCTCTCAGAAATTCAAACATTCTACATTAGAGCATATATAAAGTATACACAATGGAGCTTTTGGGGGGGTTGGAGAAAAAGTGATAATCTTTAAACCACGGGAAGGGAAGTTCAGAAGAGATGCAAGGGCCCATTTTCCAGCAGGAGGGATGATGAAGCAAACTACCTGGGAATAGCGTGGGACCTTGAACCCTGGACATCCTTGAGGACAGGTCATGAAAACAGTCACCAGACTTTTGCCTGCAGTTGATTTTCCTTCTGAACACGTGCCCCAGCCCCATCACCTGCCTGTGGTACCAAAGTGATACAGGTGAAACAGTCATGCTCTTCTAATTTAAAATGAGATATATTCCTCTGCGTACTGTGACAATAGCACTTAAGGAAGATGCAGAAACTCTCTCTCTTTCAGAGCCCAGCTGGGATTATCTTACAAGGACAATTTTCCAATCAAAAAGGGGGCAGAGCTAAACCATTTCTCTGCCAACTCCGCCCTCCATAAGCATATGCCAATCTTTCTTTGTACTTTGTCCCTGAATTGGAAAGGTAACCAGAAAGCATCAGATAAGAAACTGGACACATCAAAATAGTCAAACAAAGCCTGAAGGACTTTGACAATAAATACACATGGAGTGAAGACACTTTCGCACAGATTCCTTACTTCAGCATGCAGGAAGATCTACAGCAGAAATTTCACCTAGGAGAACAAAATACAACATTGAGGTTTTTATAGCAATCTCTAACCACTCTCTCTGGTACTTTTTGTACCACACACAGACTACAAGCTTATGGAAGTGTCAGCTTTGAGGCACCATATAAACACAGCATGAGTGCAGGAACACCCTGAATGGTAACGTAATACAAACAGAGATAAGGGAAAAGGAACAACAGTGAACAAATGCAAATGCACTCTTCTTGACCAGAAAAATCCTGACCACAGAGAAGCTGTGGTAACACCTGAACCAAAGAGGCCTTCTGGAGCAGAGTTCAACATAGTGTTAGCCAAAATACGCTGGCTAAATAAATCATGTAAGAACGTCACACACATGACAAAGCAAAAGATAGGACAACTAAAATATTCAGTGTACTCACGCCACTGCAAAAGACCACTTAAACAAACTAAACTTAAAACAGGTCAGCTGTTTAACTTGTCAGATAATTCAGAGAGCAGTGTTGTGCCAGCACAGCAAGGCCTGCCTGGGGCCTGGGAATCATCCTGGTTCCATCCCCTCACCAAAATACCTCTCCTGCAGAAGCTGGGTGGGAGATGCAGCAGCGCTGGTGGAAATGGGCTCGGCTTTCTCAGCCTGTGTCTCTTGGAGGTGATGCAGCTTTGTTGGCTGAATGTGCTCACAGCACAGCAGTGGGGCTGCTGCCACGTGAAAAACACAAATCCACGGCCACTTACACCAGGTTCCTTCAATGGACTCAAATGCACTCCTAAATCAGTCTGTAACCACAGTCTCCTCTGCATTCCCTCCTAAACTGAATACAGTTGGTGTCAAATCCATTCTTCCTCTTCTTTTCCCTCTCTCAATCACGTCCATGCACACAGACACACTAGAAATAAAGGCAATTAATTGTTTGTTCAGTTTAATTGCTTGAGTTCCACTTCCTAGTGGCATTCCTCAAGGCTGCTAGCTCTTCTTAAGGTTAAAATACAGACTTCCACTCTGGTTAGTTCAGAAAGGGTAGAGTTACTGCTTTTCTTCCCACTAAGCAAATTAACTGCATTTGCACACTGCAAAATCCAGGTAGGTTTGGAATTGTAGCACTAACACACAGGGGAAATGGTGGCTCAGCTGGGAAGTCTTTCAGCCCTTAGTGTCAGAGAGTAACTCCTGGACCCGTAAGAGGAATTATTTTTTCTTTGACCAGATCTCTCTCCTACCACTTTGATACCAGGCTGCTGTCACTACTCAAGTATGCAAATCTAAGCAAGCCTAAAATAAGTGTTAAAAATGTCCCTGGGAGTAAAAGTACTGTTTGTACAAACTCTCACATCCTTCTCCCACCTTCCAAGCAAAGGCTGCTCTCGCAGCTGGTAAGAAGAGGCTCTCCTGGTGAGGTGGGAGCGGAAACACGACGGCTTATCGTTACGCACTGTCTTCAGTGTTTTGCTGAGTTAGGAAAGGACAGGACACCAAGCACATTCCATGGCACGCTGCCAAGCAGGGGCCCAAAGGGTAAACAGAAAGTAATGTGCAGGATGCAAGAGCGTCTTTAAAAAAAATAAAGGAGGGGCACCAGATGGTCACTGAAATGATCCACCGCAGGGGAATGTGAACGAACATTTCAGGTCCTGTTATAACACCTTATTAAACATATAAAGATGTGTGTCTTAGGAGCAGGCTGCATTCTGGGAGACTCATGTCAGGCTGCGATTTTGCAAATAATCCATCTCCTCCACAGTCACCGGTGAAGTCACCACCTCAGCGCCCAGCTGTCCTGCTCCTTCCAGCACTACAGTTCAGCATAATCACCCCAATCATTTTTTTTTCCCCTGATTAAACTGACTTCCAGTGCCATTGCAGTAAATTACCACAAGCAGGTTTTGTTCGTTTGCTTTTTAGCTGCGGACTCATATAACACAGCGTGCAAACCCTAACGAAGGGCATTTGTACGCCAGTGAGGGTTGATACCGCAGTTTAACAGAGAGCAGCTTTGTAAAGGGAGAACAAGGCTACTGCAGTGTGCTCTAGGGCTTTTACTTCCTATGGCCAGCGCCGGATCTCTGTTCCCTGTTAATGAACAGCTGCTGTTCATTCAGCATCGAGGTGGTCCTGTGGGACGGGCGCCGTGGGACAATTCAGAAGGGACGCGCCGCATGCAAAGTTCCCCCTCTTATCTGAACGCTCGGCATGAACAATGCCAAACCATCCACGCATGACACAAAACTCAGGAAGTCATGCAGTATCCCTTAGGTTTCACGCTTCTTGGTTCAAAGGCAGAGCGGGCAAGAAAAGGGCTCTGCCTTGCAGAGAAATGAGCTCTCTCAGAGCCGAGAGGAGGCCATCACAAAAGCTGTGTCCCTTCAAGCGGGGATTCCAGAAGAGCTTTTGGGCCATTATGAGGTCTCCTCATCTGGTAGGATGCACGAGAAGTCACTCTTCCGTACAACAACCTAACATTCCAGTGATTTTCATTCTGTGTCAACAGACTCTTAATTACTTAAAAGAAATACAAATCTAGAATTTGAACACTGAAATGAAATTTCAAATGCCAGAAATTTCCATGCTCCCATCCTTGAATTTCTCTACAGAGAAACATGCATTTGTTCTTTTAGAGATCACAGGCTAAAGTTTTGGGAGTTGCTATATGGCACCACACACTGATACAATAGGAAGGAGCCTGAGTACTGAGAGACTGCCTGGGGTTCAGTCTGCAAAACCAAGTCAAAGAAAAATCTTTTCCTCTTCACTATTTTTGAAAAGGAACCAAAGTTTATCAAGCTTTGTCAGCCATGATTTTCTACAAGTTAAACACTGTATCATCGCATTTTTTTGAGAAGGTATGAAAATGGTGTATTAATTGCGGTCTGCTCTTAATTGTTTTTCCTAAGCTAAAATAACACAAAGGTCAAAAAAAAAAAAAAAGACTTCATGCTGAAATAAGAGTCCAGGCACATGCAGTGATTTACCGGAAGCCTGCTTAAACACACAGCTTCAATTAAAACGGTAGCTCTTTTTTTACACAGGCCTTGGGAGACACCCTTGCCTACGAAAGGTGATGGGGACAGGGGGTTGAAGGCCAGCCCAAGGAAAACCTGGTCATGTGACCACATAACCTTTTGAGCTGTCCTTTTCTTCCCAGCTAGCTGTCCATCCTGTCTGGGAACCTGGCTGCCTTCCTAGGCACACGTGAAGAGTGAGCCGTGCTCCCAGCTGGTGTGTTGCAGCTTCACTGGCCTCATGACAGTCAAACCCCCCTTATCTTTTTCCTTGCTCCCCTGAAAAGCCCATAAAACCTCCCGAGCCTCTCCAAAGCCATTTGCCAAGCAGAAACGAGGCAGAAACACCAAACAGAAACATTGCCACGAACAAGGTTATTTACAGGCTCAGGAGAGAGAAATGCAAATACACACATGGCGATTGCTCTATCCCTTTAGTTTCTATTTTCTCACCTTTTTGTTTTGGCACAAGAAATAGCCAGCATGTGACAGTAAGGTCAGGGTATCTCTGGTTACAGCAGTGCCTAAGAAGCGTTGTTCTAGTAAAACGACACCACGTACAAGCCACATTATATAAAAAGCGAAGGAGGCACAGGCATGGGATACAAGCACTCCACACACTAGACTTAAACGATGTGACCACTGCTACAGGCCCTGCCCAAAAAGCAGAATCTTAGCCCATGCAGAGCTTGGCATCGCTGTGGCAAAACAATTAGTCATAGCTGGAGAGGCAATGCCACTTCTGCAGCTGTTGATCTTGTGCAGCCCAGGTCCCTAAGCAAAGATGATCTCTCCTGCTGTATTGCAGGGTGCTCACTCACCTCATAGACTTCTAGTTTGGGCAGATAATGTGAACAGTACCAGGTAGCACTGCCAACATCAGCCACAGGGTAGGGGGAGAGTGAGCAGAACATCCTTACCCAAGAGTTTGTGAGGCAAACACTCCTCCTGCTCTGCACAGCACTCCTGCCAGCGCAACACAGCAAACAGCTGCTTTGGTTTTTACAGGTGTCTGTACAGGATTTCCCATCCTCAGAGTGTCCCTCTGTCCTCTTTTCTGTTTGGTTTGAATCCTCAAACTACTGATTTTAACCTGGTTCCAAAGAATCAGTGAAAAAAATCAGCGTAGGTTGGGCAAACGTTGCGGAGACTCCCCAGAAGGTTCATAAACCTTTCACTAAGCTGGCCAGAGCTTCAATTTTTTACCAAAGTGCCTGAAAACAACTTGTCTGCTTTCCCATTTCATCAGGAGGCTATTGCACAGCTCTTACACTGATATTGCAGCAAAGACCTTTTGAGGCTACTGATTGGCATGTCTTTTCTGTTTATTTTCTAATAAAAAAGAATCATACGCACTAAGCTTTCTAAAAAGCAACTGTGCCGGCACTCAGCCACAGAGGAAAGTACTGCAAAAGCCCCTGATGCTTTTACTTAACAATAAATTCAGACAGCTTTGTTTACAAATGGGACTGACCTTTCATTTAACTAACTTTTTAAAGAAAATCTGGGAAGATTTATTAGTCCACTGAGTCAAATACATTCTCTGAGCAACAAACAGGTCTCTGATCCCTTTTACTTACATCCAGACATTTCAAAAGCAGTTCAGTAGACATTTTCCTGTTTTCATTTAGTGAAGGCTTATCATGATCCTCAAAGTCTTATACACTGATCCTGTTCCCATTAAAATTCACCACATCCCCACCAATACCAGGAGGAAGAAAAGTCAAAAAGAGTGCTCAAAACCATGTGCTCCAACCAAAATTCTCAACTTTTTCTTTCACAGTTTCAATTCTCTGTGAACCCACAAATCACATTTTCATAGTATCACCACAGTAACAAAGTGCAAGACTTTACTAAAACCACTCTAGAAATCCCAATTTGACTTTCCCCCCCCCTCCTTTTACACAAACTTTGAACTATACTTGTGGAAAAGACCAGAAGATGTTGCTTACAGGTATAATCAAATGAGAGCCATCTTCATCAAATCCTATCTGCATTCTTACAAGTGCTGGGAAGCACTTTATGGCAACTCTTCCCGGGAAGAAGAACTTGAGTGGCTGTAAGTTCCCAGCCCCAAGGAAAGTGTGGTTGGTGAGAAGGAGGATGAACTCTGGCAGTCACAGGGATTACAGCACTGGAGGAGAACATGAAGGAGAAAGTTTAATTACTTTTTGTGACAGATTTCAGCAAAGGCTTGAACTTCTGTCTCCTTTGTTACACTCGGGTGCTCTCCTCTCATGATTAAGTTAATCGCCATTTGTTTTCTCATTTTTCTTCTCACTTCCTACATCTTTAAACATTGGTGAGGAAGAGAGCAGGCCCTGCCAGCAAGCTCGCAGAGGCAGGGGCTTCAGGTCGACATCCAGGTCCAGCTGAGCTGTGGCTTGAAGCCAGTTGCCCCCTCACCTCCCTCCCCAGCAGACAGGCTTTTATCTCCTGAAATCTCCCCTCCTCAGGTTTCTTCCCACCATCATTTACAAAACTCTCCTTTCGTTTTGATGAAAAATGAAAACCAGACTTGCCAATCCTCACTTTTTCACGAGGAAATCTTCCATCACCATTTCCTGACAATCCCAATTGTTGCCTTATTAACACACACATGTTTCAATGGTACAGTGTGCCTCACCAGTAGTGGAAATTTAGGTAGGAAGTGTGTTAGGAATGTTAGGGCACAACATGCAACACAATGAGGATCTAGATAAGGAGAAAATTCGGGCTATCAAGATTTATACAAATGTGTTTCTATAGTGTAGATGATGATTTCTACAGAAAGATGATATTTCAAAAAATGAAATTATCCTGAAAGGAACAACAAATAGAAAAAGTGCAAAAAAGAGAAGGAGACAAAATGAAGAGATTTGTAAAAGAAAGGGACCTTTAAAATACAATGACGGGGCAGGCTATAGTGAATTTAAATACCAGCCTGCAATAAACTCCATGTAACATGATCTCTGAGCACAGCCCAGCTCTTAGGGAGGTTTCGGCTACACTTTCCAGGCATATCTCTTCGACCTTGTCTCTGTCACATAAACGAACTGAAATGAACATATGTTTTTAAGTTTGTTTCTAAAATAACCAGACCGAAGCAGAAATACTGCACTGCCCACACTAAGTCTCCCCCCACCTTCCTCAGGGGAGAGAGCAGAGAAAAACCATGCGTGTTAGTCACATCAGATGAAGTGCTACAGTGACGAAGATTTATACAAAACAGAGACAAAAAAAGCCTGTCAGGTCCCAGCTGCGGGTGAGCAATGAGCTGCGAGACCAGGAGGTGACGTTGTGCCAGGGGCTGCTCACCTCCAGCCCTGACGGGCTCCCCAAGGCACACATTAGCCCTGCGAGTGTGCAGGAAGCCACCAGGCACATTGCAGGGACATGTCAGCCTTCTGCAACACGCAGAGCCGGGGATGTGCACCAAGAGCACCCTGGAAATGGATATTGGGCAGGGGGGGATGGTGCTGCTGCTCCAGCCTCTGCTGTCCTTTCATGGACAGAGGTAGATCACATCCAAGGGATACTTTTGTCCTTCAGAGGATGCTACAACAGCCCAAGATGTGCCCAGACAGGCTCGTGTCCAAAGATCAAGGATCCTGGAGTTTTAATCATAGTAACAACTGAAAAGGAATTACCCCTGGTATGAATGAAGGTTGGTGGATGAAGAGATAGGGAGCAGCCCTGATGAGGACTTTGGGGTACTGGAGCATGAAAGGCTGGACATGACCCAGCAGTGTGTGCTTGCAGCCCAGACAGCCAAGTGTACCCTGAGCTCCATCAAAAGATTTGTATTTCTCACATTACTGCAAGTACATTGCTTCCTATGAAAGCAAACTGTGACTGCATCTACATCCACCCATCTCCTTTCTACCCCAGACACTGAGTCCTGCAGATCCTTTTCTTGTCATGGGCTGCTTGCTCCTTGAAATATAGGCTGAATGCTCGCCATGGGAAAAAAAGGATGTTTTACACCTGATCATAAGGGCAACTATATACCTGAAATGGAAGCTTGGTTTTTAACGAAATTCAAGCTTTCAGACATGTGGATTTTCTAATAATCAGTATCACACACACAAAATGTCTCATTTTTCAATTTGGAGACTTGAGGGTTTTAAGAAAGGCTTATCTGAAAGACCATCAGATTGGTAGGAGAGCCCAAACCCTCCTGTCTAAAATGTCACTTGATGAGGCTTCAATTAAGATTCAAAATACTTCTCTAAGTGAAGGAAGATAGGAAAAACGAATTTCTACTTTGGAGCATTTTATTCGTTGTCTGCCCACAACAGTACTGTGCATATCTAGCTGAATTTCTGTCACAGTATTGGCTCAGCATCAGCAGAGAACATACAGCAATTTACTTCTTAAATGGTTAAAAATTTCAGGATTTAGCGCTTCAAAGGCACTTTGACTACAATGGAAAAAATTTACTTCGTAAAATCTTAGAAAGTTCAAATTGGCAATGTCTCTTTAATTGGCTTTAAAACATTTCATAAAAGTTTTATGATACAATCCTACCCTACAGCCACCATTAATCCCATATGGCTGTGAGAGATACCATGCAGCCTACAAGAGCTGGAAGAGAACATTTTGTTTTGTTTCCCATCTATTTGTGTTTACTGAACTAATTACAGGAGATTTAACAAATCATCTCGGAAAAAGAAGTTGCTGCAAGCTCCCCTTTCTTGTTTCGACAGGCAGTCCCATTACTTATTCTGGTTCTAGCCCCAGCTCTGCCCCAACAGTTTTCTCAGTCTTATGCAAACAAGGAATTGTTCACATCTTTCTATTTCCTAATCCCAAACTGGATCATCTCCGTTTGATTTGCAGAGATGCTACACAATGCCTCGGAGAGAGGAGGTTAACATCACGTTGCCTCATTGCACAAGATGACAGAAGGTACAGAAAACTGGTAGGGTAGAAGGATGGGAATTTCATAAAAGGCAGATATTTGGGCATGAGCTTGAGTAAATCTGACAATGAAGTTCCAAAGGCAAGGTGGCATGGAAGGTGGTATTGAAATGATAGGCTGGCAGAGCTTGGCAGAGTATGATATGTTTCACCATACACCAGGAGATTTCTCAATCTGCCGATGTACATGTGAACATCAACAATTCAGCAGCAATTTGGGAAAAGAAAATCAGAAGATGAAAAAAAAATTTTTTGTCTGCAAAGCACACAAAAAGAAACGGCCACTGCAAACTGAGATCCTACTAAGAGGAAAAACCTGCCCTGTGGTCTGTGTGCAGCACCTTGGTATGAAATGTGGAATGAAAAGTTGAACACAGTTGTAAGTCCCACCAGGTGTGATAAAAACTCTGCTCACAAAGCACAGGCACTCCAGTGGGGTTCACATCCTTTGGCAGCACCACTCCGCTCCTACAAACACTGCCCTCCTCCTGGGCTGTCAGCTCCAGGACAAGGACTAACCCACACAAAGATGAGCTTATCTGGCTTTTTAAAGCACTCTGGCACACTTCAAAAAGCATGCAGGTAGGCTAAAATGCATCAATGGGGTGTTTTAAAGCCTACTCTTCTAAATTCCCTGTTCCTTTGCACAGAGAGCATTGCCCACTAGCAGGTGGCACCAGCCAAACCCACAGGACCATCTGGTTTTAAAGCATCCACAGGAAATACCTGCAAGCAAAGAAACCAGCAGGAGGTCAGACTTTACCTGTGGGGTTCTCTTTACAAGCTAATAGTTTCCTCCTGGTGACGTTGGCTTCTGCCCAGGTGAGATGTACTTCAAAGGAAGAGCTTCCCCAGAAGGCCCTTGAGGCTGGAAGTGCTGTGACCAGTTGGGATTGGCCACTTTGGGACCCTCATCTCCAAGCCTGTGTTGCTTTCGCCCTTTTGACGAGCAAAAGATACAGAACAGAGACTGCACATGCCCGCCCCCAATATTTTTTCTTGCAGGCATTTGACATGTGGTGTGCTGTGTAAAAATGATGTGCGTTTTTCACACTCTCCTGACTACAAGAAGGTGCTGGTGCAGCCCTGTTGCAATTAGTCACTTGTGTCTGCTTGTTGCTGGAGGCAAGGAAAGGAACAATGTGCCAGTGAGGCTCCTAAAGCAGGTAACATGGAAAACAGCTGTTTATCCAGAGCAAGGAGGTAAAACGATCATTCATCAGAGCTGAACTAAGAACTCATGTGCAGACCTGAGGTGGACCCAAGGGAGCTGTGTGAGGTTATGTGTCAAGCAAACATGGTTGTTGGCAGGAACAGTGCTGGTGCACTGATGTGAACCCCTGACCAAGTTCTGCATTAAAAGGAGGCAAGAGAAATCTCACGTTTTTGGAACATGCTAAGATCTGGTGATGAGTCTAACTCCATCCCAAGAGCCTGATTCGAAGTAAGGGACTTTCAGTGAGTCCTTCCCCCTGAATCAGGAGTTTAAAAAAAACCCCAAGCATCAAATTCTTGAAACACCTTTGTTGCATGATACAGGCAGTATCCTCCCAGGGTAGCTATCCCTATTCTGGGTGAGGAAGAGAGGCTACACAGAGGGAGCCACCTCCACTGCTCCCTCAGGAGGCAGGAGGGGCTGTGAATGCACAATCACCTCTTCTTGAGCTGCCCCTTCTTCCACTGCTCCCTGAGCCCTGGGTGCAACACAGAGGGTATCTCCCACCAGCATCAGGTGGATGGTGTGATGGAAATCATCAAGACAGGGCTTAGATTTGCAGGATGCCAAAGGAAAGGCCTTTATATTGGACAGGATCAAATGGCAGGCCAGACTAACTGTGGTGAGATATGAGGACGCTTACTCAGGGCCAAAGGTTAATGCCTCCCCACATGACAAGGGTCGGTATCTGAGGAATCCAGAGGCCACCATGCAGCCACTGACCTTTGGCTGGGGATCTGAGGGGCAGCACTCACCAGCTCCCGGGTCGGGCACGTGCCAGAGCAGAGACAGTCAGGAGCGAAAACTGAGACACTGCTGCTAGAAGAAAGTGATAAATCAGTAAACAGAGTGTCAGGGGGAGGAAATAAACTGGCTTCTGGCTCAATTTGCTGCAAGCTCTGCTAACACCAAACTCAAGCATGAAGACAGCACCCAAAAGAGAGCAGGCTCATAAGACAGTGCTTATGTAAATAACACTGGAAAAGGACTAGAGGATTGCCTTTCCAAAGGATTAGGAGGATTACTTTTCAAACTGACCATCTCTTTCGCTTTCCCAGCAGTTTCTGATCCTCCAAAGGAGTTCCTCATCCTCCACAGGGATTTTCAGCTCATAAGTAATACTCCCTGGATGCTAATGGAGCAACTCAGCTCCTGAAGTGGACGCCAAAAGGAAAAAGGGCACATTTTAGGGGTTGTACTGCTAGCGCTGACCCCTCTCCTGCTGTGCCATAGGAAATGTGGTGGTGATGTATAAACAGCCTGGCTAATTTGGCTCTTGTGTTGTGAGATTTTGCTTCCTCTACTCTCTTGTGTGGCTGCTGCTTCTGGTACAGTATCCACCACAGCCTCACTCAGCAACTAACTACAACCCAAACCAGAGGGGGGTCCAAGTGCTGAGCAGGCTCTCGCTATTTGTACAGCCACCCACCCTGCAGGAGCAGCCCACGGCACTCAGCACAAGGGCTGTGGCAGTGGCATTCCAGGGGATGCCACAGCCCAGGCTCTGCACCTGTCCCAAGGTGGCATGGGGACAGGGATGTCCCAGGATGGCCACCGGAGGCTGGCACCACTGTGCCTCAGTGCAGGGCAAGCACATCTCCACAGCCATAGGAGTGGTGGGAGCATAATCTGGAGCAGCTGCTGGCATTCCTCCTGTACCCCAGGAGCAATCCAAGGCTTGCAGTGGCTTCACTTGTCCAATGTTACTAGCAGCAATGAAACAGCATCAAGGATACATAAGAATTTCCCTTTTATTGCAGCTGCAGCCACAGAGTACTCATAGGAAGCAGAAGGGATAAGTGACCCAGCCATCAAGTATTTTCCTAAATCTCTCCACAGGCACAAGTGGCAGGCACACTTTCTCCCTGTCCTCATGCTCTCCTTAGGGATCTAGCAGAAGTGCTGTACCAGTGCTGGAAAAGTCAGGCCAGAGGAAGTCTTTGGAGGACAGATATTGCTTTGCAGGACTTGCAGTGAAGTTTCACTAAAAGTGTACATATATCATATTACCATCACTGCCAAGCTGTAATCTTTGGTCTTGAAAGTAATCTTTGGTCTTTCAAAGAAGAATTTACCAAAAACTCATCCTTAGCAGACATAAAAGTTATTGAAATAAAAAAAGAGCACATCACGTAAGTGTTTCATTGTTTGCCATGTAGTTTATATGCACCAGTGGGAGCTAGGGAAAAAAAACGTGCTTGCATAAAAACTACTAGGAATGCCCATTACATCACACTTCCCAACAAAGCCCAGGCTGTCGTCCTGGCAATGATCAGCCTCATGGTGCAACAAACACCACCAAAGGGAAAAGATCACAAATGCTTTCATGTGAGGAATCCCTTGGTCACTAAGTAAAGGAATCACGCAGGCTGTGTAAGGTACCACTCATCTCATCAGGTGTCCTCGAGGAGTATATTGGGATATATGTGATGATTATTGTGATAATCTGTGAAAAGAGAATAAAAAGATGCTACAACATTTTTTTTTTTAACCAGAGAAATGTTCTCCAGTTCAGCTTATATCATTTGCGGCAGAAGTAGCAAGAACTAAAAAAGCAATCTCACTTCATGTATGGGCCCTCTACTAAGCACTATACAGACCTTATTTCTTAGAGTTTAAAAGTGAAACTAGAAGTTTTCCTTGATATGTGTTAGTTTATTATAGGTAATGGCAAAATAGAAAATAAATATTAGTCTTGACTCATGCTACCAAAATCTATAAGCTAAATAGTTGAAAATACATAAGCAGATATTCCACATGCAGGACAGACACATGCTATTTTATGTGAGTTATTAAAGGACTAGGCTGAAAATATGCAGACTTTAAGACCGTGTTTTAAGAAATTTTAACTAAAAACACGTGCAGAGCATGCATTCTAGCAGATAATTACACATAGTGGAGCAGACTCACAGAGAAAATAGAAAATATAGCAACATGCACTTTTTATCTAACAAATATAAGTATTATAAAAGTACTTTTTTCCTTTTTTAAAAAACGCTCATTTTTAGGCACTACAGGTCACCCACCTCTAGAATCTCACTAATCTAATCTATAATGTGTAAATACACCCAGATGAAGAAGATTCAGAATACATATTATCTTGTCCAAAACAAGTTTAAAAAAGAAAAGGGGGGGGGGGCAATCCATGGATGTCCAAGAAAACATGAAACATAAGTGATGACAAGGCTAGTCCTTCTCAATCAATGACTCTTTCTCCTTCCTTCCAAGAACTGGGAAGTCTATATTTAAAAGCCTCACACATTTTCTCCTGTTCCCAGGGTACTCAGCAATTTGAGATAAAATGAGTAAAAGGGTGACCTCTTTACTTTAAAAGATCCCTGACGAGTTTTGCCCAGGTAAGGAGGCCGTTAAGTACTTTCTTTACCTGGGATTTCTGCAAGTTTTTAACAGCAAGAATCCTCAGATGTCTGACCCACTTTTCCTGCAAAAAACTTAGATCTAATTTTTCTCTTAATTTTTTTAAACTACTTTATTTGTGTGGAGATTCAGGGGGCGGGGAACAGAACACATATAAGATGCTGCTTTTGAAATCTCTGCTCTTTACTTAGGTCTGAGATGACTAATGCAATTCTAAAACTCTGCACCATCAAGACATGAATCACAAACCTACCTTAGTTGCTTCTGAAGGTGTTTTTGTGTGTGATTTAAGAGCTTCACTAGAGAAGGCAAACTTGTGTTGATAGGATTGCAGCACGCATTACTTGCTAGTCAGGCCAGGCTGAAACTTCATTGTTTTTGTTTCCTAGAGAAAGATCACATCTGCATTTTATAAAAGCTCCTGAATTGTTCCTGATCCACAACAACCAGCAGCCAACATTTTGCCTCTAGAAACTTGCATTGTTTTGCAGTCAGGGTTGCTAGATACCGTGTCCTCGTAAAAAGTCTGGTTAAGTCATTTAAGCTCTGAAGTTGAGAGCTGCACTTCTGAATAGCTAACAGAAATTATTACTAACAAGTATTACATGTGACAGGCTCCAGGCTCTGTTATTCGGCTTCCTTTGTTCTTTAAAGGATACTCATTATCAACTGAAAACCTGCTAGTATTTCTAGCTTATATGAAATAAGGTTTTTTTGGGTTAGTAACTCAGATGTAAAGAGGAAAAAATGCATTTCCCTATCTGTTTTCTGGGGTTTAATATAAAATCTGCAAAGGCACTGGAATAGTAGGGTAGGGAGCTAGAGCAGCTATGGGCCTTTAAAAGTCTCATGTGTAGAAGGTGTTCAGACTATTTGCTGTCAGTCAAGGTGCAGAGTTGGAGGCAGGGACTTGTAAAACCCTTTGCCTCTCTCCAGTTTCTCAGGCAAGCACGCTGGTTAGTTTGGTAAGGACCAGTCTAGCAGTGAACATGGAAGTGAGGTGACTTTTGCCTGTTACCCTGATGAGTTCTGGGGGCTCATGCCTGTAGCCGAGCAGGGGTGCTTTTGGGGTGGAGGCTGGTTTGGGCCACTTTGCCTGCCCATTCCTAGAAGCACAAGTCCTTCTCCTGCCCAAGCTCCTCATTCTGTGAATTAGGGCAAGTCCATCAATCCTTCTTTCACAGTTGTCGTTGAAGGCTATCACATATCAGGCTCGTGCACTCCTGCCAGAGAGCCTCCTTGCACTTGCTCTTCTCCCCAGGACAGGCACCGCAGACACAGCCGTGCTTTGCTTAGCTTGGGATCACGTGCAGCTCAGGGCATGCACTGCACCCTTGCCAGAGCACATGAGCAAACTGGATGTGCTCCGAGCCCAAAGCAAATGAGCAAACTGTGCCTTGAAACTCCCCGCAAGATGCTGGATTGGGAGGAATTATGGAAAAACAGGTTGTGGAGTGGACTTGGAGCGTAGAAGCTAAGGGATAGGAATCAGCTGCTGGGCAGGAGAGCCTCTTCATGGAATGCTAGTATGGGACTGGAAATGAGGAGGTCTCTGAATGTTCTCTGCCACATCAGACTCCTCTCTACTCAGCCCATTTCCATGTCTCCCCGTGTGTTTGTCCCTTTGTTGGAAATACAGTAGAACAATGGCTATAGCTCAGGCATGCAGCTGGCATTGACTTGTCCTCCTACAGAACGTGCTTGAAGCATGGTTGGCATGGAGAGAGGAGATCAGAGCTTCTCCTCCAGCAAGAATGCGGTAATCAGTTACACGGGAACAACAGGGAGGCATGGAGGTGGTCCCTAGGTTTCCTTCCTCCATCTCACAGGTAAATCCTGCACCTGCAGGTACCAAAAGCTTGCAGCAACAAGAGCACAGGGTCTATCAGGAAGAGCCTGCCCACAGCAACTACAGCCAGGTTGCAGTTTGCCTCAGCTTCCCCCCCTTGAGATGGAACCCAGCCACCCTACAGGTAGGTAGCTCTTTGAACTGTGTTGTCATCCAGGTGAAGCACAGGCTCTCAGAAAACCTCAGTCACACTCAGCCCACTTGGCAAGGAGCGTTTTAGACACACCACAGCACCCTACCTTTGTCCTGCAGGATGTCCTAACTATCTAGAAATTTTTGGGCTGGGATCAAGTTGGCTTGCACTTAGTCCTCATCTTCTTGGAACATTCCTAAAGGTAGAAGTGGCAATTTTTCCCTCTTCTCAGGAGACCCTTGCAGATATCTAACCATTAACACTAAAAGGGTTCTCATGGTAAGGTAATCTCCAGGTGGGCTCCCAGCCCTTACCAACCCTTTACCCAAATGCAAGCTAGTGCACACCTGTTGATTTCAAGAACTGCAGAGATAACTCATCTTAATGGATCCCTAAACTCCTCTTGGAATTGCATAACCTGATTAACTACTACCAGGCACAGAAAGCCAAGTAGGGTATTAGAGGAGATAAAATAATCTACCAGGCAAAGACCATTGTTATGGCTGAAGAATAATGTTCCCTGAGGTCTTAATTTCAAATTGATCTAGGAAGACATAAAAGACCTTGCATTTCCAGATCAAACAGGGAGAGTTCAGCATATATACAGGTCACAAGACAAACAGCTCAGGACAGGGTACATCAGCAGAGTGGTGTAAAAGCATGGCCCCGAGGGTTTTATGAGAACCAGAAAAGGCAGTAAGAGCAACGTGATGAATTTCGTAAAGGACATTGTCTCCTTCTATCAGCATTAGGAAACACATACATTTTTTCCACAGTGGAGCAGAACCAGACAGTGAGGAACTTGAGCCCATTCAATGTAATTTGGGACTCACGCTGAGGCAGAGAAACTACTCACCAGTCTGGGATTTCCTTCCTCCCCTCCTTGCCTTTACAGCAGCAGGTTTCAACCACTGGAAAGGAGAGGTGGAAGCAGTTCTACACATCTGTGGGGAAATTTCCAAGACCTGACCCCCCCCAAACCACGGGAAGCCGGTGCCCTGCTGCCGGCAGCTCCGGGTAGGGCAGCCCGGAGGGCTCCCTGGCCAGTGGGCAGCAACGCCCCAAGCCGCTCAAGCTGCTGGTCGCCCCCGGGCCCGCCCCGAGGCTTGCACGGAGCGACCCTTGCCGTGCGCGCAGCTCCCGCGGGGGTCGCGGCGGGGCC
>VZRF01006810.1:129104-166976 GCA_013396875.1 Vireo altiloquus | reverse complement strand
CCCCCCCTCCCGCTCCTGCAGCGCCCCCTGGCGGTCCCGAGCCGAGCGCGGTTCCCGCCGCCGCTGGGGGGAACCGGAGACCGACGGATCCGCCGGGACAACCGGAGCCACCGGAGACCACCCGGGCCACCGCATCCACCAGCAGAACCCTCCCTGGCACAGCGTGCCCGGAGCAGCTGTGGCTGCCCCATCCCTGGAAGTGTCCAAGGCCAGGTTGGACGGGGCTTGGGAGCACCCTGGGATAGTGGAAGGTGTCCCTGCTCGTGGCAGGGGGTGGCACTGGATGAGTGTTAAGGTTCCTTGCAACCCAAACTATTCCATGATTCTATGATTTTATGAACACAGCAATCACTTTGGGATAGTACTGCCAAGAGTGGAACTGCAGCAGGATGCAGGAGCTGCAGATGCCACCGGGATGAAGCTCTGATTAACCTTTTGTGTGTTTTCTTCCCCGTATTGTCTCCCAGGAAAGACTCTGAATCTGTCTCGGAGCTGTGTGTCATGTCACTCTGGGGCGAGTGGAGCAGTTGGTGCCCTTCAGTCTTTTTGTTAAGGGTCTAAAAGCTCCAGTTTGGTGCTCAGATGTCCTCATGCCTCCCAAGCAGATGCTGTTCCCACTTCCCTTCTCATCACTGCTGCAGGGAGCAGGCGATGCCCAGGAAATCCACAAAAAATATTCTTGGCAGCAGTCAGCAGCTTCTCCTTCCAACACAGCCTTACACCACGTAAATCTCGGTGCCCCTGTCAGTGGCCACCAATCACAATTCCTATTCCTCCAAACCTTGAACAACACAGTGGGAAAGCCCAGCTGGAAACCAGGTGGGAGAACCGTGCTTTTTCTCCCATTGCTTTGGTACCTCCTGAGGGTCTCAGAGACCTTTGGAGATGGGAACCAAGCTCCAAGTGTGTGTCACAGAGGGAGAGAAACGAGTGCAAGGTGATGCCCGGGCTGTGAGCTGGGCAGCTGTTGCCAATGTCACGAGCTCGTTCCCGGTCCCGTTTTGCTGGCACAGCCCGTGGCACTGGAATTCGCAGGGCTGGATGAAGCAGCACTGCAGCACTCGGGTATGGAAATGAGCCGATAAATAGAGCATGACCCGCCTGCGGAGCACGGGAAGGGCACTGCAGCGGTCGGTTCCCGGAGAAGGTCTGGGAGCTGATCCCTTCCTCGTGCCGAGCCCTAACACCGTGGGTGATCCCCGGGGAGAGGCAGAGGAAGGACAAGTGCTAGCTCACAAATACGCAGGGAAACCACAAAACCAGGGGCAAGCCGTCTTGTTCTTGTAAATTTTGAGCAGCTCTTTTTGGTTTGTTCTGTTTTCCCACGGCACATTTTTGTCACGGGAAAGGTCCTGAAAATTCCTAATGGCAAAATAAAAATGAAAGAGGCCGGCGTGTCACTCCTGGAATCGGGTCGGGCTCATCCCTGTGTTCAGGATCCAGCCCCGGCAGTGTTTCACCTGAGAGCTCCTCGGAGGACGATGCCAGTGTTACCTGGCGGAAACGGGATGCTGGTGAGGCAGAGCGTGAGATCCCCAAAATCCTCTGGAGTAGTGCCACTGGCCCCAGATTTCCCAACCCACCTTGCCTCTGTGGTTTGCCTCGAGCTGCAGATCTTTCTCTGCTCTAATGTGTTGAAGCTGTAACCCCGAGGGATGTCTGAGAGCGACAGCCAGAACAGCCGTGGAAGTGCGAGTGAGCTGTTCGCTGCTTTTCTCCCTTCGGGACAGCTCGGCTGCCTCCCGGGAGCATCCTCACAACTCCATTAGCGTCCATTAGCAGCTTCCTCTCCTTTGCCTGGCTGTGAGTGCCGTCCTGTGAAAGTTGTCATCGCGGTGCTCCCGGGGGCTGGAGCTCACGGAGAGAGGCCAGCGCAGCCCAGGAGCGCCGGAGCTGCCCCGGCTCCGGGCAGGAAGGAATCGCGAGGGCCTCCGCTCCTTCCGTTTCTTGCAGGCTTGGACAATAGCAGGGCAAGGGCTGGGAAGAGACGAAGCAATGGATTCCCCCAAATCAAAACCAAGAGTTTTAATAAAGGCGCACCTCTTTTTTTGTCCCGTGGAGGGGTTTCAGGGCGCTGGTCCTTAACTATGAGCTGTCCCTGCTATCAGGTTATTGTGGGTTGTTATTATGGATAAAGTGGGCAAGGATGGTGAGATAGGTGAGGATCACTCAGTGCTGGAGGGCTGCCAGGGGCTGTGAGTGGGACAGGGAAGTGCTGAGGGGTGCAGCTCCCTCTCTGCAGCTCTGCAGGCACAGGCACATTTCCGTCTTACAACACCTCAGCCCCAGTTAAATCTATAGCAGCCTTTGAGGATCAAGCACTCTCCCAGCAGCTGTTCCCAGATTTTCCCATGCCATGGCCTTGCCATCCCAGTCCAAGAGCCCTTTGCATCCCCGAGCCAAGGGCAAAGGCTGGAAAGGAAGAATTCAGGACCATGTGGGACAGGAATGGATGGACTCGTGCAGAGAGCTTTGGCCAGGACAAAGAGCCACCTCTTCACTGGGAAGCGGCCTGGCCTGGAGGCCATGGGGGGATCCAGGTGCCCTTCCCATCCTGCGGCCCTGGCAGCAGCCGGGCCAGGGTGCTGCGGGCTGGGCTGAGGGTGGGGAAGGCGGGAGCCTTTGGCCCCGCTGTGCCCGCACTGCGGCTGGAAACAGCCTCCATAAATACCAAAATGCTTTCAGCGTGACAAGTGTCAGCAGCTGTGAGTCAGCCCTTGGCACTGCCTGCAGTCACCAACCATGCTCCCATTGTCCCGGGGTCCCCTGGAATGCAAGCCCACACCGGCAGTCCCACTGCTTCCCTTGGCTGCAGACATGGGTGAAGCAGCACCTTGTGATTCCCAACGTGGTGAAGCCCAGGCTACAGGGATCCGAGGGAAGACGCCACTTCTCAGGAAGTCCTGGAGTGCTTTGTGCACGACCAGTGTGGGATTCAGTGAGGAAAATGGATCCTGAGAGCTCATCCCAAGCTCTTCTCCCAGGAAAAATCTGGGAACAGCTGCTAGGAGAGTGCTTGATCCTCAAAGTCTGCTACAGATTTAACTGGGGCTGAGCCATTGTAAGATGGAAACGTGCCTGTCTCTGCAGAGCTGCAGAGAGGGAGCTGCACCCCTCAGCACTTCCCTGTCCCACTCACAGCCCCTGGCAGCCCTCCAGCACTGAATGATCCTCACCATCCTTGCCCACTTTATCCCAGTAAACCCAGAATAATCAGCCTATTCTTCTCCAGCCCTTTGTTGCTGCACCCATCCGGAGGCCCTCAGTACACCTTGGCTCTACCTTTCCCCTTCCTGCCGTCCCTGCTCGTTCCTCCTCACCCCTGCTATTAGCAGTAGGACCTGTAATTAACATTCTGGCTGTGCTCAGAATCCTCTCCCTTCCCTCCTCGCAGGGTTTACGGGTTTTTCCGTTGAGAAAATATGGGAGCAATTCCCCTGAATTGCCAATCCCTATCAGTGCTGGCGTGGGGCACCGCAGTGAGAGCAAACAGAGCTGATTGTGGAGGGAAAAAGTGAGTGTGGAAAGCAATTGTTCTCCTTGAGTTCACCTTGATAACAGAGACGCCAGCTCCAAGACAAAAGCCGTTTCACGGTTCCATGCCCTGGGGTTGCAAGAGTCTCACTCCTGAAAAAGGAGAAATTGGTGGTATTAGTTTAAAACACAGTTCAGAGGTCGGAAGCAGAGTCCAGGCAGCGTGAGAAGAGCTGGGCTGCGTTTCCTTTTCTTCTTCCACCACCGTGAAACCTCCAGCAACTCTCCTACCCTGGAGAAGAGAACTTTGCCAGGATTATTTGTTTGGAAGCTGTCAGCAGCTATAGCTCAGAGGTTAATGTCTCTCCCCTCGCCGTGCTGTCAGCCTGTGCAGAAATGCTTCTGCTGAGAGGTCACTGGAGCGCAAACAAGGACAGGTGTGATGGCTCCATCTCGCCCCATCTCCACCTGTGCACCCGCGCCATGGGCCCAGCTGCCAGCAGGATTTAAGGCCAGCACACCAGGTTCCTTTACAGCAGCAACAGCAGGAGCAGCCCAACCTTGCACTGATGGGAAACAAACCCCTGAGGATCTCACTCTGCAGAGGAGAATCCTCTCTATCTGTGGAGACACACAAACACCAACACCTCCAGGATTTCTCCTCCTCAATATCTCCTCCAAGAGAGCCCCCCCTTGCTGAGGAACTCTGGAGGCTTCTTTCAGCACACAGCTCCCCTGAGATAGCCAGTGGCCAGAGAGTTTGAGCCAGCTTATGGATTTAATGATGAAACTGCTGCTGGCTTATTGGGGAGGGAGAGTCCTGCTGCCCAGCAGCTCAGCCTGGGAGTGACCAGGACAGTCTCCTCCGAAAATCCCTGGGATTTAGTGCTGACAGTTACTGGAATGGCTCCAAGTGTGGGGTTTTTTCAGGCAGCATCTCCACAGCCCTGTGTCAGTGATCACGTACAGAAGGAGTGTGGAAATGTTTGCTGATCCATGGCTAACGTGCTCTTTGGAGGTGTCCAAGGTGTTCTGGCTGAGAGCAGGGCCTGAGGCAGTGCCTGGAGACCAGAGGATAGAGAAACAGCTCCCAGATGCTCAACCGCAGCAGCAGGAGTGTCACTGCTCCCCTGGAAACACAGCATTACAATTCCCACCCGGATGGCCCCAGGGCCTGTGCCTTGACACTGTGCTGTCCTTGTGGAGCTGGTGAGGGACCTGAAACATGCACTGGGAAGATCCTGAGAGCCCCAGTTTGCAGAACCCCCTCAAACCACCCAGCTGAGGGTAGCCGGGGCTCTGCTGGCAGAGGTGGCTCCAGGGGGTCTGTGATGGCGTTCTGCAAGGGGATGGTGTCACTTGGCACAGGCTGAAAAGTGTCTGTGGTGGGGAGCCAGGTGGCTTCGTGATTCATTCAGTGCCTGACGTCAATGTGGAATGGCTCATGGCTGGATCTGGGGCAGATCCTGGAAGTATCTCTCTAAGGAAAGTTTTGGACAATGATGTCCCAGCTTCTGACGATGGATGATGCCATGTGGGACAGCCTGTGCTGCCTTTTCCTGCCTTCCTACAGCAATAGCGGGGCAAGTACTCCCTCCCCATTTGAGGTTTCCTCACTGGAAATGATCCATCCAAAGCTGCTGCAGGAAAAGGCCTTGCTGCTAAGGAAAGAAGACCCCAGTCTCTTAACTCTTTGAGGTTCTGAGAGCAAAATGCACCTGCAGATGCAGGCTGTGGAGAGCTGTCCTGTGCTCTTCTGCTGCCTTTAAACCTTTGGGAAACACCCCAGAGAAGTCCAAGGTGTCCATCCTGGGGGACAGTATCTCAGGACAATTACGTGTTGAGCATCAGCATCCTTGGTGCAGTGCCCAGTGGGGCAGGGAGCCTCGAGATGCCAGTTTTCTTCTGGGCTTGTCTGTAGCTCTTTGGCACATGGTCAACTACCAGTGTCACACAACACCGGCCAAAAAAAGGGGTTTTCTCCATGCTCCGCCTCCACAGCCAGGTAATTCCTGGCAGCAGGAACCACCTGGTGCTGCCACTTCGGCTCTGCCCGTGCAGGGCAGCAGCGGGGCCTCATCCTGTATGGTTGACGTCAGTGGTTTTCCCCTCGCAGCGCCCGGCGTGTGCAGGCACAGACCCGGAGCTGTGCTCAGCCCTGCCCACGCCTCTGGCACGACCCGGGCCAGCATCGCTGCTCCTCCATTCCCTCCTGCACAGACACGGCTGCCAGCTCGGGACACCCCGCCAGCCCCACCGCTGGGCACGGCCACACGGAGCTTTCCCTGTCCTTTCCCTGGCTCCACACGGGCTCTGACGGCCACCGATGCTTCCAAGCGTGATGCGTCTTCCCTGGAGCCTTGCACTTTCAGACTGTGAAAACCGTAACTGTGAGGTCTAGAAAACAAAAGGTCCTTTCTCACTGAGAGGAGGCTGATTAACACCCCCTCAGGGGAACCGAAGGGCCTCGTCACCCTTCTGAGTAAATATGTTTTGTTGCTCCATGAGAAGGGTGACTCACCTGGCGAGGCTTCGGAAGCCGTGAGGTCCCTGCAGCCGCACGTGGCTGTTACGGGAG
Organism: Vireo altiloquus; assembly: GCA_013396875.1. NCBI lineage: Eukaryota > Metazoa > Chordata > Aves > Passeriformes > Vireonidae > Vireo > Vireo altiloquus. The sequence continues at coordinate 160,924 of VZRF01006810.1, read as the reverse complement.
CCCCGCGGTAACGGGGTCCAGGGGAGGTGTGAGGGGCTGTCCCTGCCTGGCAACAGCCCCTCCTCGGGTCCCCAAATGCCGAGGAGCTCAGCCCCCCCAGTGCTGAATGCTCCGGGCTCCGCACAGCCGAGCAGTGCTGGACACGGTGCCCACCAGCTCCCACACCAAAGGAGGGGGACGGAGTCTCTGGGGGTGTTTCGAGGTGGCAACAGGACCCAGTTCCAGACCTTTGGGATCTTCTCCCCTGCCCTGTGCCACTGCTCGAGTACAAGGCAGGTCAGGAACCCCTCAGAGAGTTCCTTGGGAGCTGCCCAGACCTGCTCTGCTCATACCATCTGTGCCATCAATCCCCGGAATGCCACAGCCCTTTGTGGAGTTTTCAAGCAGGTATTGCAGCACTTAACATGTTTTCTTCATTTTTGAAGGCTCCAGAGGAAGGAGGAGCTATGGAGGAGTGAAGAGAAGAGGAGGAGGGAGGAAGATAGAAGCAGTCTGCTTCCTGCCCAGATTTACTGCTCAGTCAACTTCCCACGACACTTCTAAAGTGCTGGACATGGTGTCACTTCGCTTCATCTGTGTCAGACTCCTGGAAGATTTTCCAGAGCCGGTAGCAGGAGAGAGTAGGTGTCAGTGGCAACTCAGGACACGAGGCAGAGCAGCTGCTTGGGCCAACTCACACGTTTTATTTGTTCTTTTTTTAGCTGTCAGGTTAATACAATGTCCTTTATGAGCACATCCTGGGTAGGGCCATGCCTGGAGAAATCTGTTCTGCACAGATGGGTCGGGTTTAGCCAAGGAAAGAAGAGGCAGAGGAGGTACCAGCAGAGGGGTCACAGAGGATTCTGCCACAGACACTGCTGAGGGGGGTTCCCACCGTGAAGAAGGACCTGCAGGACAATCCCTTGTCCTAGCCCTTCTGTGTGGCCCAAACATCTCAGCCCCAAGGCCTCCCACCTTGTTCTCCACATCCTGAAGCCCCTGGAGCCACTCTGTGGATCACCTCACCTCGCAAAGGAACCAAGCCCTCAATTCCAAGCAGAGGTGACAAAGAGAGGGATGTTTCATCCTTTTCTCCTCGTTTGCACAGGTGCATTCCAGGGAAGCACTCTCAAGTCTTATTCATAACCAATATTTGTTCCTCTGAAAATGTTCTTTTATGTTGGGTCCCTCGTCAGTGTCTGGGCGTTTATTTTGCTCAAATCCCAGAAACAAGGAACCACACATTTGCAACCCTGCAGGAGGGACTCCGTGGCTCTCTGCCCCTCTTGTTCTTCCTCCAGCCTGTCCTGTGGCTGCTCCAGTTTTCCTTGGCAATTTCCAGCTATGAGCAGAGTGCTCTCCCCCAGTCAGTCTCTCACTCCTCCTCATTTCCCTCTGCCTTCTCCTGGGAACAGAAAAGTGGCATTAACTCACTGCTGACCACCCCACCCCACCTCAGAGGAGACATGCTACCATGGCTTTGCCCACCTGCACACCTCAATCACCATTTACAAAGTTTAGGGATATGTTGTTTGTTAATAATATTTAGGGCCTTCAGGGTGGGAAAACCCAGGACGAGGCAGAGGCTTGTTCCTGGTGGGATTTTCACTGCAGGGTAAGTTCACCTGCACAGGTGACTGGCGTGTGGTTCTCACAGGCGTTGCTGCTCCAATCCAAAAGCTCTGCAGTAAACTCAGTGTAACCTGGGTTCTAATGGGGGTAACAGAGCCCTGATGTAAGATTTTTACACCTGTGTGACACAGATTCAGGGCCAGGGCAGCCCTCCCTGCTGCGTGGACAGCCCTCCCTGCACCCCATTAATTTTTCCCTGCTGATCTTCTGTGGATACAGAGAGCACAAAGAAAATGTAACAGCTTGGCCAAAGAGACACTGAATTCCTTGGCCTCACTGCAGAACTAGCAACGTCAAAGCCAGAGGTAAACTATGTTTTTTTCTGAGGGGTCCTGCGATATCTCTGCATTTGTTTCAGCACTGGGGAGGAGTTTGACAAGCCCTGCTACAAACGAACCATTTTCTACAGCAGCTGCTCCCCCAGGCCATCTCCTCATGCCCCACAAAACACAGATGGAAAAGCAGAGAGAAAAGACAGAAAAGCAGAGAGAAAAGACAGAAAAGCAACGCTAGAGCAGCACAAGAATTGCAATTTGGCTTCCTAAGTGCCAATAGCAGTAACATCCCACTGCCTTGACAGAGAATTGCATCACTCCAGGACACAGAGGCCTCTTCAGCCTGGGGCCAACATGGGATGGGAACACACAGCAAAGAGCTTTGCACTGATTTCTGGGTTGCTGAGCATGTTGGTGTCAGCAGAAGGTGACAGTGAGAGGTGACAGTGGAGCTGTCAGTGCCTTCCTTTGGGGAGACCACTCTGGCTCCACTCCAATTCCACCAGGTGAGCCAGGTGCTGGCTGCAGCTGGGCACTGGGATGGGGTGGCACAGCACAGGGCCACTTTGGGGTGATTTTTCCAGAGGAAGTGCTTAGCCCTGAACAGATTTTCTCCCTGCTGAGCTTCCCAGGGCTGTGAACAGAGTCGAAGCGTGCGTGTGCTCAGAGCTGGTTGCAAATAATGAGATGAGAGCGTGGAGACACCTTGTTGTACTGCCAAACCCTTCCTCTACCCACAGCCCTAGTGCTTCCCTGTCCTTTAGAACCACCTAGATGCTCAGCTTTAAGGACCCAACGCAGGTCCTGGTTCCTCAACATTATTCCCCATTGGCTCCTGGAGTCAGGCTGGTGTGTGTGAGATACTGAACGTCCTCCAGGTTAGAAATTCCATCTGTCAAGGAACTTATCCAGGTGAATTTTACCAGCCAGGAAAAGGAAAGCTGCTGGGAAATCACTCCCACTGCAATCCCACAGCCATCGCAGATGGAAAGGGGCTGTGCTGGCCATGTCAAAATGTTTGCCCAGGGATGTAAGGACGGGAAAAAACAATGACTGGTAATAAATGAAACGTTGGAAAGATTGTAAAGTGAGATGAAGGAATTTAAGGCAGGGAGTTTATATGGCCTATTTCCTGATAAAATCAGACGTTCCAAAGTGTCCCTTCACAGTGTGGCAACACTGCAATGAGCCCAAGGCATTTATGGGCAGCAGAATAGGCAGTTTCCTTGAAAAAGGATATTTCAGAGACATAGTTTTAAAGGTTGCTGCATGGCTCTGTTCCCACTGACACTGGAAGAAACCCTTGAGCCAAAATGTACAGCAATCCAAAAGGATGCTTGGGGGTTATTTATAATCCCCTGTTCCCGATGTGGGAATGCTGAGTGCAGCAGTCAGACCTGTCTGCTCTGGGCTGGACACTACAAACACGTGTTAGAGACATGGTTACCTTTAAATATGTTTTTCAATCTTCTCCCTGTAATATACCAGGGATAACAGCCCAGGGATGATGGCGTGGGCAGACCCTTGGAAGGCAGCAGATGCCCTTTAACCAGACTGATGATAACGTCTTTCCCTTTGAACCAATCTCCCTCCTTAAGGCAGCACCTTTGCCACGAGGCAGTGACACAGGACAGGCTGTCCCCTCATCTACTGCTCCTCCCAGAAATGGGTCTGTGGTGGCTGCAGCACTGGGGAGCAGCTGGTACCTCTGCAAAGAATCATGAGGAACTCAACTCCGATGCTCCAGCTGGACAAGAGTCCATGCTTGTTGTTCCCTCTCCAAGTATTGTCACAGCTGACAGCCGAGTTTCGGAGAGGCTGAAGCACAGTCCCCCTCAGTGTTGCCCCACCGACAGTGGCATGGCTGAGGGCTGGGCAGGGGCTGCTGCTGCCCAGGGAATGCAGGGGCAGGCACAGTCCTCGCAGCCGCAGCACCGACTCCTCACCTGCCCCAAGCAGGTTACCTTGCTCTTCTCCAGCTGAAAGCCGTCCCTGGCTGGCAGCTCTCTGCCTCCAGCCCTGCCGTGCTGGGTGCTCCAGGGGCAGCCTGGCCCCTCGCCAGCCCTGCGCTGCCCCGGCTCCTACCCCAAACACGGCGTCTGGGTCTTCCCTCTTGCACCACACCTGCAGGGCACAGAGGGGAGGCGAAGCTCAGCCCAGGTGGGAGGGACCGGGCTCCCGTTAAATCCAAGCTCCCAGAGAACCCGGTCCTTGCACAGACCCACCCTTGTGGTTTATGAGCTCCAGGTGCTGGAGGTGCTGCAGCGGAGCCGCGCAGGAGTGGGGACGAGTTGCTGCAGCCCAGGTACCTCCGAGTGCTCATTTGCAGGGCTATCTCTGCCTTTGCCATGCCTCTTCCAAGTCCTTTTTTTCTTCCAGTTCTCATGCTAATGCTGCGTGCAGTTCGTACCAGTTCTTCCCTTCCATGGCTCCTCTTGCTGCTGCTTTGCATTTAGCTGGGGATTATTCTTGTGCCTTGGGAGGAATCTGCTGCAGGGATCCCAAATAAGCCAAGACGTGGTTGTTCCTGCCCCAGCAGTGGGCAGAGACCGAGCAGTGGTGATGCAGGATGGGGAAGGCTGCTGGATAATGCTGGGAGCAATGGTGTGGAATTATGCATATTGCTCCAGCTAAGGTTCTGAGGTTTTCTCAAGTAGTCCATGGGGTTTATGACATGAGCAATTACCTTTCTTACCCTTTTGAAGCCTATTTAAGGTTTCCAGTGGTGTTTGTTGTCTGTGCATATGTCTAAGTGCGTGTTGCCTCCACTGCCTCAAGCGAGGCAGCTGAGGTGACGCGGCTGGCATCGTGTGTTCCAGTGCGTGTTCCAGTGTCTCCTTCCTCCCCGTGGGAGGCTGCAGTGTGGGAATTGTGGAGAGTTCAAGGCAATAAAAGTGCCATGTGGGAGCAGAAGTGTCAGTGGTTGAGGCAGAGGGTTGTGTGGGGCTCTGAGTTACTCAGGGTGTTGTGATACCACTGAACCTTCTTAAGCCACAGGCAGCCAGGGAGGTCAAAGCGCTGGGAATGGGGTTGGTAACAAAGATGCTGTGAAACCAAAACCAGGTTTTGGGCCTCCATCCTTGTGTTGGAGGAGAGGGAGCATTGGGAGGATGGCATAGAAGCTGTGCAGCCAGGGCTCCGGGCGGGAGCGCTCGGATCTGCTGCTCGTGTAGGTGGATGTATTGGGAGGAAAATGGAGTCTGAGGAAGGGAGGAAAAGAGTCTAGTCCCACCTCTACTGCTTGGGGCCCAAGGGAAGAGCTTGAAGCATGTTCTGGTGCTTCACAAGGTTTCAAGGCCTGGGTGCATTGCAGGGGATGTGCCCAGGCCAGCACAGATGTTCAGGGCCCTCCTGAAACACCTGCAGTGTGCAGAGCCCCCTGTGCAGCAGCTCCCATCCTCTCCCTCCCCTTGGCATCCCTGAGATGCAGGGAAATAGCCTCTTATGCTGCAGATTCCTCTGTCTACTGCTGCCTAGTGAGTCCCACAAGGGCTGGAGGGAGATGTTCCCATGGTCTCAGAGAAGAAATATCCTGGCTGGTGTTCTGAGGAGCTTGTTAATGTCTGTTCCTGTAACTCATCTCAAGCATTCTTAGGATTTGCTAATTTACCCTATTTTTAGACAGACACCCTGTTCTAAAGACACTCTTGTCCCTGAGCCTTCCATGTCAACCGCTCACCCACAAAGAGGGGAGGGGAAACTTCTCCTGGCTGTGCTGGGACCTCTCTTGGAAACAGGGACCAGGCTCTGTGCTGATCTTGTACCCAGAGAAGCCCTTGCCAGAGGGGAAAGAGCTGTCCTGGGAGAGGAAAGACTGCAGGGCAGTGGGAGGGGGAGCTCATGAAGCAGCGATTTCAACATTCCTCCTCCTCTAATAACCCTCCTCTTCCAAAACCCTGGAGACCCTTCCAGAAGTCTGAAATGTTGCTACACAAGCAGCACATTGGGGGGAGGTCCGCAGGGGGGTCGCTGGGGGTGGGTGGCTCCTGCTGTGGATGCTCTCGTCTTGCACTGGAGGGTTTCTCGCTGCCCCACCAAAACATCCTGCTCTGGCACTGCTCGTGCTGGTGCTGCCCCATCCTGCGGCTCTGGGGGCTGGTCAGATACCAAGATGCTGTCTGAGATTTCATAAACTCTTCTTCTTGCTGCTGATATTCCTAATTGCTCATGTCTGAGCGAGGGAGGAGGCTCTGACAGACACCCCTTCTCCCCCGGCGTGGGAGGCAGCCCCTCCTCAGGCACCAGGTGCTGGAATCCCCCGGAGCTGGAGTATATTAATATCTGCCATGTGATACCGCGGCTCTGCCTGCTCTGCAGGGAAAACACAGCATAGCCATGGGAACTTTTTTCCTCAACCCCCTCAGCACGCCCCTCTAATCCAGGCAAGTCGCCCGTAGCCCTCGCAGTGATTAAACTGTGTGTAATGAGCTCTGGAAATCCTGGGTGTCCCAGCAGTTCCCTCTGCCCTTCCTGGCGAGGGGATGTGTAACGGGCTTGTCATCGGGAGGCTCCCAGGGCTCACGTTGCAAGGAAAAACAAGCAGACTTGGCAGCTGGCTGAGCTGTTTTGGGGTCTGCGCAGACAGGGAGCGAGGCTGTGTCCCGGCTCGTATGTCTGAGCTCCAAATAACCGCGCTGGGACACACAGCGTGCAGCTGCCGGCGATGCTGCGGGGCAGCGCTGCCAGCTCTGCCCTTACCCTGCCCGTGCTGGTGCCAGGGCAGAGCCAGCGCCGGGGCTGGAGGATCTCACCGGGCTCCCGGAGCTCTCGCAGAAGAAGCGAGAGGGACTTTGCTCTGTGCGGATCCCCGGGCTCGGCCCGTGCGGCGTCGCGGAGCTGAGCCGTGCCCGGCGGGTGTGGGAAGGTTATCGAGCAGCCGGGGTGTGCCGGCACAGCCCTGGCTCCAGGGCACCCGGCTTCTCCCAGCCGCGCCCAGGAGCGCCCTGCAGCCCTCCAAACCCAGCACCCACCTCCTGCCCCACGTGGGTGCTCCAGTCCCAGTCCTGACACCCCGAGCCCAGCTCCTTTTCCTACCGCGGGGAGCTGCCTGCCAAGCTGGCCTGGAGCAGCACTGGGGTTACCGGGCTGAGCTGCAGCTCCGGCCCCACAAGCTGGGTCTCCCGGTACAGCAGGCAGCTCCATCACTGAGGACATTTCCAAAGTGTCCATCTACATCTGAAATCCGTGACTTGTTCCCTTCTCCTTAGGGAGAGTTTTGTTCCATGGTCTGCTTCCAGTAGCAGAAACTCTGTAATTTCCAGTCTGGATGTGTTTGTGCCAGCTTATTTCCATCTCTTTCTGTGCTAGCCTTGACTTAGATGAGACAACAGAGCTCCTTCCCCGGAATTTCCATACAGCCAGCAGATCTCCTAGGCCTGGCTGAACCAGCCTGTCCAGGCATGGCTGCAATGCTGGGGTTCCCTCTGCCAGGGCTGCCCTGATTCCATCACAGAGCTCACTCTGCTGCTGCCAAGGAGCCCGGGGCATTGCTCATGGCACGGTGGGGGTGTGTGTGATACAGGCTCCTACCTGTGCCCATGCCTGGCCTCTCTCCCCTGCCTGAGGGGCACAGCTAGCCCCTGCCCAGCCCTCGCTGGGCCTGTGTGTGAGCACACTGCCATTCCCAGCGGCTCTTGGCAGTCCTGATGGCTGTGGGCAGTGTTTGCCCGTCCCCCAGCTGTGCCACGCTGGTGGCCAGCAGCCACCCTGTGATTCCCTTCCTTCACCTCAGCCCTTCTCATTTGCTCCTTCAAGCAGAAGAGCCTGCAGCCGAGGCTCAAAATTCCTGTGAGGAGCCCAGGAGACCTTTCACTTCAACCAGAGAAGGAAAGGGAGGAGAAATGAGGTTTGGAGGCTAATTCTGGCAGCATCACACATGAGAAAGATCAAAAACTCAGGGCAGGAGTACAAGAAAGGAGGGAAGCTGTTGCGTGCATGCTCCTGGAAGCCCCGACAGCCCTGGTTCATGCGTCCTGCACGTTATTTCTGTACCTACTTAAATTAAAACCAGCCTTGTCTTGTGGATGCTGACTGGAGCCAGGCAGTTCTTCTCCCCAGGGGAGAATCCAATTTTCACTCCATCTCGCTTGTGTTTTTGACCTGGAATGACTCTTCTTTTTATATTTAACAAACGCTCCCTCCGAGCCTTGTGCCGCACTGCACTTCTCACGCAGAGCCGGCGGTGTTGTGGCACATGGTGGCCCAAGGCAGGAGACCTTGGGTGGTTTCCCAAGGTGGGCATCTGCTGACCTGGGCTCTGACCACCCCCCAGCAAAGCCCAGATGCTGTGCTGTGACCCGACTGGAGGTGACAAGCACTTCGTGGGCAGAGCCCTGGCACTGACAGCCCAGCTGCTGTGGGAAAGGGGAGCTGGGTCCCAGCCTGCTCCTGTATCCACTGTGCCCTGGGACTGGGGTCTGGAAATGCCAAGGAAGGATCACATGCTGGCACTGGCCACGGCACAGCCAGCGGGGAGGGCACCGTGGGCTGTGGCACTGATGCAGTCAGAGGAGGGCCCCCACTACCTGCAGCCCCTCACCCACTTGCCCCCCAATTTCTGACAGATCCTTTCTCAGCTGATTCTCCATGGGGATAACCAGACTGAGGACACATGAGGATAACAGACTGAGTCCGTCTCCGCTGGGAACTGGGGCAGACCCAGCTCCAACAGCATAGCTCCCAGTTCACAGAAGTTCCCACCTCTACAATTAATTAGCAGCAATTCAGAGGTGACCTGGACCTGTCTAATTCAGGCACCAGAGATGCTTCCCTTCCTGCAGCACAGCCCTGCTCCCATGCCATTCCTATGCCAGTCCTGTAACTAAAACCACTCAGAGGCTCAGGAGACACCGCAGGGGCCGGGCTGGCAGGAAGGTAAATGGAGCTGAGGTATTTATTCACTCCTGCAGCCCTCTGTGCTCCTGGAAGCACCAGAGAGGGCTTTACCTGCCATGACTCGCCCGGGGCCGGGTGCTGACAGCAGCAGCAGACAGCAGTGATGTTTCGCTTCTACTTCTCTACTCTTCATGAGCCTGGGGTATCCCGAGTTTCTCTCTAGCAAGATGTGGGGCTTCTCCAGGGTTATATAACTCATCCAAGGCACAGCTGCCCTGTTTTGAGCCACGTTCCATACCTGCTCTCAACACCTGGCGAGGCAATTAGTCACCGATTACAGACAGTGACTCAGTGCACCAGCCCAGCTCCTGCCCTCACCCACGGGGCTGAGGGACTGGCTGCCTCCGAGCAACGTGTCTTGTTCCTAATCCTGTGACTCCATCGTTAATCAGCCTAGAATAAGCAAGTAAATAAGTCCGTCATTGGAGACTGGTGCAGGACAGGACAAATATTTTGTGAAGTGTGCCCCTCTGTGAGAGTCACGGACCAAATCTGCACAGGATGTGGAGAGAGAGCCCTGAGCTGTGGGATTAACTTCTTGCCAGCAAACCTTTGGCTCCGGATACCCCATGGCCCCCACCAGTGCTGCCCTCCCCAGGGACCAGAGAGGGCGGTTTGGTACTGACACAGGGAATGTGCTGGGCCTGGATGTCCCCAGCACGGAGAGGCCGGGCTTGGAGGCCACAGTGGGTACAGAGGGGGACGGGGCTGTTGTCCTCATCCCAAGCCAAAGCAGTGACGGTCCCTCTGTGTTTGGTGGCAGCGCATTGCTGAGGGACAGCTCTGGCCAAGCAGGAGGGGAGCAGCAGCTGGGGGAACCCCATTTGATTGCTGATGCAGCAGGACAACTTCCCCACCTCCAAACAGCATCCCAAGGCCCCTTTTCCAAGACTCCAGAGGGAAGGCAACCTCATTCCATAGGGGTTTATGATGGAGAATAAAAAAATACTTTCCACCTGAAGCGAAGCCAGGGAGTATTCAAACTATATCAGCAGTCAGATTCCTCAAGCAGCACCATGACCGAGGCAGCAGCCACGTCTGCAGGCTTCCAGATTGCGTTGTACCAGGAAAATAAAATCCTGGATTAGCTGTACACCCACTTGCAGGACACTGCCCTGGCAGGCAGCTCCGGCTCTCTGCCCCGCAGGGCTCCGGGCTTGCTGGCTGCCCCTGGATGGCTCCCGAAGGTCAGGATCCCATGGGAAGGCTGTTAGAGCTTTCATTTCATTCTTAATCCAGAAAATTAGCAAATAAAAGCAGGATTCCATTTGAGGCCTTTGAATCCTGAAAAGCTGTTGCCAATGAGCCTTTCATGTGCTTGCCCGGCTGCCGCTGTGGAACCGGGAGCAGAGGCTGGAGGGGGTGGAAAAGCAGGGCAGGGTGACTTGTTTTCATATGAGCTGAATTCCAGCTTTCACTCCAAATCCCCGTTTTTATAGACTTTTCCGCTGAAGTCTGCTCCTGCCCGGGGCATGCCTGTGTAACCGCTCCTCTCTGCATTCCTCAGATTCTTATTCCGCTGGAGACTGGATTGAAGACGGGGTCTGAGGTCCCTGGTGGAGGAAGGAGGCGAGGAGGAGGAGAAGGAGGAGGTTTCCCTTGGCCTCTAAACTGTGAAACCGGAAAACCAAACCATGTCACAGGTCATAGAATCCCACGTGCTGCGTGTTGGACAGACTGTGTGCATTTCCTCACCGGAGGAAAGCAAGAGCCTGCACCCAGCAGGGTATACAGGCAAGTACGTCTACTACTCCACGGAGGCCTGGACTGACTCCCCTTCCATGGTGCACCCCAAGGCTCGCCTGCTGCCCAGCGGGAGAGCGTATGGAGCCCAGCCCATTTCGGAGCACCTGGCTGCTCACACCCAGGGGAAGGGGCAGCAGAATTCCTCCTTGGAGAGATCCCCTGCCCCGTGCCAACCGAAGGAGGAGGAGAACAGCAGCTTGGATCCTGAGGCTCAGCCGATGTCTCCCTCCCTGGACATAACCATAGAGACTCTCAACCAGCTGATCCTAGAAATCGACCCGACCTTCCAGCCACTGCCACACAAGCCACTGAAGGATGCAGCCCAGCCTGCTGCTCAGGGTGACACTGCGGCCACCAAGAAGCAGGACGCGGAGGCAATAGGTGAGGCAAAGGCAGCGCTCAGGCTGTGGAGCCAGCGAGGCTCGGGCACACACCTGTCCCCTGGACCCACACAAGGTCCTGGGGAGGCTGAAATGGGCATCAGGGGCATTCCTCACAGTCCCCAGTGGGATCAGTGTGGGGGACAGTTTCCTGGCTTCAGGGTTCCACATGAAGGAGCAGGACAGGCTGCGTGTCCAAGCTCTGCTTACTCTAGTGCTTCCACGGTCCTGGTTTGATCTCTGTTGACCCATCTTATGTCCAGCCAGCTCAAAGGGATCCAGAAGGGAACAGGGAAAACAGCCTTTAGTTCTACCTGAGATTTGTTTCCCTGTGGTTGGAGAAAACAATTCCCATTACAAATGGGACTTGCAGCTCTTGGAAAACTTCTAATCTCAGTTGTCACCACCAGTGACCAGCCCTGGGGTCTGGGTGCCGTGTGAGGACCCTGCTCCCCTCAAGGGCAGCAGAGCCTTTCCCAGCATCACACTTGACCTGTGGGAGCAGGATGGATGTGCAGCCAGATTTCCAGAGCCCTGGGCTAAGGTATCAAGCATTGCACAACCATCTCATTTAAGTGTTCCCAGTTCTTTTGCCAGGGAAATTCTTTTTCCAGGGCTTGTGCACTGCTGGGGCGGCATACCTGGCATAGGCAAGGCACCAGGAGCACATACCAGCCCCATCTCTGCTCACGAGTGCCTTGTGTGAACTCTTGTGCAACTCTTCCCTGTCATCCCTGAAATCCAAGCTCTGATCCGTGAGCTGCTCCTGATCCAAGTATTCCTGCCTGGGCTCTTCTGCTCATTTAGGTGTTCAATACCCTGCGCACAGGGCAGTCCCAGCATAAGGGGAGCTGACACTGCTGATAGGACAGGTCTAGGGTGGTTCAGGTGCCTCAAGTCTCACTGCTTCCCAAAAGCCTTATTGCCCCTCCCTGTCTTTACACACGGAAATACCTTGACAATCTGTCCCCAGGCCTCTTTCCACAGGAAGGTCAAATGTGGGGATGTCAAAGGCAAGAAATAAATCCAGTTCTCCCTGAACCCTCGTGCAAACATGAGAGAAGGACAAGGTGGGTGTGAGGGTCCTGGCCTGCAGCAGGGCAGCAGCACTGCAGAAGCCAGGCAATTCCAGAGCAGACAGTGTCCCTGCTTCCCGCTGAGATGGACAGGGTGGCCTTGCAGATAAAATACCATGACAAAGTGCAGATTCAGCTCAGGCTGCTCAGTGCCTGACCCATTCCACTGACCACCTTCAGGCATCGCTCAGGGGCTGGAGCTCCAAGCAGCTCCATAGGTAATGTGCTAGTGCTTTGGAGAACCTGGCTCCAAGTGTGGAACTGAACTTCTGGAAAGCTGGCCACGAATTCAGTGGGAAAAGCCTCACTTCAGCTTTCATTTTCTTTTCTTAGCTCTTGGTTTTTACACAAACTTCCTCCCATAGTGCAGAGTCCCTGTTCACTCACTTCCTCCTGCTCCAGCCCTGCAACCTGTGCCCTGATGTGAGTGTGGCAGGGACTGAGGGTGCCCAGAGAGGTTCTCTGTTCTTCTCTTGTCTAGTGGAGATCATGAGGAAGCTTTAAACACGGCACTCGATCCTGATGGGTCCCTTCCAACTCAGCATATTCTACAATTCTATGAAATGCTGCAGCAACAGGAGACATGTTCATGAGAGTCACTATTCCCTCTGGATCCTGCTCATTCCTGGAGAAGAGGAGAAAGGGGATCTCGGATCTTGGCTTGCGTGACATCTGGGCTCCGTGATGGCGGCACTTTTGCCACTCCTTGGTGCTGGAAAACTTGCCAAGGTCTTGAGCAAATATTTGAGGTTTAACCACAGGTGATAAGAGAAGCAAAGGCAGAGAAGTAGGAGGTAAAAGGCCTCATGAACCCGGTGCACAGATGCTTGCCAGTTCTTTAAAGGACAATTAAAATCCCCATTTCTTTCTCCTTTTTAGGAGACATTGACAAAAGTATCTGGCCAGGAGCTCGCTGCAAGGGTTTGTACACTGATACCAGGACACGTGGCCATGGAGCTACTCTGAGGCTGGGCACTGGAGGAGCTGCTGCTGGCAAGGCTCTGGCTCTGTCTCTGTCCTGCCGTGGTCCAGCTGCATCCCCACTGGGCACCAGCCCTCCTGGCTCACCCAGCACCTCCCTGGTGCTCATGGCTGGCCATGTTTATCCAATCCAGTGCTGAGAAGGGGCTCAGGGAGTAACTTCTTTACAGACCCATGCTTTTCCTGCTCATCCAGCTCCATGCCCCAGAGCTCTGGTTGTTCCTTGCAGTAGCCAGGGCCAGCAGCTCCCACACAGCAGGTCCATCAGGACATGTCACACCCTGGCCAGGGAGCTCAGGGCTGTCAGAGCAGTCTATCTTTGCTGCAGCAAAAAGGTTTTTCCCTCTCCAAGAAACACCTTTGAGAAGGGGAACTTTCCTGAACTCCATGGCAGGGCAAGAACCAGGCACTGAAAGGAAAGCTGGGCACGTCCAGACTGGAAGGGAGGTGCACACCTCTGGCACTGGAGTGATTAACCACCGGAGCAGCTTCCCTGGGATGTGATGAATCTGCCATCGCTGCAAGCGCTCCAATTGAGTCTGAGTGTCTCTTGCTAAAAGGCCTCTTCCAGCTCAGCCAGAAATGCTGGCTTTGTCCAAGGAAGCCAGGACCTGACATGCATCAGGCACCCCTGGTCCTGGCCGTGAGGTTCCACTGAGGGACAAGAGATGCTCTGTCAGGTGTGTTCCCATGTCACTGACGGCAAGTGGAGGGGCTGGAGGTGCCTGGCTCCGAGCACAAACGGAAGAGAAGAAGAATCCCAGAGCAGGGCACAGGCACAGAAACTTGGAAGTTACTTCTCTGGAGAGATTTGTGCAGGGTGGGAGAAGGGAGGAGGGAGCATCCAGCCCCTGCCTGGATCTGTGCTTGCTGCTGCTCCTGCAGTGGACACCAGGAGTGTTGTAACTGCCCCTGTCCCACGTGCATTTCCTCTGCCTCGCTGCCACAGCGTAGGTGGAAGTCCAGCTGTACCTGCGGCCAGGTGACATCCCCCCGCACCTCTGCCTAGTCCCCTCCCAGGGTGTGCAGGGCCACCCTCCGAACTTGACATCATCCCGGGGGGAGCAGCCAGATGTTTTTCTCTTGAGTCAGGTACAAACAGGGCAGCTGCTGCAGGGAACACCCGCCTCTGGCTGCAGGTCTCGGCAGGTCCTGGCTGGGTAGTGCTGGTGAGGGGGGCTGAGCAGCCAGACATGACCGCACATAACCCCCCTGCCTGGGAGCCTGCCAGCACCGGGGGGGTCACTGCACCTCGGGATCCCTGCAGAATCAACCCTCACAGGGCCCCAACAAAGAGTAGTGCTGGACCTCCAGCCCTGCAGAGCGGGAGCCAAAATTCATAGCAGGAAGAACAGACGCAGGTTCCTCACGGAGCTTTGCTAAGGAGCCCAGCTTGCACACCAGATCCTTCACGACCTCCTCTCTCTCCTTGCAGATATCAAGTATATAGAGCTGACACCAGGCAGAGCCACGGGGCCCGACCTGCCACAGGGCTCCCCCAGCCCTTCGGGCACCCCCTTCTCCAGGTCTCCCCAGGCCAACAGCTTCCTGCCCCAAAAAGGGGCACTCGGAGGCAAATACAGCACCAGTGACAGCGTGGTTTTCTCAAGCCCACCCGGACCCTCAAGCCCCCACTCGGCCGCCCCAACATCTGAGAGCAGCAGCACATCCCAGCAGTGCCTGGCAGGACACATGGACACCGTCTCCAACAGCCCCGGGGCCCTCGGCACCTCCCCAGGCATTGACAATCTGCTGAAGCCCATGCACGTGTTGAGGACCCGGCAGAGGGGCAGCTGGGTGTCCCAGCTCTCCACGAGCCCGGGCTCTGACACCAGCTACATCCTGGGCAGGTAAATGCCACCTATGCCTGGTGGAAGGGGCACAGGGCAGTACCTCAAGTCCCTCATTCCTTGGGCTGGGAGATGATGCCCTGCAGGGCTGCTGCAGTTGCTGGGGTGGTCTCTGTGTGCGAACAACCCCCTGATCTCTGCTCTGTCTCCCTCCTTGCAGCAGCACCCACTCGCTCCACAACGAGGACTCGGATGCTTCGGCCGCTGCCAGCCTGTCTCCCAGCAGCTCCCTGGGCAGCCCCTGCTCACCTTCCTCTGGCATCATGTCCCCCTCCAGGGAAGCTCTTGGCCAGAGCCCCTTACAACACAGAGCAGCCACCTCCCTGGTCCAGAAGGGCCAGGCCAGCAGCTGCCCCCCCTCCATCCTCACCTCCGCGGCCGACATCCCGGTGCTGCTGGTGAACGGGTGCCTGGAACAAGGAGATGGACCCCCCCAGCTGGCCAAAGCCCCCCCCAGCTCTGCCATGCAGCCCCCCCTGCCCGGCTGCAGCCCAGCCTCGAGGCTGGGAGGCCTGAACAACGCTCTGTCAGCGCCAGCACTCAGCTGCCTCTCGGACAGTGAGTCACGGGGCAGGGCGGGGAGGAGCTGCAGACCCCAAAAGCTGCTGGGAGAGGGGGAGCAAACCCCATTTTCCCTCTGGTTTGGCTGTGGATTGTAGACACAGAGGATGAGAGCTATTTGCTGGAGCTCCTTGCTGTGTCTCCAGCTCATGGCTGGTGACCCTGGATCAGCCACAGCCTTCTGCCCACCAGTGTCCTGGGGCATGGGCTCAGCAGGCAGGAATGCTCTGCTCCCTCCAAGAGATGCAGATGCACCTATTTATAGTACCTGAGAATGAGAAACCTCATTCTGTCCTGTCCTGCTTTTTTGCAGACCCAGACCGGGTCGGGAGGAGGGGTTGGGGTTCTCGTTTGCTCTGAGGACACCAAAAGGTACCAGGGTTCACAAGGTCCCTCATTCAAGGGCAAACACTGGGGCTATTGTTCTCTGGAGGAGATGAGCAGAGGCAGCTCTCGGGGCAGAGGGTTTTAATTGGGATCCTTATGGGAATAGCAAGAGTGTGTGGGTCAGATCCTGGTGTAAATCCCGTGGTCCAATGGATTGTGCAGGGTTGGGTGGGCTGGCACTGCCAGGGGATTCCATGTGACCCTCTCTGCACTACATCACAGCTTGCCAAGAGAGATAATTACATGGAGAATGAGCTATTCTGAGGAGTGGGGAGGAAAGGATTCAAAGGGATTGAAAAAACCTTCATCCCTGGCCAGCCTGAGAGAGAAATGTCTTTGCTGGGCTCTGTCATCTGCGGAGGTCCTTCAGGTTCCTGCTGGCCTTGACATCCTGTGGTCTCTTGCAGGTCCCCCCAGGGGTGGGCAGCCCACCATGAAGTTTGTGATGGACACATCGAAATACTGGTTCAAGCCGAGCATCAGCAGGGACCGAGGTGAGACAGAGAAGGCTCTGCGGGTGTGACCCCACCTCGGGTTCTGTTCTGTCCTTGGAGTTCTCCGGTGTCCCTGTGGGGACTCAGTGGGGTCAAATCAAAGCCTGCTGATGGGTGTGGAGAGACCCTCTCACAGACTGAGGGGGGCAGCTCAGAAACAAGGGCTGTGCCACAGCCCCTCTGTGTCCTCCAAATCCAGCAAAGCTTCTCCTGCCTGTCACACGGCGTGGCCTGGGCAGGGGCTGAGTGTCCTGGGGACTGCAGGGACCCGTGGGACCAAGCCAGGGCCCTGCAGGGACGCCGCAGTTGGTGCCACACGAGGGACATGCGTGTTCTTGGCACACGCTCCAGAGCTTTTCCTGCTGCTGCCAAGGAGCGATTCCCTACAGAGCACCAGGGCACAGCGCGGGGAGGTCCCACCTGCTGCGTTTGGCTGAGCCCCCGCCTGTGCTCTGACAGCGATCCAGCTGCTGAGGGACAAGGAGCCAGGCGCGTTCCTCGTGCGGGACAGCACCTCGTACCGCGGCTCCTTCGGACTGGCCATGAAGGTTCCCAGCTCTCCATCCAGCACCCAGACAGGTATGGGGGGGCAAACGGGGGGGTTGCTTCAAGGGTTTAACTGAAATTACTCCAACTAAAGCCAGATGAGAAGCCGCAGGACTCTGGTGTGTGGGAGATGCTGGCAGCAAGTCTGTGGGTGCCCATTCCACATCTCACGGGGGCTGGCAGCACAGAGCAGCTCCAGCGATGCCCTGGGACAGGGCTCTGGGGTGGGCAGGGGTGACACAGTGGCACTGGGGCTGGGGCTGACGCTGATTTTGGTCCCTCTTGCAGGTGAAGGGAGCAGTGACCTCGTCCGGCACTTCCTCATCGAGTCCTCCACCAAAGGGGTTCACCTGAAAGGTGCCAGCGAGGAGCTGTATTTTGGTAAGGATGGTGCTGTTGCCCACAGCAGCCCTGGCAGCTCCAGGAGCTGTTTCCAAAACCCCTTGGAAGCACCAGCCAGGACCAGGTGAACATGCTGTGCACCTGCCAGCACAGGAACCTCCCAGCCCCTGGTTCTGCCCACACTTCCCCGACAGTGAGACCACAGCATTGGCTCCAAAGCAGGAACAGGAGCTCCCTGGGACACTGTTGCGGGGTGGAGGTGTGTGGGTGGCGGGTTTCAGGCAGCAGCCCCCTCCCCAGCTCACGGTTCTTGTTGCAGGGAGCCTCTCTGCCTTCGTCTACCAGCACTCCATCACCCAGCTGGCACTGCCCTGCAAGCTCAGCATCCCCACCCGAGGTAGGTGAGGGGACAGGAGGGATGCTCTGAGCAGCCCCTCCCACCGCTCCGGGGAGGTGGGCGCGGTCCTGCTGTGGGGAGGGGGCTGAGCCCCCCGGGGGCCTGCGAGGGGCTGCTCCCCTGGCTGCAGGTGGAGCAGGGACATACAGAGCTGACCTGGGGTCGGGACAGCGGTGACTCCCTTCCGCTGGGGATGGGGAGAGGGCAAGGGAAGTAGGAGTGGGAGAACAGAGGTGAACAGAGCCAGGACAGGGAAATGGAGGACAATTAAGTTAATTACTGCTCTAAACTCCTGCAATTAGAGTGGTCCTGGGCCTTTGAGCCTCTTGTGAGATAAGGAACGGCCAGAGGTGACCAGCACAGCCCGGCCAGTGGCATCACTGCTCCTGCTTGTCCTTTGTGCAGATCTCGCTGATGGAGAGGACAGCCCTGACTGCGCTCCCGAATCTGCTCTGTCCTTGGCCAGGAAAACTGCAGGTGAGGACAGGAGCCGGCTGCTGGCCCTGGAGACAACCTGGCTGGCAAGAGCTGGAGCCCTGGGCACACCGTGACAGCAGCAGGTCACCCCTGTGCAGTGGTGGGCACTGGTGTGACATCCCCCTCCAGCTTCCCCATGGGACTGGAGATACCTGCAGGATTTCTGCAGATTTTTCCCTGGGCTGCAAGGGAGCCTGATACTTTTAAGGAAAAGAGACTTTGGGTCTTCAAGATGCTTGAAAACACAGTTCTTGAGGTTCTGAGGCTGATAAAAGAATCCCGGTTTCCACAGTTTTAAATAGTTTCTGGTTTTTACGCCTCTCTCCTGATGGGCTTCAATGGGTGTGGAACAGCTGAAGCTTTAGGAGAAGAATGGGCAGCCAGGGGTTGGTTAAATTGCTGAGGGGCCTTATGGGGCACATGTGGGAATGACAGAGCAGGATGGGGAAGGGTCTGTGCACCTCAGCCTGGGTGGGCTCCAGGTGAGGGCAAAGAATGAAGAACAGGAGACCACATGGACGGGTCACAACGCAGGCTGGGGAGCTGGGGACTGCTTTGTTTTGCTGGAAATTCTGAAAAATCAGTTGGCAAGCTGGAAAGTTTTGTTTGACCCAGAACAGCCCTTTAAACAGCTCAATCAGCCTGAAATGTCATGTTTTAGGTTGGCCTTCAGCCCTTCATTGGCTTGGGGTATTTCTGCTTTTCATTAAAGGAAATATGTAATAAACAGAAAAAAAACCCCAGCAAATGTGACATTTAGAAACGGGAAATTAAATACTTTGACTTTTACAACAATTAGTGCAAAGAATTAAAGTAAACCAAACTAAATTAGTGAAGAATTTCTGAGTCACCAAATCTTTTAATTTTCATCAAAACAAACCTGACCCGGGTCCGTGTGAGGGATCTGCAGGATGACCCCTGGGACCCAGCCCTGGGTCTGGCCCGTGTCACATCCGTGCTGAGCGGGGCCCCGTGCTGTCCTTGCAGTGTGCAACGTCCTGTACCTCAACTCGGTGAATGTGGAGACGCTGACAGGAGCCCCGGCCATCCTGAAAGGCATCTCCTGCACCTTGGAGCTGGAGACGCTGCCCACCCCCACCCTGGTGCACTTCAGGGTGACGGAGCAGGGTGTCACACTGACCGACGTCCAGAGGAAGTAAGAGCCCAGGATGGACCGAGGGGGTGGCCCAGGGGGGCTCATGGAGAGGCAGCTCCCTCCTCGCCTCTCAGCTTTGGGAAAACCTGCCCTGGTTGGACAAGGCCATGTCATGATCCAGGCATGGACTTGACCCCTTGTTACAGCACATGATGCTGTGTGTGGCAGCATCACAGGGGTGGGATGCAGGAACCAGCTGCACCCAAGGTTGGGATTTTGGGATGCTTTGAGACCCTCACTCCCCTATAAGCACAACAGCGCTTAGTTTTGCAAATTCGTGTCCTTGCCCAGAACCTTCCCTTTTCCTAACAATTCCCTCTCCTCTTCCAGGGTGTTTTTCAGGCGACACTACCCCTTGGCTGCCATCAGGTTCTGTGGGATGGACCCTGAGAACAGAAAGTGAGTTTTGGGCAGCCTAGCCTGTTGGAGCCACCCTCCGTGCTCCCTTCCCTGTGGTTCCCAGTGCCTCTGCATCACTTCAAACCCCAAATCCCAAAAAACTGCCCTGGGCGCACCGTGCTGGGGTGGATCTAAACATAACCCTTGGCTTTGCAGCT
The DNA here is from genome assembly GCA_013396875.1 of Vireo altiloquus. NCBI lineage: Eukaryota > Metazoa > Chordata > Aves > Passeriformes > Vireonidae > Vireo > Vireo altiloquus. The sequence goes on along the minus strand of VZRF01006810.1, from coordinate 141,194 downwards.
GATGGAATGAGTTAAACATCAGCCTTTGAGCAACTCCAATTCTGTTCTTCCCCCAGGTGGCAGAAGTACTGCAAGTCCTCCAGGTAAGAGCAGGGACCTCCCGCATGGAGTGGGGGGCTGGAATCCGGGAGAATGATGCTGTTTGGGAAGAGGCTGCATTGCAGAGCAGCAAAGAATCAGCTTAAAAATGAGGATAGAAGTTACCATGGTGTCAGGATGAGGCGTGGGACTGATGGGTGAAGTTTTAGGGGGGGTTTGCTCTGTGGGTTTGGATGAGAGGTTTGGCTGAGCCCAGTTCTCCACATCCCCTCGTGTAGAACCCCCCGTCCAAATCCCACAGTCTTCCCAGGGACTTGTGCTGGGCTCAGGAAATGATTTTATATCTGGCTCTACCTTGTGCTCAAGAATCTTTTCACAGCTGGGTAAGCCTTGCCAAAAATGCTCCTCCCGGCTGCTTGGCTTCCAAGGAAACGTGATTGGGGAGCGGGCCAAGGTGGAATTGCTGGAACTGGGGTTTGGCTTTGTGGCTGAGGCTGGTTTCAGCCTATTCCTTCAGATTCCTGGATGCAAACTGAATAAGCCTCTCTCCTTTCTCAAAGAATCTTTGGGTTTGTGGCCAAAAACCAGACAGACTCGGAGAACCTCTGTCACCTGTTCGCAGAGTACGACACCGTGCAGCCAGTGTCCCTTGTCATCGACCTGCTCCGCCAGCTCCTGCTCAGCCCCTAGGGACAGAACCCCAGGACACTCAGGGCCGGCAGCTGCCCACACACTGCTGAGCTTCTCCTGCTCCCCTTCTGCTTCTGGGTTGCATTTTGGCAACAGCACCTATTTAGACTTTTTTGTTATGCACCATCCACATCAGGAGTCTCAGCTGAAGACTTTCAGCTCTGGTGGGATGAGGTGGTCCTCCGAGCCTCTCCGTGGGGCACAGGCTGCCCTGGGGAAGGGACGAGAGCTGCCCAGGCAAGATGAGAGCTGTGCTCTGTATGGAACTGCTGGCCCTCAGCTGGACCATCTGCTCTGAAGGACCCCAGTGTTCTGGCTGGGGCTCCTATCAGCCACGGGGTCCCCTATTCTTGGGGTGTCCAGGCTGAGGGAAGTCATGCAGCTGAGTTCAGCTGAGCTGAGCTCCCACCATCGGGGACTCAGCCCTGACCCCCCAGTGCTGTGGCAGGGGAGGTCTGGGGCAGGTGAGGGGGAGTAATCACCCCCTGAGCAGCACAAAAAGGCAACCTTGAGAATCAAAGTGTATAAAATCACTAAGCCCTGCTGGAAACCTGTTTCCCTCAAGAAGCAAGCAGCATCCACAGGCAGGAATGACAGAGCAGCGCATTTTTCCTAGTGCTGGGAAATTCTCCTGCCCTTTTACGCAGCGCGGGGTTGCGGGCGGGCTTGACCTCCCGGCATTGCGGAGAGCTGGGAAAAAAATGATGACATTTTCATGACAGTAAAACATCGGGTTTTTGGAAATGACTTGCCTGAATTTGGGCCGGATTCTCGGATGACGTAAATTGGCAGGGCCTCGAGGAAGGCAGTGGTGCCGTGATCTGCAGCAACCAAAGGGTCAGCTCGTGCTGTAGCTCAGAGCAGAAAGCAGCTTCGAGGCCACTGCACTGTTCTTTGCCTTACTTCTCACTTGGTGCCTCGGTGTTGGTTTAATTTTGGCCCCCATGTTAACAAACCGTCCCAGGCGTATTTTCAGTGAAGCACTAGAACATTTATCCTGCCACAGGCATCACAGGGATGGCAACAATGGAGACACTTGCTCTGCTGCAGAAGAGCTGAACAGACGCACCCATGGCAGAGTCCATATCCTCCAGCCAGGCTGTGGAGCACATCCAGCTGCAGCAGCTCATGGCAGGGACCAAAACAGATATTGGGGTCACTGCTGGGGAAGCTCTGCTCAGCCACAACCCAGCACCGCAGAGCTGATCCCCAGGGGCTCCCGGCACGTCTGCTGTCCCCATAGTGCTCTGCAGGGACCCAGGGAGCTGCAAGTCTCCAAGGCCACAGGCAGCTTGGGCTGTGGGACCTGGGCCCTGAGACCCTGGGGCAGGCCTGAGACCCCCAGAACTGGACTCTGTTGTGGTTATCATGATGCTGGTCGGGATCAGCAATTGGGAACAGAGACAGGCAAAGGTTTTGGCTCCACATGGTGCTTTGGGGGGGCGGGGTCATGCTTGCCCCCCCGAGCACAGCAAGCCCTGGTAGCCATCAACACAGGGCCGGGCAGGGGCCAGGCTCCAGGAGCACTGGCGTCGGCCCTGGTCCGGTGGCCGATCTGCCGTGCCAGCAGATTTCTGGGCTGTCTTTCTTGGCTGCGGCCACCTCCGGCCCCGTCCCGGGGGTGTTTGCACAACGCCAGCACCGCCGGCTGCATGGTTCCGGTAACCGGAGTGTCGGGCTGGCACCAGCCCCGGATGGCACTGCCGGCCCCGGGAGCCACCAAACAGGGACTTGGTGAACTCCTAGGCCATGACCCCGGGAAGCACTGGCTGCAGACACAGGGAGAGAGCCAAGCCGTGACTGGGAAGTGTGCGGCTGTCGCAATTCCTGCACCTGGGCATCTCCTGTTTGCATCCTGACACCCTCCCAAGACACCGAGTGGGGCTGGAGATGCCCGGTGCACCCTGGCACCAGCAGGCACCTGCACATGTGCCTCGGGCTGTGGCTCGTCAAGGCCGGCGGCACCGCCTGGCCCCGAGCCCGTGTCCCTGGAGCCGCCGGTGCCTGTCCCTGTCCGCCCCTGAACTTTGAAGCCGGTCCAGGGTCCCCTCCCCAGCCTGGCGCCGTCTCCGGCCCCGCCGCTGCTCCGTGGTGCTGTGTAGGGCCGACGGTGATGATCCTCCTGGTGGCACAGTGGAGACACTGAGCTGGGTGTCACAAGGAGGCAAGAAATCATTTGTTTCTCACCCCATCCCTGCTCAGTGAAGTTCTTCCAGAGGCTTGTGGGCACCTGGGTTTCCAGGGCTGCTGAAGGAGACCAGGTCCTTGGGTGGAGGTGGTGACCAGAGCCTGTCCCCACACCAGTGGGATCCCACAGCCCCCTTGCTCCTGCTCTGTCTCCCTCCTCTCCCATTATTTAAGCCACAAAAGATAAAACACACTCGACAGAAACACTTCAAATAACAGGAAATTAAATACAGTAATTACCTTTTTTGAGGATACAAAGGTTCAAGTGTACTGTAAAAGGTCGGTGCTACACGGGAATCTGATGGGAGGGGCTTGGCCCGGGAGGGATGGACAGGGACCCCTTGGGTGCCAGGTGACGCGCTGGGGGTAGGGGACACTGTTACGTGGTCATGTGTAAATACAGCCCTAAACTACAGGAGAGATGCTACGGAACGCTGGAGCCCTCGGAGCGGGACACAGAACATGCCCTGGTGCATCAGCATTGCCAGGAACCCCCAAAACAGGAGAGGCCCTGCTGGACCTGCCCTGGTGTACACGGGGAGGGGCCGAGTGGCTGAGGCCAGCAGGCTGGCCCTGCCACTGCACTGCGTCCTGCTGGGGTGCTGCCGCAGGGAACTCGCACTGGCCCTGGGAATCCCTTCCTTGGTGCGGTGGCTCTGGGGGTCTGAGGGGTGGCAGAGGCAGGGACCCCCTCCCCACCAAGGGCTGTCCTGGCAAATTGACTCAGTTTAGAAGTTGTGTGTGAGCAGGGCCACAGGCAGCCAGGGCAGGCGAGGATCCAGCAGGACACAGGGGCAGGCAGGGAATCAGGAGGGCAGAGGGTGTTTCACTAAAACTGAAACACTTCATTTCCATCGGGGAGGCCTTGGACGGGACAAATGCACATGGAAAACCAAAACCTACCGCTGAGGCCATGGAGCCAGAGGGTGGGTCAGGAGGGGATTGGGAAAATCCCCTCTGTCTTTGGCACACTTTCCATGGCATTTTTATGTGAAAAATTTCCAGCCCACCTTGAAGAAAAAAAGAGTAGCTACAAAACCAGTGACAATTTCTCAGCTGGGAACTTTGTGCTGGTGAAATCTGCAGATCCCATCATGGAGACATTCCAGAATCTATCCCGCTTTTGTCACATTGGCCAAGAAGAGAAGACAGTAGCCATCACCGCAGTGCCCCCGGTCCCTGGGTATGGACAATTCCAGCCTTGGGACCGCACAGTCACTTTTTAGATCCCACCACCAACATTTTTTAAATATTAAAAAATTAGGGAAAGAAAGAAAAAACTCAAACTAAAAGAAGCTCTTCCCCTGGGATGTGTTTCCTGGGCATCCCTCATCCCTCCACCCTTCCCTCAATGCATATGAGGACACTCTGCTTCTTGCCTGGGGGTCCCGACCCCCTCAGCCCAGGATGGAGCAGTGGCAGACAGGATGGATGGGAGGCTTTGTCCCTGCACAGGGAGCGGGATGAGGCTGCGCCGTGGGGAGGAGAACCCGGGCTGTGGGGCTGGGGGGAAGCAGGGAGGGGGGAAGGTGTCTTATTGCTCTGTGTGACCACACTGCCCTTCACACACACACGCTAGGGAGGGGATGCAGGTGAGGGGATCTCTCCAGGTCCCCCAGTCCTTGCCTGGGCAGCCTCTCGTTGCCAGGGAGGGCAGGATGAGGCACTTCTGCTGCTGCCCGTGCAGAGGTCTGGCATGGAGGGCGCTGCGCTGCAAATGCGATGCTGCCACCACACCCTCCAAGGTGCCGGGTGTCCGAGGCTGCCGACGGAGCCAGGCTGAAAACTGAGGGTACCGCGGGGCAGCAGCAGCAGCAGCATCAAAGGTGCCCCCCACCCACTCCACCCAGACAGCCCGACCCCAGTCCCAGGGCAGCATCGTCCAAGCTGTGTCCATGTGGGATGGAGGTGCCGCTGGCGCGTGCCGGGGCCCCTGGCCGTGGCTGATAGTGGTCATGGCGCAGGTCGCGGTGCCGTGGGCAGCCCGTGGCGCAGAGCGCGGTGCCACACGAGGCGCATCCCGGGGTCCCCTGGCACCGGGGCACTGCTCAGCAGTCACGTCCCCTCTCCTCCTCTCCTAGGCAGCCCCGGCGGGGGTCCTGGCCCTGCACGGGGCGGGGCCACCGCGGTCACGCTCACATGCTGTCCGCCAGCTGGTGACAGTCCAAGTCCCCCTTCAGCTCCAGGAAGCCCGGCAGCTTCACCCCCGTCTTGCGGTCCACGCACCAGCACTTGCCCCGCTGTCCGTCCAGCGCCGGGTGACACTGTGGGGATGGGTTCAATGAAGGGCACCCAGCCTGGACCCCACAGCCCCATTCCTGTGGGCTGCCTGACAACCAAGAGCTCTCGTAGAGGCTTTACCACCCCCATCCCACCCCAGGGCTTTTGCAAAGGGCCCCCAGCACCCAAAGAGTGACTCCCACCACAGCCAGGAGCCAGGCAGGCTCTGCCATGCCTTGTCACTGTCCCCTCCATCCCCCTCCCAGCCTCACCCTGGCTCTACAGAATGCCCCCCCAGTCCCCCATGATAGGTCAGAGCCCATCCTACCTGCTTGGGGTGGAAGTTGCCATTGCGGTCGCAGTTGGGGATGGGGATGATGTACAGGTCCTCGTGCGTCCGGGTCTGCGAGGCTGCCAGCCTCTCCAACGCTCGGTGCAGCTCACTCTGGCACGAGCCCTGTGCCTGGGGAAAGGGGGGCCTGAGCTGACCACAGGGTTGACCCATGCCCCTGGACCAGAGCCCCAGGACCCCGACCCTGCAGCACCCACCCTGCCCTCCCCAGCCCTCCTGGTGCTCACCATGACTCGCGTGTCCTCGCGGTGGTGAGGGCTCCCGCTGCTGCGCATCTTGTTGCCGTTGTTGACCCTCTTCGCCTGCTGCTTCTGCAGGCACTTGCGGTCATGGATGCTGCAGGGGCTGAAGCTGTTGTTGGGATGGTCGATCTCCTCCTTTTCTGCAGAGGCACAAACCAAGGGGGCTCAGTGCCACGGGGCAGCCCTGGGGATGGCAGAGCCTCCACGGTGCCCCAGTCTCCACAGTGACACTTGCCCCCCGAGGAACAACATGCAATGATTTCTGGCACGCCCCACATCACCCTCTCTGGTCCCCACAGGGATCACTCCCAGCCCTGGGTCCATCCTACCCCTGCCACAGCACTGGGCTGAGCTCCCTGCAGCGCTGGAAAAGACTCCTGGGAGTTTTTCCTCCTCATTAGCCACGACTAACAACTTGTTGCCATGTGCCTGTTATTGTAGGGTCACAAATGCATGCTGCGAGTGCTGGGCAGTGGCTCCAATGTGCTGGGTCTGGCTGTGCCCTTGCCAGCCACGTGTCACCAGGCACCAGCTGCTCACCCTCACCACCAGAGCTACGGGCCTGAAAGCTGACCCTAGGACACACAGACAAGGAGCCTCAGAAAGCCCCCAGTGCCCCCCAAAATCTGCCTCTGAGGAGTTGCAGTGGCATTGGGGGCACCGGGGCGGTGCTGACCCCCCTCCAGGTCCGGGGCGGCACCGGGCGCCGCAGCCGGGAGTGGAGCCGTGCTCTGCTGTGGGGCACGGCCCCCGCCAAGACATGAAAGAAGAAATTCCTGGAATAAGAAAGTTAATCTCCCGCGGGGCCGATCCCAAAAGGCGGCGCTTGGCATCCCCGCCTGCGCCAGGAGCGCAGCCAAGCTACCGGCCCAGATGTTGGCAGCTGGACAGAGCGTCATGAGACGAGTGCTCAGTGTGACTTTAGTTTTTAAAAAGCTGCCGGTTCCTCTGGTTTGGGGCCCGGGAAGCCTCTGTGGAGGGGGGACACCTCAGGAGCCGGGGTTCCTCCTGTGCTCGGAGCTGCATCAGACACAGTCCAAGCAGTGTTTTGCTCCTCCAGTCCTCCTGGGCTGTACGGGGAAGTGGCTGAGGTTATCCTGGGGTTGGGCTTAAACGAATCAATATTGAAGCTGGCAGCAGGGAAACCTTCCCAAACTAGGCAAGGGGTGGTCACTGCCAGGGGTCACACCCAGGGGCTCACAGCACCAGGACAGAGGCTGCTAGATGACATCTGGCACTGGCCCTTCCCACAGGCAGGCAGAGGGGTCGGAGGAGCAGCTTCCTGCTCACTGCATCCACACGGCATCCTGGCCCTGATCTCCCATCGGCACCTCTCGCCACTGTCCCTGCAGTGCAGGGCTCCTGGCCCAGCTCCTGGGGGCTCGGTTAAAGTCCACAGCGAAACCCCAATCAAAGCCCCCTCCCTCGTGGGTGTTATTTGCTTTTTGCTTAATCTGTCCAATTTTTCCAGGAAATAGCTCATGCCCTTGAAATTTGAAACACAAACCCAAAGTCTCCAGGACCCTGCACAGAGCGGTGCCAGCCCCAGTCCCGGCGGCACCAACCGTGAGGCAGTGGCGCAATGTTGGCGCTGGTGGCAGAGCCCCACCGGGGGCTCGAGGGCTCTGGCAGGGATGCTCCTTCCCTCCCCTGTATCCCTATGGGGACTCACAGGAAGAGCTGGGCAGATTTGGCACCGGTGGGGACCACCACGCCAAAGTTCCGGCACCTCCAGGCTCTGCTCCCCACGCTAGGGAAAGGCAGGACCGGGAGGCACCGGCGCTGCCCTCACTGCCCCCGCAGGGGAAACCCTCACCGATCGCCGGCACAGCCAAACTCCCCCCCCCCCCCCCCCCCCGCCAGCCGCCTCCAGAGCATCAAATCTCCCGGCTTAAATAAAACCAGATGCCAATAACATTTTTATAAGGTCACATGAAACGCCGGTGCCTCCGGGCAGCGAGGCGGCTCCTGACAGCACTCGGGACCCCCGGTTCCCTGCTATCACGGCAGCGCCAGCATCCCTCCCTGCCACGCGGATCGCTGCTGTCCTTGCAGTTACTGTCCCCCTGCTGAGTGACACACAGCAGCTCAGAGAACCTCTCGCCTCTCTGGCAATCCGGCTGGACCAGAAAACTCCTTACCCTCAGCACAAAGGCTTAGGAAAAGCAACGTATGTGGAGCCCAGAGCTGCCACGCCCCGCACTGCTTTGATGTCACCCAATCTGCCATCTATGCACGGGCACCACCACCCTGGAGGGATGGAGGGCTGGGGGGTCCCGATTTGCCCAAGGGAAGCCCCTCTGCTCAGTTTGGGACGGCACTGGGTGCCAAGGGGATGGGAAGGGGTGCTGCCTTCGCCGGACACATAAAACAGCCGCCTGTCCCGGGAGGAGGAGGATTCCTGCCCGGCCTGTGGACAGGGGACACAAACGAGGCATTCAGCATCGCCTTCAATTAACGGGAGCTGCAAATGAGGTTGGTCACGTGCCGAACTTGTGATTCACAGCGCTGAGCCCGAGGGAGCGGGGAAGGGCTCCGGCTCCACCGCGCGGATCCCGTCGGAGCAGAGCCTAGGGCAGCCAGCAAAGCCCTGGGACCTCGTGTGTGTGTCCATGGGGAGAGACAAATGTCATTGACCCCATTGAGCTCCAGCCCCGCTCCCCGCTGTGCCACCAACCTCAGCACGAAGGACCTCTTATGCCTCAAAGGCCAGAAGGGACATCCACGTGAGAGTGACGAGCATGGCACAAGCCACAGTGAGCCCCAGCACCCTCCATGCCCCCGTCCAGCACCCCCAGTGTCACCTGTGGGTGGTCCTGGCAGGGCCATGACATTGCCTGCTCTTGGCTTCCTGAGGTCTCTGCTTGGCAGGTGGCAGTGCTGGGAGGGCTGTGCTCATTTTGCCAAGCAATGGCTCTGGCAGAACGTGGGGAGCTGGGGATGAGAGTGTCAAGGGCACAGGCACCAGGCACCCACTGTGCCTTGGCCTGGGATGCCAGTTGAGGGCCTGGCCTGTCCCCATCCTGGGACACACTGCCATGTTCAAACACAGCTGAGCACCTCCCACCTCAGTGCCCAGTGTGGGACTGAGGGAGGGGAGGTCAGGATGCAGGAGAAGGAGTGAGGGATGCAGATGCAGATGATTCCCCAGAGGGACCAGAACCGTGCCAGGAGCAGCACCCAGCCTGGAGAAACCCAGCCATGGATGAACCCCCATCCCAGGGGACAGATGGGACATGGCTGAGCCTTGCCTAGCTGAACCCAGCCTGTCCCCCCTGCCTGTGCACTGTCCAGCCATGGCTCAGCCACCACCTTCCCTCCCAGTCACTGCACATAGAAAGGAAACGGGATCTGTCCCAGCTTACAGAGACCACACGGGATGAACGCAGCTCCCGTGGGTCAGGTTTTTCCAGACACAGTCATTTACCCAGCACTAAATCACTCATCATGTGTGCCGGGGAATATGTCCTCACCTCCTCCTGTCTGCCACACACGGGCTCAGCCACCACCACCCTCCAGCTGTGAGGGAAAGCCACGGCTGGGACCTTCTGGAGCCGGCCCCTGCACAGGGCTCTGGCAGACGGGTGGGATCCCAAAGCCAGCCCCGAGTTGGCAGGGCCGGGAGCAGGAGGCAGGGATAGGGTCCAGCACAAGGTGCCCAGACCCATGGACACGGCAGATGGTCTCAAGTCAGGCGAGAAGCCACCGCTCCCTCACCTCCTAAGAGTCGCGTCCCGTGGGTGCCACAGGTCCCGGGTGAACAGAGAGGCTCTTCTTGGCAATGGAGTCAGGAGCCATGTCCAACTGTTCAGAAAACCCAGCCTCAGCCCAGCCCCCTGATCCCAGCCTCTTCCCTGGAATGCGGAGCCCCCCGGACAGAGCCCCCAGACAAAGTGTTTACTGTATGAGCTGCGCGTTAACTGCTTCCCAGCCGCCGGCACCCGCTCGGCCCTGGGGCCGCTGGCGCAGCCGGGGGCACCTGCTCCGTATGCCCCTGCCCCGGACACCCCTGCCCCGGAACAAGCATTTGATCCCCTCCTGCTGACCCCGAGGGGACACATCAGAGACACTGACCATGCCAGGGTGCCCTCGCTGTGCCAGGCAGGGCTGTGTGGGAGCAAGGGAGCCTGCAGCCCCCAGCCCCACTGGCTCCAGGCTGCGGAACGGGACCCTCGGGGGGGATGTGCCACTGGGACTGCACCGAGCAATTTGCTGTGGGTGTCCTGCCCACAGCCTGACGGGCTGTCCTGGACAAAGGGGCTCCACTGCCCTCTCGCCCATCCTGCTACCTGTGACGTCGCTGGCCAGTATAGTGCCCGGCGGGCGACCCGGCTCCCATAGCCACCCACCCATCTCTAGCCAAGCCAAAACACCGCGGGAAGGAAGGGAAAAAATGCAAGCCTGTTTCCTAAAGGCTCTGGGAAAAAATGTTGCATTACACGGGGCACGGCCAAAACCAACAGGGCTTGGCAGCGCAGCGCAGCCCCGGGCCAGGGAGCTCAGACAGCTCCTGCAGGATGTGGGATGAGGACAGACAGGCAGGACAGGGGGTCTCCAAGCACTCCAGCCAGCTCTTGTCCCTGCAGGGCGGTGGCTAGAGGGGCCTATCCACGAACGGCAGTCATCACAGCAGGGACACCAGAGGAGCTGCCATGGATCAGACATGCAAGGAGGGAAGGGAACTGGGATCCAACCTCCTAGATGGGCAAGGACAGACATTGTTCCCATCCCTTCTGCCCCTCAGAAGTTACCTCCAAGTGACCCCACATGGGGACCCAGGGCCAGGTCAGACCAGCCTGTGGATCGCCCCGTGCTGGGATGCTACTCCCCAGCTTCAGGGGACATGGTCCTGGTCACAGCCTGCAGGATGGGAAAGGGGGACCACCAATGGACCAGGTCCCCACACTCATTCTCTGGGAGCAGCTTCATTCCCATGGTGTGACTTGCACAGCTCTAGGGTGGGCTTCCACTGCCAGCTCTGCTCTCAGCCCCTAGATCCTGCCTGAGCACCGGGGGGGTGGCAGGGGGCCACCATCACCACCTGCAAGAGAGTCCTGAGAACACCAGCAGCAGCTCCTCCAGCCTAGCCCTGCCTGCACCCCGCTGGGTCCAGCACAGACCCAGCCTCCCGTACAGCACCTGGTCTGACCTGCCTGGAGGGAAGCAGGTGCCCTGTGGCCTCTTTCCTGTTTCCTCCCAGCAGTGCAGCCAGATCTGCCAGCAGCATCCCAGGGAAGGGGCAGCACAGGGGTCACTGTGCAACGGGAACTTCTCTGGCAGCTGGGATGTGTCCCCAAGGGCTGCAGGTGCTTGTGGGACACCGGGATGTCCAGGGGCACATCACAGCCAGGGCACAGCAGGTGACAAGTCCTCCCTGAAGGCTGGCCTCTCCAGCACATGTGGTGCCACTGGCTGTGACACTGCTGTGCCCACGGTGGGTAAGGATGGCACAAACGTGAGCCACTTGTACCAGATCTCCTGCTGCCCACCTCTGCTCCCTCCCTGGAACATGGTCCCTGCACTTCCATCCTGGGCTGTCCCATCCCATCCCATCCTGCCTCTTAAAGTCATGGAATGGTTTGGGTTGGAAGAGACCTTAAGGACCACCCAGTTCCATCCTCCTGCCATGGGCAGGGACACCTTCCACCAGATGAGGTTGATCCAAGCCCCATCCCACCTGGCCTTACCACTTCCAGGGAGAGGGCATCCAGAAATATTCTGGGCAACCTGTGCCAGATGCCTCACCACCCTCACAGAGAGGAATTTCCTCCTAAGAGCTAATCTAAATCTTCCTTTTTCAGTTTAAAATCCTTCCCCTTGCCCTGTCACAATCTATCCGTGTAAAAGTCACTCTTCGTAATTTTTATAAGCTCCCTCTAAGTACGGGAAGGTCCTTGATGAGTCCAATGCCGTGGCCCCAGCTCTTGCTGAGTGAGCAGGGAGTGGGTTGGTGCCAACAAGGGTTGTGCCACTGCCCCTATGAGGGACAAGGATCCCCAAGCACCCACCTAGGGTACCCACCCTGGGCACCCACCCTCTGCCGCCCCTCCGCCACCTCACCTGGGGGCTGGAGGCTCTCCTGGATGGCCTCGACGTCGGCCAGGTCTGTGCAGATGCCCTGGCCGTGCATGAGGGTGCGGAGGGGCCGGGGCTCGCCGCGGGGTGGGTAGCAGCGCAGCCCCGCACCGCAGCGCGCGGTGTAGACGCCGCAGGCGGTGCCGCGGGGCAGCGCGCAGGTCGCGCAGCACCCGCAGCCCGGCTCCCGCACCAGCTCCGCGCAGCCCTGCGGAGCCTTGCACCGCGCCAGCCGCTCCTCCGAGCACGGCGGGCACTGGATCGCCTCCTCGCCGCTGCCCGGCC
>VZRF01006810.1:98435-128904 GCA_013396875.1 Vireo altiloquus | reverse complement strand
AATCACCCGCCTCCTCGACCCCTACTCAGTCCCGAGAGCAACGGGATGAACGGGGACACACACACTCTGCGGGGCTGCAGCGTGGAGGATGCGGCCAAGACCCCCGGGGTGGGCTCCGGGCGTGAGAGGCCTCGGCTGGAGGAAAAGCGCTGCTGGCAACAGAGTGTCCCGTGCAGCTCGGCCCCGATCTGTCCGGGAAGGGCCGGGGCGGCCCTACCAGCTCCCCGAGCCCACCTGCCCTCGGTCCCGCACCCGCGGCCCCCGCGCCCCCCGCCCCGCTCAGTCCGGGATAGGTTGAAGGCTGCCGGCACCTAGTGGCTACTCGGGAAAAGCGGGAGCGGGCCGGAGCCCCGGCATCCCCCTGGGACCCCGGCCCCGCCAGTCCCTGCAGCACCGGGCGAAGGCGAGAGCCCGAGAGATGGCAGGGAGCAGCCCCCGTGTCCGGGGAAACAGTCCCCGAGCATCCCCCGGGGCTGGTGACCCCCGAGGTGCACCCTGGGGCATCTCAGCCAACACCGGGTTTGGGGTAGCTGGGGGGACCCATCTGGATGTGACAGGGGTGTTGCAGGCACTACAGCAGGGTCTTAGGTGTAGAACGAGTGTCTTGGACATGGCGAGGGTCCTCTGGTGTGGGGGTCAGTGTAGTGGGTGGGACAAGAGGAGCAGAGCTGCCTGTCATGTAGGCCTGGGCTGAGAATCCCAAACTCATCTCCTAGGTGAGTACATCTAATGCTTAAACTGGCATTTTGAGGCTTGAGTGACAACACTGGTGGCATTGCCACGAGGGCTCTCAAGAACATCCTCTCTCTCCCATGCAGTTGAGTTGGGCATCACCAAGTGCAGGCAAGACAGAGGCAAGCAGGGTCTATGTCCCCCACACTCCCCAGCCCCAGGCCCCACAAGGCATTGTCACACAGCAGTGCTCTGAGCCCCTGCCCTGCCTGGCACTGCCATGCAGTGGCCGTGACTCTGGGCAGAGGCACCAGCCTTGACTCAGTGTCCCAGCAGAGACCAAACCCAAACAGGTGCCCAGCTCCACTCAGGCTGTGGTACCTTATCAGGCCTTGGCAGTGCTGCGCGCCTGCCAGGGACACTGTTGTGTCTGCGGGCAGCAGCAGCGCCAGCAGCCAGTGGGGCACACAGGGGACGGGGACAAGGTTCCCCCACCACTGCCCAGGCACTGCTCCTCCAGGTCCCTGTCCCAGCACCATCCTGTGAAATGGAGTGGGGCTGGGCTGGTGCCCTCGCAGCCATGCTGCCCCCACCCCAACCACAGCCCTGCGGCCATGCAGGGGCTCTGTGTTGATGTTTAGTGCCCAGTGTAGTAGCCCAGGTTCTTGCCTGTGATGGGACAGCCCCATGTCCCCAGTCCTTGATGGGGGGCTCTTTGGGACTTCCGAAGCTATGGGGGCCCAAACTGGCTGCTGTTCCTTAACCACTCGCCCCAGCAGGGTCTGGAGCTGCCCCAGCCCTGGGGAGACGTTGCGGGTTGGCAGGAGCAGGAGGGGGCTGGGGGTCAGAGAGGGCTGTAGCCCCCAAGCCAAGGGTAGCTCTGATGAAAGCAGCGAGACCCCAGGCCTTTTGCACGTACACTGGGACATGGTGCCTGCACAGACACTGCAGGACTCCAATATCTTCCGCCTCCAGGCACCAACAGCAGGGCAGACCTCAGCGACGACCTGCTGCCGATGCCCCCTGCTCTCAGCCGGCTCCCTCCTCCGCTGGATTTACTCCCCATTTCCAGGCAGCTTCTCCTCCCCAGCCCTCCCCCGCATCCATTCTGGCATCTCCTCCTGGCCCTGGCTCCGCTCCTCTGGTTCTCACTGCGCTCCTCTCCTTGGCTGGCAGGACAGACAGTGGCCTGGCCGCGTGGGTGCTCAGCACCCGCCGGATGCGGTCCGTGGGGTGCGGGTGCGGGGCGGGCAAGGGGCGTGTCGGGGGCCGCCGATAACAGCGGGCGCCGTGCCGGGGCTGCAGGACCAGACGGAGCAGGCGAGTGGGATGAGCCAAGGACCCCCATCCTGGGCAGCTGGGCCCCGAGACAGCGGAATGGGGTCCAGGAGTCCCCTGCACCTCCTCCGCACCCTCTGCATCGCCTCGGTGCTGGCCGGGTGCCTGCACCCTACAACGGCCCAGTGGTTTTCCCTGGGCTCAGAGGACACCACCCCGGATCCAGGCACCAGCCCCATGGCCCCCATCCTGGATGGGGAGGAAGGTAGGCACGGCGGGATGAGGACATGGCTTGCCCAGCACCACAACACCTCAGCACGGAGGGGACAGATGGAGGGTGAAATGTGGGGTGCCAGGGTCTAGGGCTGCTGGTGGCACTGCTGTGGCCATGGCAGGTGCTGGGAACTGGGAATGTTGTCCCATGCTGGTTCCCCTCCAGCCCTGCCACCTACCATCCCAACGCTCTTTTGCTCCTGCAGACACAGACGCCAGCGTGGAGCCCGTGGGGAAGGTGCTGCTGAGCAAACCCCCTCTGGCAACAGCCCCTAAACGCCGGGACCAAGCCTCCAGGGGGGCACCGAAGGGATCGGGCCATGCCCCATTGCGCACACGAGTCCAGGTGCTTTTTCCCCGGGCAGTGTCCCCCCTCCGGCTCCTCCAGCCCTCCCGAAATTCCCCAGTTGCTGCCTGGCTCCTTGTTATGTCCTTCCCCTTATCTGTGCCCTGCTTGAACACACCAGCCTGGGCACCGCGCCCTGTTCCAACCCCGAGCGCAACTCTCAGCTCCCTCTGCCCCCTTGGGAAGAAGTCACGGCAGCTCCCAGTGTCCCTTCACACGGGGCAGCCCCAGAGCAGCGCCGGGGAATGGTCCCACCTGCGCCCCAGGATCCCCCCGAGCCCTGCACTGAGTGTTCCCTGTCTGTCCCAGCAGCACCGACCCACGGCCACCCCGGAGATCTTTGAGGGGAGCGCAGTGGAAGAGGAGTTCCTGCAGATCCAGGTGGTGGAGGGGTCCTGGTGCCCGGGGGGTGTCAGGGCCAGCCTGGGATGGACACCCGGCCAAGGGCCTCTAGAGGACACGGGCTGGGCAAGGGGGGACGGGATGGGGACGGTGGGAGTGGGAAATGGGGATGGTGCTCAGGGGTCTCGCACTCATCTCCTCCGCTCCTCCACACAGACGACGGCGAAGGGGCTGTCCCGGCGGGTCCCCTCAGCCCCGGAGAGATACCCTGCCCTCCAGGTGAGAGGTGGGAGCGGGGCAGCCGTGTCGGACCCGTCAGTCGGGGCTCCGGTCCCGCGGCTCATCGCTCTCGCCCTCTCCAGGTGCACAACATCTCCGGCTGTGTCTGCCCCGTGCGCCCCGGCCCTCCCGGCCCTCCTGGCCCAAAGGTAGGGTGGTCGTCCCTGGGAAGGGGCAGGGTGGTGCGGGGACACACAGGGACGAAGTCCTGATGGTCTTTCGTCTGTGCAAAATCTTTTTTGCTCAGGATTTGGACTCTAACTTTGGGGTTTGGGTTAAGGAGTGACTCAGGCGGCCCCAGGGAGGGGGTGGTCAGCAGATGCCCGTTGTGGGCTCCAGTGGAGAAAAGTGCCAGGAGGTGGAGCCAGGCTCTGAATTTCTCCGACAGGGAGAGAAAGGTGACCGAGGGTACCCGGGAGAGAGAGGCCAGCCCGGATTGTTAGGGGAGAGAGGAAAGTCTGGCAGCCCAGGACAGCCAGGTCATCAGGGTCCGCGGGGCCCCCCGGGTCCTCCGGGACCACCGGGGCCCCCGGGGCCCCCGGGCGCCTGGGGAGCTCGGAGCCCACCTGAGCCTGCTGCACTCCCTGAGAGACTGGAGAAGGAGGTGAACACTGGAGCGGGGACAAGGATGGGGGATCCTGGTCCCGGCCACGGTGTTCCTCCCTGGCAGGACTCGCAGGGATGGGGACGACTGGGATGCGTTGGTGTGTGGGTGGGCAGGGGGACCACGGCAGTTCATTGACTCTGCTCTCTCTCCTCTCTCCCTTCAACCTGACAAGCCGCTTGGAGCCTCCAGCCCTGTAGGAAACCCAGGACCCCCAGGTCCCCCCGGGCTGCCCGGCATGCCTGGACCCCCAGGCTACCCAGGCCACGATGGCCCCCCAGGGGCTCCTGGGCGGGAGGGAAAGCCAGGACCCCCAGGCCCTCCAGGGGCTGTGGGGCCACCTGGTTTCCCTGGGGCCGAAGGACTTCCAGGGTCTCCAGGCTCAGCTGGGCCAGATGGACCCCCAGGGGCACCAGGACTCCCAGGGCCTCAGGGTCCCCCCGGGATGCCTGGGCATGAAGGACCCCCTGGTCCCCCAGGATCTGCCTCACTCCCTGGCAAACCAGGGCTCCGAGGGGAGCCAGGATTCCCAGGAACAAAGGTAAGGGGGTCCCAGCCCAACCTGTACATGGCCCTGGGGTGGGATGTGGTACCTGGGGTCACCAGCCCCTCGCCCTGCCCTGGGGGAGCAGCCCCCATTACCAAGCCCTCAGAGGGCTCCAGAGCTACCCCGAGACTGCCCCAATCCTGCCACTGTGGGGCCTGGGGGAACACAGGGGCTCAACCCTACACTCACCACCCCATGCCATCTGTCCTCAGGGTGAAAAAGGCGAATATGGACTGCCAGGCATGCCAGGGAGCCCTGGCCGGACCGGAGAGCCAGGGTCCCCAGGCATGCCAGGTCCCATAGGGCCACCAGGACCACCAGGGGACTACAGGGTGAGTAGGGGGTCCCAGGCTATGGGTGCTAGGGAGGGAGGATCCCAGTCTCACCCCACACATCCTCTGTTTGCAGTGCGACTCACGCCACGCTGGGCACCGTGGACTGTCCGGTCTGCCGGGCCCCAAGGTGAGCTGGGCAGTGGCACCATGGGCAGGGGTCCTGGAGCCAGGGCATGGGCACAGCGCTGGCCATGGCACTCTGACCAAACAGCTCCACAGCGGGTGGTACCCTGGCTTTGAGGCACAGCACTGCCTGGGGGGGTTGGGAGGCCTGGGGACCCCCAGAGCCAGGCACTGACAGGATCTCTCACTTTCCTTCCAGGGAGAAAAGGGTGACCCTGGAGAACCGGTTTGTAGCCATGAGCAGCAGTGTGGGAGAAGCTGGCTGGGGGGTCCCATCCTCACACCTGAGTGTGCAACCCTGAGCCCTCTGTGCTGTCTTTTCTTCCCCAACGCCCTTCACCTCACCCCGGGGCACGGGGTGGGGGGTGAGGGACACCATCCCCTGTGGCACATGCAGAGGCACACACGTGCACACTTGTGCCAGCACACAGTGCACCCATAAACACCCCCAGCACCCCTCATCCCCACCACCCAGCACAGGCTCTAACCCTGCCTCTCTCTGTGGCTCACCCAGGGGTGCTGCTATGGGGAACACGGGTGCAAACCAGGCCACCTCCCCTTCCCCAGCACTGGCAGCCAGCCCAGCTCCTGGGGGTCCATCAGCAGGTACCAGACGGTGAGTGCCGAGGGTAAGGGGTGCCCAGGGACCCCAAGCCCAGCCCTGGGGACATGGTTTACCCCACCAGCAACCCCATAGGACCCACAGCCCCAGATGGGGTGGAGGAAGGAGAGGGGGAGAATGGAAAATGGAGAGAAGGAGGACGGAGGGATGGAGGATGGAGATGTCTCAGTCTCCTCCCTCTTCCTTTGCAGGGTGGCAAAGAAGAACCAGAGATTTACGGAGCGATCATCCCCCATGTAAGAGTCCCTGTCTGCACTGCCCCAGCCAGGGACATTCATCCCTGGGAGGGGACAGGAGTGGGAAGCATGGAGGACATCAACTGGGTGTCACAGCTGCCCCCCTAAAAGGCAGCACCAAAATAACTGAGTCCAATCTCCACACTGCTCTACTGCAGGGTCTTCAAGGTCCCCCTGGGAATCCTGGCCCCCCAGGGCCCCCTGGCCCCCCTGGCCCACCAGGGCTCCTCTACCTCAATGTAAGGCCCAGCACAGGCGTGCACACACCTGTGCCAGAGCACGCACTCGTGTGAGCGTGCACAGCCACAGGCCTCCCCTAAACCTGCCTGTCTTTGGTTCCAGAGGGTTCACCCTGTCCATGCCCAGCCGCCCTGCAAGCAGCCGGTAAGCCACAGCCTTCCCCAAGAGCGTCCCCGTCCCCTCCCTGTGCACCAGGAAGGGTGTCCCTCTCCTCATGCCCAGCAGCAGCAACAGGCCCTGTTTGCCTTCACAGGCATCCTCAGACCGCAGCTGGCCATCAGGTGAGGGTGTTTCACAGGTGTCTGGGGGCTCTAGCCTCCTCGGACACACCTTTCTTGAAGCCTTGCCTCCCTTCCTTGGGTGCCGGGACTGTGACAGCACGGGTCCCTGGCACCACTGCTGGCTCTCCCACCCACTC
Organism: Vireo altiloquus; assembly: GCA_013396875.1. Lineage (NCBI taxonomy): Eukaryota > Metazoa > Chordata > Aves > Passeriformes > Vireonidae > Vireo > Vireo altiloquus. The sequence continues at coordinate 122,589 of VZRF01006810.1, read as the reverse complement.
CCACCGCATCCCTGTGGGGCCAGCTCCCATGGGAGCATCCAGGCCCTATGCCAGGACACCTTGTGACCACGCACCATCTCTGGGCTCTCCAGATGCCAACGTCCCTCAGATGGAGCCATCGGACTCCCACACTGATCTCCAGGTGCGTCCAGGCTGCAGCCCCGGGCAAGCCCCCCAAGCTGCCCCATACCCCACGGCAGGACCCTCACCCTCTGCATTCCCCCAGCGCCAGACGTGGGTCTTCAAGTCCAAGGAGCTGATGGTGAAGGCAAGCAGTGCTGTGCCCGAGGGGAGCCTGGTCTACGTACGAGAAGGGAACAACGCCTTCCTCCGGACCCCCACCGGCTGGAGCCGCCTCCTGGTACAGTGTGGGGTCCCTCACAGGGCTGGGGTGACAGGATCCAGGGCTGGATTTGGTGCTGGGGCAGCAGATCTCCAGGAAGGAGTGGATTCCCCCTAACCTGTCCCTCTGCTTGTGTCATTGAGCAGCTGGAGGATCCGGAGTCATTCTTGGCTGGTGATGACCCTTCTGCCTCCACCCCACAGTACCAGGTGAGGTGTGCAGGACCTGCAGAGTCCACTCATGTCACTGTGGCACAGAGCCCTCCTCTGCATGATGGAGAGGACAGACCTTACGGGAATGTCCTCTCCCTCTTCTTCCACCTCTCCATCCAGGAGGCAAAGAAGGTGCAGGCAAGAGGTCCCAACACACTGTCAGCCATGCAGTCTCCGACAGACTCACTGGTGAGCCCTGCTGAGGGTCTGGCTGGGAGGGACGTGCCATAGGGACAGGCTGGATGTCAGCAGGGCAGTGCCAGCTCGGCATGAGCAGAGCCTGGGGTCATGTTGGTCTGGGCAGGGTGGTGCCCCCCACTCATGGCACACAGATGGGTGTCCCCAGACTGATCTGTGTTTTTCCAGACCCAGAAGGAGGAGGAACAAGGGCTGCCCCAGATTCTGCCAACCACCATCGCCCCACGGATCCCATCTGTAAGGAATGCTTGACCCCAGGGTGGGGATGAGTAGCCAGTCATGGAAGAGGGGGAACCGGTGCCCAGGAGACCCCCAGTCGTGGCCAGCACTGCTGGGACCTCACACCCTCTGAGAAGGGGGGAGCAGAGACCTCAATTCCTCCCTGCCACCCCCAGCTCCGCCTGGCTGCTCTCAACGTGCCCCTCTCCGGTGATATGAGCGGGATCCGGGGCGCTGACCTGCAGTGCTACCGGCAGTCGCAGGAGGCCGGGCTCTATGGCACCTTCCGGGCCTTCCTGTCAGCCCCCACCCAAAACCTGGTGTCCATCGTCAAGCGGACAGACAGGACCCTCCCCATCGTCAACCTGAAGGCAGGTACCCCGTCCCCAAGGGGGTTGTGGGTGGCAAAGCCCCACGACTCCCATAAGATGCAGTGGGCAGGGGACCCCCCACCCAGTCCTGCTCTGGGTCTACAGCACCTGGGTTGAGCTGACAGATCCGAGAGGATGTTATTGCCCACACATGGTGGGGACAAGGACATTCCCCTGGCCCCTGGCTCATGGCTCGTGCCCACAGGGGCAGCTGCTGGCCAAGTCCTGGAGTTCCCTCTTTGAGGGTCAGTCCAGTGCTGCCCTGCGGGGTCCCATCTACTCCTTCAACGGGCGCAACGTCCTGACAGATCCCCTCTGGTGAGTCTGGACACGGGGTCCCGAATGGATGCCCCTGTGTGGGAGCTGGAGTGGGGGGTCTGAGGGGGGTCCCTCCCTGCTGAAGTGCAGGAGCAAAGAGCCAGGGGTGCCCCAGGGTGCCCCCAGCCCCTCTCACCCCGTCCCCACCCACAGGCCCCATCAGCTGGCCTGGCACGGCTCCACGCCACGGGGTGGCCATGCCCGCCGGTGGGATTGCCAGGGCTGGCGCAGCTCTGGTGGGGCTGAGGGCATGGCCACCACCCTGGGCGAGGGCCGGCTGTTGGCTGGGCACCGGCACAACTGCTCCATACCGCTGGCCGTGCTCTGCGTCGAAGTGGCCTTTCCCTACCGGCACATGTGGTGACAATGCTGACACCCAGCCACATGCTCCAGGCGTTCCCCCGGTCCTGCGTGGCTGGAGAACGTCCCTGGGAGCACTACGGGCAGTGTTGGAGTTGTGCCAGAGCACTGAGAGGACACTGAGTCCACGGCCAAGCTGTGTTGTGCCCATCCTCAGCTGTGCCATCCCACAGATCCCTCTGCCATGGGGTAATGCCAGGCCGTGCTTGCAGCCTCCCAGCCCCACTGGAGCCAACACGGTCACTACCCAGAAATAAAGACACAAAAATGTTTTTTACGACACCCTGCTTTGTTCTTGGGGGGACATGGCCGGCTGCAACCACAGGGTGGGGGGACATGCTGTGACCACCTGAGAATGGGAACAGGGGCTGGAGGGGCTGGGAGCGGGTTCCAGTTCCCTTGGAATTGGCAGAAACTGGGAAGGGACACCCTGGCACAGGTCTCCGTATCAGTGACGTCAGTGTTGTAGTCCTAGAAGCTGCCTAGTGTGTCCCAGTACATCTCAGTGGGTTGCCAGGTCTTGCTCAGTGTATTCCTGTGGGTTCACGAGGCCTTCCCAGTGTATCCCAGTGGGTGTTCAGGGTCTGTCCAGTGTATCACAGTGATTCCCAGTGTTTGCCAGTGAGTGTCCAGGGTCTGTCCAGTGTATCCCAGTGAGACCCAAGGGGTCCCAGTGGATCCCTGGTGCTTGCCCAGTGTGTAGCAGTACCCCAGTGGGTCCACAGGGTCTATCTAGTGTATTCCAGTGTGTTCCCAGGGCTTGTTCAGTGAATCCCAGTGTGTCCCAGTACATCCCAGAACATCCCACCACCAACAGCAACAGGGCAGCCTCAGCGCCCTCCCTCTCGCTCCTCTATTGGTCGGCCCCGCTGCCCGTCTCGCCGCTCTCCGATCCGACTGGCCGGTTTGAAAGCCCGGTGGGGCCTCTGATTGGTCAGAGGGCGGAGAGAGCGCAAGCCTTGTGCCCGGCCCCGCACTGCGATTGAAGCAGCTCAAGGGTCCGCGGGCGGGGATTGGCTGCGCGTTTCGGCGGGACGAGCGAAGGTTTCAAGGGGACGTTGGCGCCACCATCGCCGCCTCAGCCGCTGCCGCCGCCGCCTCCGCCTCCGCCTTCCCCTTCGCCTTCGCCATGGAGCTCTCGCAGCCCCCTTCTCCCCTCCGGGTGCGTACATCGACCGCCGCCCCCGATCCCGCGGGGCTTCGGGATGCCCCGCCGCACCGTCCCCTCAGAGTCCCGGCACCCCCTCAGCCCCCGCCGGGCACCCACAGGGTCTCCCCCGATCCTCCGCAGCACCCCCTCGGGCCTCCTTCAGGGTCTCCCCGGGCTCTTCTCTCGGCCCTTTCCTTAGCTCTCCATCTCCTCAGATTCCCTGGTCCTCTGCGATTCCAGTCCTCATCATCCCCGATCCTCTTCCACTCCCCGGCCTGGTCCCTCGTGTTCCCCCTGTTCATCCCCCTCACCGCCGCTGCCTCTCCCCCAACAGCCCGCGGACGAGAACGCCCGTGTGAACAAGGCCGATGGCCCCAAGAAGCTGTCGGTGGAGCACATCTACCAAAAGAAGACGCAGCTGGAGCACATCCTGCTCCGGCCAGACACCTACATCGGCTCCGTGGAGCTCGTCACCCAGGTAGGAACAGGGAGGAGCGGGGCTGAGCTCCCCCAAGCACCTCGGGGCAGGCGGGGAGTCTGTTTACAAAGCACAAAACATCTGCTTATCAACCACAAAACATCTGCTTTACAAACGGATGGCACAGAAGACGGGCTGTACCTGGGCACTTACAAATTTCTTCCTTTTTTTTCCAGCAAATGTGGGTTTATGATGAAGGCATTGGCCTCAACTGCAGAGATGTGACCTTTGTGCCTGGCTTGTACAAAATCTTTGATGAGATTCTGGGTAAGCTGACAGATCTGTTGAGTCAGTGAGTGACAGGTTATTAACGGGGGTTGAATGTAAGAAACTGGAACTAAACATAAATTATCAAGAACTTATTAGCACTTAATAGCAAGCCATTAATGGAAAACAAATGGAAAGAAAAATTTCAAAAATCCAATTACAAACCTGATTTCATTCTGCACAAAATTCTTTCTTCTATGTTAATGATTGCACTGGAGGAATTCAGAGGTCATTTCCAACCTTCATAATTCCATGATAACTTGTTGTACTCCTCTTTGTAATTTCCAAAATATTTTCATGCCGAGATGATTATTAGTAACACTGGAGTGAGTTTTTGTGTTCATTCTACTGGAACACTTCACAGTTTTCCCTTGATTGAGAATGTAATAAAATAACAGTATTCTCTTTCCTTTCTAGTCAATGCCGCAGACAACAAGCAAAGGGATAAAAACATGTCTTGCATTAAAGTCACAATTGATGTGTAAGTTTGATTTCATTGTTTGTTGCCTTCAGCTGTTCTGCAAAGCTGAGGTGGCACTGCAGGGCTCTGCCATGGGACTGATCTGACACAGCCCAATTTAATTCACCGGTTGTGAAAACTTTTCTCTCTGTGTAGTCCCCTGGTCTCTTACCGAGGGCTGACTGGGGAAACGGCTGCTCTTTCGTTGCTGTTGTTTTCCACCTCTTCATCTCCCTTTTCATCCTGATTGAGCACGGACGGCGGGTTTTGTGTGTGGCTCCATTTCAGAGCCGGCATGTGCAGATCTGGGCATTTCTGTGTTGCCTGTCCCCCCTCTGCTGGCAGCTGCTGCACTTGCTGAGCACACATTTGTTCCTGGTGAAATGGTGCCTTTCCCCAGAGCCTTTCTGTGACTTCTTTCACAGCTCAGTCATTTTCAGCCTTAAAAGCAGGCTTTTCTTTCCCTCCCCAGAGAGAATAACACAATCAGTGTGTGGAACAACGGGAAAGGTATCCCAGTTGTTGAACACAAAGTGGAGAAGGTCTATGTGCCTGCTCTGATCTTTGGACAGCTGCTGACATCCAGCAACTACGATGATAACGAGAAGAAAGTCACAGGTGGGGAAGGCTCAGATGTGCACTAATATCTCTGAACAGCCCTAAGTGTGTGACCCAAACTAGAAAGGGTGGGAAGGGGGTCTTTGATACAGCGTGAAAACTGAAAGAGGGGAAATTTAGGTGAGATAGACAGAAGAAAACCCTCTCTGTGAGGGTGGTGAGGCCCTGACACAGGTTGCCCAGTGAAGCTCTGACTGCCCCATCCCTGAAAATGTCCAAGGCCAGGTTGGACAGGGCTTGGAGCAACCTGGGTTAGTGGAAGGCATCCCTGCCTATGGCAGAGAGTGGGACTGGAGGGGCTTGAAGGTCCCTTCCAAACCAAACCATTCTGCGATTTTATGAAAATTACGTTCTGAATCTATCAGAGAAGTCTCTGTGCTCTGTTTAATCGTAATAACAGTGGAAACATGGGAACAGGAAAAATTGTCTTTGAATATTCTCTTAAACCCTAATTAAATCAAAATTTGTAGTTGCATACTGGGCTTGTAGAATATTGTTGCTTGTTGACAGTTGTCTTTGGATTGGGCTGATGTTGACAAACTCCAGTTAGTCTTGGATTCTTTTAGATGGTTTTGGACAAAGATAATAACACAAGTCTGTGTTCCTTCTAATGCCAGGGGGGAGAAATGGTTATGGAGCCAAACTGTGCAACATATTCAGCACAAAATTTACTGTGGAAACTGGATGTCGTGAATACAAAAAGTTATTCAAGCAGGTAGGAGCACTTTTCTTTTCAGGGAGTTTATACCCGAGGTTTTCAAATGAGACCCACAGTCTTTGTTTCAAAACTCTAGGCACACGTTGCAGTTAGTTCACTGTGATAAGAGTAAAATAGACCCACAAAATATAATTCAAAGGAATAATGAAATTAGCAGACAGCATCAGAATCTAGTTTTTAACCAGAGTTTTTGCTTAATTTAAAGGTATCTAAAACATAAACCATCTTAGTGCTTTTAAAAACTAAGATAGTTATTTGTGTGTGTTTGACTTACAACTCACCAAAGCTCCTTTCCTCAGACCTGGACAGACAATATGGGAAAGGCTGGAGAAATGAAGCTGAAATACTTTGATGGAGATGATTACACCTGTGTCACTTTCCAACCTGATCTGGCCAAATTCAAAATGACCATTCTGGATAAGGACATTGTAGCACTGATGTCTCGAAGAGCCTATGATATTGCTGGATCCACAAAGGATGTCAAAGTTTTCCTGAATGGACAGAGGCTGCCTGTAAGTGAGCATTGAAAAGAAAAACAAATATCTGCAATTTTTTGTGCTATTTAAGCAGTGAGATTCTGTTGAGGCCATTCCATGTCCTTTACACACTGTAAAGGAACACATGCAGGAGGAATTTCTGCTCTCTTTGCAGGAGGATGTGAATTAAGTATTTGTAGGAGCTGTTATCAACCAGTTGTCTGCTCTCATCTGCGTGCAGGTGAAAGGATTCCGCAGCTATGTGGACCTCTATCTGAAGGATAAGGTCGATGAAACTGGGAATGCACTTAAAGTTATCCATGAGGAAGTCAATTCCCGGTGGGAAGTGTGCTTGACTTTGAGTGAAAAAGGCTTCCAGCAAGTCAGCTTTGTTAACAGCATTGCCACCACAAAGGTAACTCCTCTGTGTGTTTAGTCAAGCTAGTGCCATATTCTTCAACATTAATATTCTTGGCTATTTTTAAGTGTACATATGTTAGTGAAAATTACTTTAATGTTGTAAAGAATGTGCTTAAAGTTTTATATAAATATTTTTACTTCTGTGAGTTTTGGTGGCCTCAGTCCCAGGTCCTTGTCCTCTTCCTCTCAGGGTGGCAGACACGTTGATTATGTAGCTGACCAGCTCGTGACCAAACTCATTGATGTTGTGAAAAAGAAGAACAAAAACGGAGTTGGAGTGAAGCCTTTCCAGGTACAATGTCAGAATTTTCCACCTAGGAAACACAACTTGAGCGTTACTGCAAATTGTAAATTCAGCTTAACGCATAACTGCATTGATTAATAACACATTTCCATTGTACAGACAATAGATATAAGATTGCTAATTATAGCACTCTCATATTGTCCACTTTAATCCAATTAACTTCTCTTTGCTTGACTGATGTGTTTTGTAATCACCATAAGTCAGTGTAGATGCACTAAACCTCAGTATCTGTTAGATAACACCTATTCAGGCAGAGAGATGCTAATTCCTTGACATCCCAAATCATCTAATGCTGTTCATGCATGTTCATTAGCTGTTCAAAATTAACAAAATATCTAGGAAAATTCCAAACCCTACAGTGTGAGCATTTCCTCGTTGTGTGATTGACAAGTGAGCTGAGCCCATACAGTGCATGATCCTTGTTGTATTTAACTACAGGTGAAGAACCACATGTGGATTTTTGTGAATGCCTTAATTGAAAACCCAACCTTTGACTCTCAGACTAAGGAGAACATGACTCTGCAGGCAAAGAACTTTGGCTCTACCTGTAAACTGAGTGAAAAATTCATTAAGGGTGTAAGTCCTGATGTACACAGTCAAGATGTCTGTAAAAATACATAACAAATGTTTCTGTCATTGTTGAGGCTTTTCCCACAACTTTGGATTGCGTTTTGTATTGCAGGCAGTTGGCTGTGGCATTGTTGAAAGTATCCTAAATTGGGTAAAATTTAAAGCTCAGAACCAGCTGAATAAGAAATGTTCAGCTGTGAAACACTCCAAGATTAAGGGTGTTCCTAAGCTGGATGATGCCAATGATGCTGGTAAGTATTTGACATCCTTTGTATCCAGTTCATTCAAAAACAGTTAAAACTTGTTTGTTAAATGAAAGATTTATCTCCTATGGAAAAGTGAGAAAACCTGTCCTTATAGTTTTACTCCCATTTTATGCTCCCATTTACTATGTTTATCCCCATTTACTGTGTGCAGTGCCAAAAAAACTGTGTTAGAAGATTATTTATACTTGTTCAGTCGTGAATGTGCAGCCTTGGATTTCATTTCTTAAGTAGAAAACTGACTCAATTTTCTTCTTTTTTTAGGCAGCAAGAATTCTCTAGATTGTACACTGATCCTCACTGAGGGAGACTCAGCCAAAACTCTGGCTGTCTCTGGTCTGGGAGTGGTTGGTAGAGACAAATATGGAGTATTTCCCCTTCGTGGGAAAATCCTCAACGTCAGGGAAGCTTCTCATAAGCAGGTTGGTTGGAAGATGGTTACAGTTACGTGTTGGAAGGTGTGGTGAGATTTGTGCAATGAGTCGGTGCAGCTGCACCTGGAGCACTGGAACTCCAAGGAGCAGTGTCTTTAACACCTGAGTCTTCCCTCACCTTGAGCCTGCCTCACTGGTTAAGTAGGAATATTGATTAAATCCTGTTCAGTGATTTACCTGAGGGGCTAATGTTTGTGTTGTGGATTGGAAAATGTTTGGAATTATCTAGAGTAATTTAACTATTAGACATTACAAGTTTCCAAACAGCAAAAAACACCAGAAGGACAGAACTCAGCCAATTATGGTTAACTTTATACTTTCTTGAGCTACATTTTGAGTCCGAAAGACAAGTTTTTATTCTGTGTGATCTCTTTCAGATTATGGAAAATGCTGAAATCAACAACATCATCAAGATTGTGGGTTTGCAATATAAAAAGAACTATGAAGATCAAGAATCTTTAAAAACTCTTCGCTATGGAAAGATTATGATCATGACAGATCAGGTTAGGTTCATTAAAATTGAAAGTTGGGAGGGGATCACAACACTTAAATAGAGAGATAGGAAGAAAATACTGCTTTTCTCTAACTGCTGCTGTTGTTGTCCTCAATTTTCTGTGTTTCTTTTCCCCATTTTACATTTTAGTGGGTCATAATGTCTTTTCAGCCACAAAGAAGTAAAATGGGGAGTAACATCAAACAGCTAAACACTGTATTTCCAATCTGCTGATTCAAAATCCTTGGCCAGTCCTTGACACCTTTTTTCACCAAGAATCTACCTTTTCTGTTTCTCTTAATTTTCAGCAATTAACACATGGTCACCTTTTTAGAGGTGAAAGTTAATAGGGTCAGTTAGCTGGGATCACAGAGTCATTTACTATTAAGCCAACAATTGTCATTTCCATCATTGCCTGATAAAATATGGTTTGGGTTTTTTCTTATATAATTCAGGATCAGGATGGATCACACATCAAAGGTTTGCTGATCAACTTCATCCACCACAATTGGCCATCTCTTCTAAGACACAATTTTTTGGAGGAATTCATTACTCCCATCATAAAGGTGAGGGCAGGGGGAGGATGAGGTGAATGACTGAGGATCCATTGTCCAAAAATGCCTTTCATTTCACAGTTTAAATGTTTGTCCACTGTAGGCCTCTAAAAACAAAGAAGAAATTGCATTCTACAGCATTCCTGAGTTTGAAGAATGGAAAAGCAGTACACAGAACTACAACTCATGGAAAATCAAGTACTACAAAGGTTTGTAAAAATTTAATATTGTGAAATTGATCCAAGCCAGAGCATTGATGATTCGATCAAAGCAGTCAATCCTGCTTTGCAGAAAGGATTTGGACTGGGTGTCCTCTAAGTCACTTCCCTCATGATATTCCAGTTAGATATCAGATATCTGCAGGAATTACAGACGAAATCCAAAAGTACAATGTGCCACTGCTCACTTAATTATAATTCTTACGACTTTCGTGATACATCTTGTTTTGAAGTAACTTAAGTTTTCGGGAAGTCATCTTCACACTATATGTTCATGTGATGCATCACAAAAACTGGGCATAGCAAAATAGTTCTTTTAGGATTAACTCTCCTGTCCCTGCAGGTTTGGGTACCAGCACATCAAAGGAGGCCAAAGAATACTTTGCAGATATGGCAAAACACCGTATTGGCTTCAGATATTCTGGGCCTGAAGATGATGCTGCGATCACCCTGGTAACTAACACTTGACTTAATTGCTTACTACCTTTGGTATTTCACCTTGTAGAGTGCTCTGTATTTTCTCTTAAAATGCTCTTCGAGGCCTTTGGGCTGGAGACAATCTCTATGTTACCAAGGCTACAGCTTTAGTTGAACCAGGAGCAGCGAATCTGCCCCTCGACCTCAGGGCAAGAGTACCCTTTTAATGACGAGCTTTAAATATAGCTTGGAACAAACTAATCACTACAAACCAATTGACATTTTCAGGCACAATAGTAAATATTCCTTTAACATTTTTCTGTGTATTCTGCTGCAGTTTTCTCCAAGTCGGATCTCCCCTTCCTCCCCCAGTGCAAAATGATGGATTAAAAGAGTCCTCGTTTCTGCGAACTTCACCTTAGCTAGTCTTTGATTGTGAAATATTCAGAGTTGTTAGGCAATGCCAAAAAATCAAGTTTTCCCCAAAATATTAATTTCCCCTCAAATCTGCTTTAGTCTTCTGTTATTATATTAAAAATCTGTAAATTTAAACCTAACTACTCTGTTTTCTACAGAGTGGTGGAAATTATGCTCTTAATATGTTTAGCTACAGAAACCTTTTATTGCATTTCTTGAGCTCTTAAATCAGCCTGTTTAGCATGTTGTTCTCCTGGGTAAGCTCTTCCTTTTTCTCAAGTGATCCAATAGTGCACAACCACAGAACATTCTAGAATTGAGTTATTTTTCATTTTGTAACATTCAGGCCTTTAGCAAGAAGAAGATAGAAGAGCGAAAGGAGTGGCTGACTAATTTCATGGAGGATAGAAGACAACGGAAGCTGCACGGTCTGCCAGAGGTAAAAGGTTTATGTTTATAAGGAAACTGGTTTCCAGTCTCTGCCCGGGGCTGTTCTCAGCTTCATCCCGGCATGCCAGAGCTGCACACAGCTCAGTCAGTGAGCCAGGTCCGGATTATAGGACGTTGAAAATGTGTCAGGATTTTGAAGAGCAGCTTCTTCTCTCATCTTATCAGTGTAGCCTCATTGTCAATTATCCAACGGTTAATTTAATTTTTAAGTCTCATCTTTCAAGTTACTGTGTCAATAAGAAAATGATAACTCAAGCAGAACCAGATGAAGTCTTTATTTCCCCCAAAATGGGGGAAATAATGCATCCTGGGAAATGTTTCCCTTTGTCATTCAAAGGGTGTAAGCACTTGAGCTGTACTTAGCTGGTCTTACAAGGAGTTCCCATTTCAGTGAAACTAGCCAAGAAACTGATTAGGCCCTGTTAAAATTAAGGCAATCTTCCCTCTGTTTTTCTAAGGAATACCTGTATGGCAAAAACACCGATTACCTGACGTACAATGACTTCATCAACAAGGAGTTGGTGCTGTTCTCAAACTCAGATAATGAGAGATCAATCCCATCACTGGTTGATGGTAAGTGATTTCTATGTAGTGATTCTGCATGGGGTATCCCCAGAACTGAGGAAATGGGTGTTTGATGTCACATCGAAGCCAGGGAACCTGCTGAGGTTTCAGGGTCAGTATCCTGAAGTCTGTTTTCTGCTGTCCAAGATTTTTTTCGTGTTTGGATGAAACATCTTGTCCATTTTGTAGTACATTATTGCCAGTACCTTACTCACCTGGTACAGAAATTTTTAGGTGTATAAGTAATTCTTGTATCTCTAGAGAGCACAAGCAAAGTGCATCACATCACACATTCTAACCACAAGGTCTTTTCTTTTTTTCATACAGGCTTGAAGCCAGGTCAGAGGAAAGTTTTGTTCACCTGTTTCAAACGAAACGATAAGCGGGAGGTGAAGGTTGCTCAGCTGGCTGGTTCTGTCGCTGAGATGTCCTCATACCATCATGGTGAGGTAAGAACCCGCCTGGGTGTGCAAAACACTTTAAGGAAAGGCAAAAAACCCTTGTGTTGGTGTGACTTTCGATGCCTCCAAAGCAGAATTAGATGTTTGAGTGTGTTCACCAAAGGGAAGTGGCTGTTCATCTGTTTCCACAATTAATTCTTCAGTATTAATTTAATCTGACATTGGTCACTCTGCCTGTCCTGGACTTCACAGGAGCACAGTTCATTCAAAAAACAGAACAAGAAAAACCTACTTCATTTTTGATGGACTTAGGCAGATGTTAATAAGCTTTCTGCCTGGGTCAGGACAAGTTAAGCACTACAACAAGGTTCTCTGTGGAGACTGACAGAATCTTTCACTGGAGGTTTCAGAGCAGGTAGACAGCAATAGATAGAGATGTAGGACACCAGATCATTTCAGATGGTCTTGGGATGCATTTTCCTTGAGTTTCCTCCAGGATTTCATCAATTGAGTTTATCCTCTGTATCAGTTAAGTTCTTAGTGTGAATGTTGCCTTACTTTGTCCATCCCCTGAACCATTCTGCATGTTCAGCTTTGCACCTCCTTCATTGCAGGCTGCACTGATGATGACCATCATTAACTTGGCTCAGAACTTTGTGGGCAGCAACAACCTCAACTTGCTCCAGCCCATCGGTCAGTTTGGCACAAGGCTGCACGGAGGGAAAGACTCTGCCAGCCCTCGATACATCTTCACCATGCTCAGGTCAGCATTCCAGAGTTCTTGCTGTCTTAAAAGACTCAATTTTAGAGCAATTAAAATGAAAAACAAATTGGCTTTTTCCCATTAAAACTTTGGGCTACACTTGCATGCTCAGAGTAGCAACAATTGAAGTGAGATTCGGGTGCTAGATTCCATTATGAAACACGGTTATCAGAGCAGAAAATATGGAAATGGAAGCAGAACCAAAGGGAGAAATTTGAGTGGGATAATAAAGATTAGGGAGGCTTCTTTTTGCATGGCTGTCATGTTCTGTAACAAGAATTTGGGCTTAAATTCCCTTCTCTATTCTAGTCCCCTGGCACGCTTGGTGTTCCCACCGATGGATGACAACATCCTGAGGTTCCTCTATGATGACAACCAGCGTGTGGAGCCAGAGTGGTACATGCCCATCATTCCAATGGTGCTGGTCAATGGGGCTGAAGGGATTGGTACTGGCTGGGCCTGTAAGATCCCCAACTTCGATATCAGGGAAGTTGTGAACAACATCCGTCGGCTGATGGATGGAGAAGAGCCACTGCCAATGGTAAATAATATAATTAAAAAACAAATACGTTCCTTGATAGTTTATTGAGCTCATATTGAGCATTTTATGGGCATGCTTAAAAGAAGAGGCATCCACACAAAACTGAATCCAGTGGTTTTTCTCCTCAGCTCCCCAGTTACAAGAATTTCAAAGGCACCATAGACGAACTGGGGCCTAATCAATATGTGATAAGTGGTGAAGTGTCCATCCTTGATTCTACAACCATCGAGATCACTGAACTGCCTGTCAGAACATGGACACAGGTAATAAACAGGGAATTTTCTCTGGGAATGCATAGTTTGCTCTATAAAGCAAAAAGGGAGTAGTGGGTTTTGGGTCTGACTTTGTTTCTTTCCTCAGACATACAAAGAGCAGGTTCTGGAGCCAATGTTGAATGGGACTGAGAAGACCCCCCCTCTAATCACAGACTATAAAGAATATCACACAGACACCACGGTGAAGTTCGTGGTGAAGATGACTGAAGATAAACTAGCAGAAGCCGAAGCAGTGGGGCTGCATAAGGTCTTCAAACTCCAAACAAGTTTAACATGCAACTCCATGGTATGTGACAGATTTTGCTGAAGGAATTTCTTGGTTTAACTCAGACTCTGTGGACAGCTGCAGTCGTTGCGTGAAACAAAAATCCTCTTTGGCAGTAACCTATTCACTTCGATTTTGCTGCTGTTACTGGTTTTAAATCAGCTTTCAAAGGTCAAGAGCCTAGCTTAGGAGTGGGCCCAGAGTGGATGGTTTGCCTGAAGGAGGCAAAATGATCTGAAGTCACAGTTTGCTGAGCTCTTTGAGCCAGCAGCAGGGGCACTGAACGTCTGGCTTCTGACAATGTGTGAAGCTTGATGCGAGATGTTTGTCCTGCACAGAGCTCTAAGATTCAAGTAACCTTAACTCTACTATGCGTATTCAAGAACACTGAAATTCTAAATTGTCTCTGTTGCCGTGCTCACAAACTGAAGTAGTTTCTAGAACAACACTGAGATTGGATAATTTGTTGGTTAATAATTCAGTGGTAGCATCACACCTGTGTTACAGTAACTTTCAGTGGGTTCAGAATCAGTTTTATCTCATAACGCCTGTGTTCTTTCATTTTCTTCCAGGTTCTCTTTGACCATGTTGGCTTTCTCAAGAAATACGACTCTCCCCAGGATATTCTTAAAGAGTTCTTTGAACTCCGGCTCAGATATTACAGTTTGAGGAAGGAATGGCTTATTGGGATGCTGGGTGCTGAGTCTGCAAAGCTGAGCAACCAGGCTCGCTTCATCCTGGAGAAAATAGATGGCAAAATTGTGATCGGTATGTTGTTCTTGGAGACTGGGATTGTAACTGGGAGAACTGGGTGATCTCTTGAGCTCTGTCAGCACCCCCTCAGCCCCAGGCTGGCTTTTACAAACCACACCAGGGCTTATCTCTCTTCCAGTGACATCTAAGAGGAAAATGCTTCACAGAGTATCCTTGGTCTGTGTATTATACGCATAATAATGACAATGGGATACTTGGCAGCTTTCCTGCTCCGTGTTTGAGAATTTCTGAGAGAATTTTTTACTAGTTTAGCAATAATTCCCATTTATTTCTGACTTGGTAGGAGTAAGAGTTAATTATTTGTGGGGTTAGAAAGGGGCAGTGTTTGCTGTTAAATGCATTCTTGAGAATCTGTATCTCTCTCCATTATCTTTACGAACCTCTGCAAAAATATTCCAAATCACGTTCTCAGTGGGACTGGGGGTTCAAACTTAGATGATACTCAAGTAGCAGCATCTGAGAATCATGAGCTAGAAAAAGAAGCAGATCTTTGTTCCCAACATACACATTTTTCAATCAGCTTTTCCCCCTCGGTGTAAAAGCTGGGCTGTGTTCCGCTGCCTTCACAGAGGATGCGGCCAGACAACGTGTCATAAGATGCTTTGTGGTTTGTGTCTGAAGGCAGCCCAGTAATCCCAGCAGCCCGAGTCTGTCTGACTGAACTCGGGAAGAGAAATAATTCCCCTGAAATGCATTTTCTTGGGTTTTTGTAATAAGTAGTTCCAAGGCTGCCAGAGCTGGTTTCATTTGTATTTGTGTCTCATGGTTGATGGCTTCTGATACCTTAAAAAGGAGCAAATTCCAGCTGAAGCATTTCCAGTGGTTGAGCACTTAGAGCATAAATTTCCTGGGTGATGTCTAATGAGGTGCAAGCTATACCAAGCTATCAAGGTTTTTTTTCTCCGCCTGCCTGTCATGATGAAACCTGTTTCATACCATCATACCTTTTTTTCCCCAAGTTCAAAAACTACTTAAAGCAAAGGAAATGCATGTATGGAAACAAAGAAAAATATTAACATTGTTTTGACTGGTACAGGAGAAATACTTCTCTGACAAATCACCTGCTAAATAGGAGCTTTTCAGGTGTTGTTCAGGCTCTTCCACATGTCCCAGCTGTGATGTGGAAAAGCTGGTTTGGAGCTCTGCAGGATGCAGAGCAGCTACAACCACAGGATCCTAACTGTAAAGCTCATCTGTCGCTCCTAACAGCGACTGGTAGTGGGCACTGAGTGACAATCCTGAAATGTCTGTTTGCAGAAAACAAACCCAAGAAAGAGCTGATTCAAGTTCTTATCCAGAGAGGGTACGAGTCTGATCCAGTGAAGGCTTGGAAGGAGGCTCAAAACAAGGTAATGCCTCAGCATCCTCTGAATATGCCCAAACTGGCCCCAAGCTCTGAGGCTTCATAATCCTTAGAGAGGCCCAGGTTGCTTCAATTTGCAGGATTCAAGAGCTGTGTTTGATCAGTAGCCCTACCCTTATATGTCAGGGTTTTTGTTGACTCTGTTTGTTTCAAATCCACATTTAGGATGAAGAGGAGGAGGAGGAGGAAGAGACTGAGAAAGAATCAGCTGCAGCCTCTGGTCCAGACTTTAACTACCTCCTGAACATGCCCCTGTGGTATCTGACCAAGGAGAAGAAAGATGAGCTCTGCAAGCAGAGGGATAACAAAGTATGCAGCTTCCTTTCCTTATAACAGCATTATATTTATATATATTAGGTGTTATATCGTTGATTGAAATGTGATCGTGGATTGAAATGTGTGACTAATGATTATCATCTGTGATTCCCTTTAGGAAAAGGAGCTGGAAAACCTTAAGCGCAAGAGTCCCTCAGACCTGTGGAAGGAAGACCTTGCTGCCTTTGTTGAAGAACTCGATGTATGTCAATGCTCAGTGCAGGGGATCAACTCCCTTGTCTTATCCACCAGCCCTTTATTGACTTCTGTATTTTTTGTGTTATTTTATGCTCCCCTCTGCAGGCAGTGGAGGCCAAGGAAGCACAGGATGAGAGTGCAGGGATTGCTGGCAGACCTTTGAAGGTGAAAGGAGGGAAAGCAAAGGCGAAGAAGGCCCAGCTGCCAGAAGTAATGCCATCCCCTCATGGCATCAGGGTTGTTCCTCGGATCACTGCTGAGATGAAGGCAGAGGCAGAGAAAAAAACTAAAAAAAAAGTAAAGGTAAAAACGAACATTCCAAATGCTCAATCTTTCTTTACATCCTTTTCAATACAGTACTAAAGAAATGTGAGTCCTTGTTAGCTGGACTTGTCCTGTTGAAGCAGTTGTTCAGGGAGAGATACAGGTCCTTAGGATTTGGGAAACACTGGAAATGGGGGTGTCTCAGTCTGAAGGAGAACAGACTCACTAACATATCAGGAGATGGCTTAGAGGGATTTTTTTTGGCACATTGCAGTGCCAGGGATGGGCTGGTAGCTCAGAAAAGGGGGCGGATGCAAGCAAGGTTGTTCCAGGTGTCTTGGGAATTTGATAAACCCTCTAGCAGGCAGGAAGCACAGCCAGTACATTCCCTTCTCCAGAACAGCCTTTGCATTCCCAGCAACGCTTTCAGCCACTTAATGCCATCATTGTTCTCCATATCATGGAGATAAAAAAGATTGAACTCTTTTTATAGGACTAGTTGAAATTGTGCCATTCAGCCATTTCTAACAGAGAGAACTAACCCATCCCCTCACCTGCTCTGCCCTGGAAGCCACACAGGTCACTCCTTTCCTCCACATGATTCCACCCAACAGTTTTTCCAAATAACTTGCTTTTGTTTTTATCCCACCCCGTCCAGTCCTGCATCCCCATCCCCCCCAGAGCGCTCAGGATTGGGGCCACAGTTCCTGTTTTTGTTCATGTTAGATTTTGTCTTTTAAGTCACCTGATTTGGAGGCAGATCCTGTCCAATTTACAGATCCTGTCTGTAATCAATTCTACACACAGTTTGTTTCACAGACTCAGGTTTCTTGTACCACTAACTTTTAGATGTCTAAAATAAGCAGTTCCTTCCTCCATTACCCCATGTGCCTCTTCTCCATGAGCTGACTCACTGTTTGGTATCTGCTTGCATCTGCAGAGTGAAAAAACTGAATTTGATGAGAATCAGGATGAAAACACATCCGGAGAGAAGGAGTCTGCAGGCCTGAAGCAGAGATTAGCGCAGAAGCTGAAGACTGAGCAAGGTAAATGCTTTGATGTTATTCCCTCCATGGAAAGGGTTGTCAGTGTGGTTATCTGACCTCTTCCTGAAGGTGGTGAGCAGCAGCTAGGATCAGTAGTTTTGGAAAAACTAGGTGAGAAAGTGATCCTGGATAACAGTCAAATGGGATAAATTCCTATTTCTCTTTGCTTAAACCAGAATCATCTGAAATCAGTGCATTTCTAAGCTGAGCTTGAATTGCTGAGCCTGAAGTACGCAGGAAGGTTTGATGGTTCATCCTGCCTCCCAATATTTTTCAGGAACTAAGAGACAGGCAACTCTGCCTTTCAAGCCATTAAAGAAAACCAAGAAACGAAACCCCTGGTCTGACTCAGGGTCTGATTCAGAGTCTGATTTTGAAGCACCTCCTCAAAGAGAGCGAGTGGTTCGCCAGGCAGCAGGTGAGTGAGGACATGGATGCAGGAGAGGGATGGTCTTCCTTGTGGAGGAGAAAATGGAACAGACTATTTAGGGAGCTCCCAGAGCCTCAGATCACTTTTAAAAATCATCTTTAAAAGGCTTCTTTATTTTACTGTCTGAAACTATTAAATATTTCTACCATTTGTGCATATTTGCAAGGAAAAGCAGAAATGGGCAACTAGAGAAATATGGCTATTGGGTTTAATTACACAACTGTCTTGGCAAATTAAATGTGTTGTGGGTGAGGTTGGAAGACTCCAAACGACAGAACACGCTTGTCATTTGGAGTCTTGTCCCTGGCAGTCTCAGCATCTGCTTGTTTTTATTCAGATCTTTATTTTTTAATAACTGCAGCTAAAATATTGAAAAAGAAACTGAGCTGCCTATTGCCAAATGTGTAAAATAACACATCTGTGTCTTTCCATCAGCCAAAGTCAAGCCCATGGTCATTTCGGACTCGAATCACTCCAGCTCAGATGAGGAGTCTGAATTCCAGGGTGACAGTGAAGGCAACTCTGAATCGGACACAAACTCTAAGAAAAAGGCTCCTCCCAAGCCCAGACCTGCTCCCAAGTGAGTATTTTTCCATAATCACTGGAAATGAGTTGTGCTTAATGCTACACAGAAATTAAAAGCGTGTTTTTGGGGGTTTTTTATGCATCTATTTAGTGCATCATAAACTGAATTAAAAACTTGGGGTTTTGTTTCCCAGGGAAACCACTGAAAAAGCAGCGAAAGCTCCCAAGCAAAAGGCAGTTCCAAGTGCTGTCCCTGGTGAGTACGAGACCTCTAAACCATGTGGATTGTCCTAAAATCCCTCAGCAGTGCACAGGGGAGAGCAGAGGGATAACTTGGGATAACTTTCTTTATCCAGTTCCAGTCCAAGATGTCTCTGAGGACGAGGTGAGCCAGGCTCCCGCAGCTCCATCCGTCCCGGTGCCGAGCACCAAGGCCATGCCCAAAAAACCTGCTGCAGCCAAGAAGGCTGGAGCCACCAAGGGTAAGGGCAGCTCAGCACCATCAGTTCTAGAGAACAATTATAATTCCTGTGGGAAACAGCCCCAGTGATTTCGCTTGGCGTTCCGGGGCTTGGGCAACTGGAGTTTGCATTTCAGCAGAGATCTGAGGTTTGTGGCAGAGGTTCTCTGGTTGTCATGTTTGAGGTCTGTTTCCAAACATATCATGTTCTAGTTCATGTTGGACATGCTTGGAGGGAGGGAATTTTAGTTTGGGAACAGGAAAAGTGAATGCTTCCTACAGCGCTATGTAATACTTGGCAGGGATAATCCGAGTGGAATTTGTGTCTTGCAGTCAATGTCCCACTTCGTGTCTTTTTGGGAAGAAAGCTCCCTTGGAGCAGGCAAGCTTTCGGGTGTAGTTTGATCTATTCAGTGCTGGATCCATCTCATCCATCTCCAGCATTTGATTCGGGGTTTTTAAACTCAACTGCCAGACTTTGACACTATTTTGCATATTCCAAATGGAATCAACTCGGTGTTGATCCCAGCAGGAAAACAGTGTTACTTCCACTCCTAAATTGAGAAAGCATGTTATCACTCAGAAATGGCCTGAAATGAGCTGAACTGGAAGTTGTGCTTCAAGATGCTCTTTTAAAAAGTGAAAATATAGGTATGGGGCAATGAGTGAGCGTTTGGGAAATTCCTTCTTCCCTGTTCAGGAGTATGAAGGTCTGAGGTGGGTTATGGAGCCTTGCGAGATCAGGACCTTTCACTCTGAAATAGTCTTTAAATTGCTTTGAGGATGCTTTAATTCGATCCTCTAAATGTAGCAGAACTGAGCAGATAAACAACCTCATTCCTCACCATCTGTGGAAGAGAGATCTTTCTAGAAAACCCAGCTTCAAACGGAGACGACCTGTGCGCTGACCCTGCGGCAGCGCAGAGCCTGTTTGTGTTGGAAGTAATTCCCAAACTGGGAACGAGAGAGGAGCGAAACAGGGGTTTAACGCCGTGTTCTGTTCCAGACAACCAGCCCTCCATCATGGATATCCTGGCCAAGAAAAAGGCTGCACCCAAACCCAAGCCAGCGGCGAAGGAGGGACCCCTGCGCGCCGCGGGTGACAACGCCAAGGGGAGGAAGGTTATGAAGAGGCAGCCAAGCTCTTTGGATTCGGATTCCGATTCGGATTTCGGCTCGAAGCCTGCCAAATCTGTTGCATCAAAGGTTTGTGCAATGCCGTCGGCGCCGAGGGAACCGCAGAGCGTGGGGTTGGTTCTTCTGGCAGGGAAAGCTGGTGGAGGTCGAACCTCTACCTGGGTGTGGGGAACAGGGACCAGGGGTGTGTCATAGAATCATGGAGTATTCTGAGCTGGAAGGGAACCACAGGGATCATCCAGTCCAACTCCCAGCCCTGCACAGACACCCCAACAATCCCACCCTGTGCCTGAGAGCGTTGTCCAAATGTTCCTGGAGCTCTGGCAGCCTTGGGGCTGTGACCATTCCCTGGGGAGTCTGTTCAGTGCCCCACAACCCTCTGGGGGAAGAACCTTTCCCTCATAAGGATCAGACACAGTTGAATCCTTGGTCTGCTCCCACCACTTCAATCACCTACAGTTCCCATGGCAGACTGGGCATGTGGTGCTCGTGTTCCCTGTGGATGCTCAGATCCATGACTCCTTTCCTGCTCTCCCTCAGAAATCCAAGCTACAGGATGACACCTTCACCATTGACGCCGCTCCTGACAGCCCTGTAGCTCAGCCCCGTGCCAGGCCTGGCCGCCTCAAAAAACCTGTCCAGTACCTGGAGGACTCCTCTGAGGATGACATATTTTGAGTTTTTAGGAGAATTTTAAACTCCAGATCCACAACGAGCCTTCAGCAGAGCTCCAGAGTTCCCGCCAAAGACCATCTCAGCCTAGGAAATTTTCACCAAATGTAAGCCACTCCAAAAATGTTCCTTACAGGTGAAGAGAGCTTGTCTTTTCTTGGTTTTAAATAAGTTAGATTTGTTTAAACAGGAACATCCCCTTTTTGGTGAACACTGGAGCCATATGCCCAGCGAGTGCTGCCACACTTCCCTCTTCCCCATTATTTGACACTTTGTGGTCATTTTAATGTTAAAGTTGACTTTAGAACATGCCAAATCCTTTAAAATTTTTACATCCCTCTTGAAATACCTTGTAGTACTAAAGTACATGAACTTTTAATTCTACCACCCAACACAGGTGAGCTGGAGTCATTTTTCCAGCACTATTCCTTCACTATGTAAATATTTTATTGTTGTCTTGAGTTTTTTCTTGTTGTCCTGAGTTTGTCCTTTTTAATATTTGTCTAATAAAACTGGCTTTACTTATTTTCTGCACAGAATCTGTGTGGTTTCAGGAAAATAACCACTGCAGAGCTTGTGCTAAGCCCTCCCTCTGTCAGAGAAGAGGCTTGGCACAAGCTCTGGGGGTGCTGGGCTGGTTGGCCACTTCCCCACTGGCTGTGGCCACTGTGGCTCCACAGCTGAATTCCTGTGAACACCCCTGTGGTCCCCAGCATGGGGGGAACTGCTTGCCCAGAACAACTGTGGCTGCCCCATCCCTGGAAGTGTCCAAGGCCAGGTTGGAGCAACCTGGTCTAGTGGGAGATGGGACTGGATGAACTCTAAGATCCCTTCCCATCCAAACCATTCCGTGATTCCATGAACCCCCAGGGCCCCCTGCGCTATCGGTGCTTTGCTGGAACCCAGTCAAGTGTGGAAAGCCCTGTCAGATTTTCCACTGGCTCTGGAGAGCATCTCCGGCGCGTCCCCTCCGAGGGCCAGGCTATTTACGGCTCCTCTTGCTGCAGAACAAGACCCATGACAGCCACGGGTGGGCTGTGGGGCTGCTCTCAGAACCCTGGCATCACCCTAATGTGGATGTGGAGCTCTGGGAACACAGAGTTCATACCAGGAGTTTCCCATCTCAAAATTTTGGATGGGGTGCTGAGGATGCTACTGGTTGGGAGCTGGGCTGTGGGGCATCAGGCACTGACCCACCCTGGGCATTGCACATCCCCGAGGGACGAGGGGAGTCTGAGGGTGACCTGTGTTGTCCAGGGTTCTGTCCCCATTACTGGAAAGGGGGTTTGAGGCACCAGCAAAGGCTAACAGCGCTGGCCAGGGGCTGGCAGGAGCCCTGGCCATGCCACACAGGATTCTGTAGGGATCTGTCTACACATGCCAGAGCCAAGGACAACCTGGGAGGATCCATGGAGGCCCCAAGAGCCTTGGCACAGGGGCAGAGGAGGGTCGGTACCAGCCATGAGCATCCCCCAGGCACTGCAGGGCTGGAGCTGTGGCAGCAGGGCTGGGTGTACCCAGGCTCTGATGGTTCAGGGGGATGATGCCTGCCCTGGGGGGGCCTTTTGGGGACTGAATGCTGTGGCTTGGGGACCCTGAGGCCCTGTGGGTTTGGGGAGGCCAAAGTTTGGGGACATTTCTGCACTGGGGGAGCCACTGCCCCTCTGCCAACCTATGCCCTGGGCAGTTTCTGGCCGTGGGCAGGGCAGCTTTTGTCCTTGAGCCCCACCGGCAGTGCTGAGCCCTTCCCTCCCTCCAGGCACCCCTACGGGTGCTCTGTCCCTTTAAAAGCACTCCAGGCGTGGCTGTGGGACCATTATCCCATCCCAGCTGGACAAGGGACTGGACAGTCCTGGACAACCGGCGCCAGCAGCGCTGGCTCACCGTGGACCGCAGCCTCCACAGGTACGGGGCTGTTATGGGGGGTCACAACTCAGCCAGGCCCAGCTGTGGTGGGGGACAAGGGATGGGGAATCTGCTGGTCCTGCCCCCGCTTGGGGTCCTTGGATACACCCCTAGGGGAGCGAGTCCTGGGCACAGCGGGTGCCTGGGGACACTCCTGACAGGGCTGAGTTGGGCTGGCGCTGCCTGGGCACCCTCTCATGAGCGGGGACGCCGTGGTGCGTTTGGGAATGGAGGGAGGATGGAGAGCTGGAGGGACACTGCGTGCCCCCAACGCTGACCCCGCTCCCGCAGCGCGGCCATGGGCGAGTGGGGCTTCCTGAGCTCGCTGCTGGACGCCGTGCAGGAGCACTCGCCCATGGTGGGCCGGTTCTGGCTGGTGGTGATGCTCCTCTTCCGCATCCTGGTCCTGGCCACCGTGGGCAGCGACGTCTTCGAGGACGAGCAGGAGGAGTTCGTGTGTAACACGCAGCAGCCGGGCTGCAAACCCGTGTGCTACGACGCCGCCTTCCCCATCTCCCACTATCGCTTCCTCGTCTTCCACGTCGTTGTGCTCTCGGCGCCCGCCGCCCTCTTCGTCATCTTCGCCGTGCACCAGGCGGCCAAGCCGGGGCGCGGGGGGGCTCCCGGCCAGCGCGCCCGCCGCCTCCAGCCCTTCTACGTTGGCAGCGTGGTGGCCCGGATCGCCGCCGAACTGGGCTTCCTGCTGGGCCAGGCTCTGCTCTACGGCTTCAGGGTGCAGCCGCTCTTCGTGTGCCGCCGCCGGCCCTGCCCGCACCGCGTCGACTGCTTCGTGTCCCGCCCCACCGAGAAAACCGTCTTCATCCACTTCTACTTCGTGGTGGGGCTGATCTCGGCGCTGCTCAGCCTGGCCGAGCTCGCCCACCTCCTGCGCAAGGGCCCCCCGGCCCGGCCCGGCTGCTGCCACCGGCCACAGGAGCGGGGCCCGGCGCCCGGGCAGCCGGCGGGGGCTGCGGAGGGGCCCTGTGGTCCCCACCCGCGGGGGGACCTCACCGTGTGACCGGGACCCGGCTGCCACTGACCGGCGGGGACCGCGGCTCTCCCCGCCCTGGAGGGGTCTCGGCTCTCGCCGTGCCGAGGGAAGCCGGGCCGTGCCGGGCTGGGCTGTGCCCCGCTGCCCCCGGTTCCTGTTGTGGGCGGCGGATGGGCCTCACCCGGCAGCTGCTGGAAAAAAAATATGGACAAAAAGAAAACAAATAGGTCCCATCCCTGCACAGTGGCAGGAACACCCCTGACCCCCCCGTACCCCACAGCCCAGCACGGGGGGGCCAGAGCTGCCCCCAAACCCTGTGCTGGGAGTGTCATAAATGCATCAGGGCTGGCCCCTGGCATATGAGGGACATGATTGTGGCCTCAGGACTGGGAAGGTCAGAGCTTTGGGGTGCTGGGGGGACCCCAAAGGGTTCTGTCCCAGCCTTTGGGGATGACCAGACAGGGAGAGCAATGGGCGGGGTCCTGGGCTGCCCTCCTGCAGCAAGGATTTGGGGTGCTGCAGCCTGACCGTCTCCTC
>VZRF01006810.1:77832-88864 GCA_013396875.1 Vireo altiloquus | reverse complement strand
GGCTGGGGGGCCCGGGGGCTGCCTGGTGGAGATGACGGGGGCCCTGGGGGTCCCGGGGGGGTCCCGGGGGCTGCCCGGCGACCGTGGCTCATTTGCCTAATAGGATGCGGGTGAACTGCGGGTGAACCCGCAGGAAGGGCTCACCTCGGCCTGACCCTCGGCCCCCCCAGAGGGGTGTGGGTGGGTCTCTGTACATGCATGTGCATGTGTGTTCATGCATGTTCCCAGTGCATGACGCATGTCTGCATCCCCGCTGCAGCGGAGCCACGTGTGCTCCCGCTACACAGACGCACGGAGAGGCGCGTGTGCCTGTGCAGGGCAGCCGGTGTGCACACACGTGTGTGCATTCCTCCTGCACGCACACGTGTGTGACACGGTCTGCCACAGAGCACGGGAGCAGCTGAGAACGGGAACACACGCGTGTGTGCGCAGCCTGCTGTATCTGTGAGTGCACACGTGTGTGCTGGCATGTGAGCCGTGCAGGGCAGAGAAACGTGTGCCACCACTCCCCACCACGCCACCCCTTCACACAAGCCCTTGCTGAAACTGACACTGCAAACCCGGGGACCCCTGAGTGGTGACAGCGCTGCCAGCGCAGAGCGGGGACGGTCACACGCCAAGGACAGGCCCCGGGGGTGCCACTTCCCGCTGCAGCAGTGATCTCCCCGCTGCACAGCGGGCACACCACTGCAACTGCACTGCCCCAGCCCCACGCTGCCTAGCCCAGGGGTGCCCTTGAGGGAGAGAAGCACCACTGACCCTCCAACTGGGCCCTGCCATGGGCAGGAGGAGCACATGTGTGCTAGACACAGGTGGGAGGGCGTGGGTGCTGCCGCACACATCTGCAAGTCCATGTGTGTGTGTGGCTCTGCATGCGTGTGGCTCTGTGCGCATGCATGTGGCTCTGTCTGGCCCCGTGAGTGTGGCTGTGATTGTGTATGTGCATGCATGTGAACTGTCCTGTGTGCATGTGTGGCTGTGCACATGTGTGGCTGGGCATGTGTGTGGATGTGCATGTGTGGCTGTGCACGCATGTGTGTGTCCATGTGTGGCTGTGCACATGCATGGTTGTATGTCCATGTGTGGCTGTACGTCCGTGCGTGGCTGTGCACACATGTGGCTGTATGTCCATGTGTGGCTGTGTGTTCGTTCCGTGTATGGCTGTGCACACACTTGGCTGTATGTCTGTATGTGGCTGTGCACGTGTGTGCATGTCCGTGTGTGGCTGTATGTCCACGTGTGGCTGTGCACACACATGGCTGTATGTCTGTGCATGGCTGTATGTCCGTGTGTGGCTGTATGTCCATGTGTGGCTGTGCACACATGTGCGTGTCGGTGTGTGGCTGTATGTCCGTGTGTGGCTGTGTGTCCGTATGTGGCTGTGCACGCGTGTGCGTGTCTGTGTGTGGCTGTATGTCTGTGTGTGGCTGTGTGTCCATGTGTGGCTGTGCACACACATGGCTGTATGTCCGTGTGTGGCTGTGCACACGTGTGCATGTCCATGTGTGGCTGTATGTCCGTGTGTGGCTGTGCACGCGTGTGCGTGTCCGTGTGTGCGTGCAGGGCTGTGCAGCGCGGCAGCGCCTGTTTAAATAATAATGGCAAGTCGGGGCTTTGCTTAGCCAGCAGGTTTCGAACAAAAGCCCAGCGCTGCTCCAACTTCCTGCAGCGAACATGACAAATGTCTGCTCTGACTCATTTACCAGCGCTGGAAAGAATGTGGCTGCGATGGAGGGGACGGAGGGGACGGCAGAGGGGACGCGGGCGGTGGCACCGTGTGGCCAGGCCATGCCAGCGGCCACCCCGACAGGCAGCACTTCTTCATCCCGCATTACTTCCTGCACCACTTCCCACATCCCTTCCCGTCCCGCATCCCCTCCCGTCCCGCGTCGGCGGCAACAGGAAGAAACAGAGATCAAAAAAAAAAAAAACAAACCAAAACCTTAATTCCCGAGCCAAGAGGAACTGGGCGAGGGGACACCCCGCACGCAATCCTGCGGTGTGAGGGGGACAGGGACACCCCGCCCTGAGCCACATCCCACCAGTGGCCTGGGGACACTAAAACGGGGCCCTTCCAGCAACATCCTCAGCCCTCCATCCTCCTGGCCCCACTCCCAGAGCGATATCCTGGGGGGACACAGATGCCTCCAAAAGGCTGATGAAAACCCAACCCTACAGCCCATGGGGACCCCACGGAGGACCCTCCCGGGGGGCAGCTTTTGGATCACAGGGTCACAGTCCCCACGGAGAGGGATGGCGAGGGCCCCCACACAAACCCCCCCAGTCCAGCCCAGGGTACGGGGTGTTGGCCACAGCCCCTTCCCCCATCGCCCTGCCGGCACCTCGGGGCCCCGCAGCCCCCCCTGGGCCCCGCAGCCCCCCTCTCGCCCGCCCACTTCAAAAGACCCCATTTATCCCCTTCAGCCGCTTTTGAGCCCGGCGAATTCCCGGCTGGAACAGGCGGCTCCCCCCGGCCCCTGACAGTGATAGAGAACCTCCGCCTAATGGGCTTTCCCAGGCTGGGGGCCCAGCGCCTCATCAATCTTCCTGGGGCAGGGATGGGGGGGCCAGGGGGTCCCCAGCACCGCACCCCGCGGGGCTCCCCAGCCACTGCCCTGAGTGGGGCCCCCAAGCCCCGCGGCCCCCCTGCCCACGGCCCCCGGCCTGCAGGGAGCACGTTTTGCTCATTAATTTTTAAAAATTAATTAATTACGGGGCGCTGCGGGGGAGCGGCTGCGGCGCGAGGAAACCGGAGCCAGCGGGTAGGGTGACAGGCCAGCCCGGGCGCGGGGCCCCCTGTCCCGGCAGCCCGGAGTGGGGCCAGGGGGGTGCGGCTGCAGCGGGGGCTGGGCTGGGGTCCCGCTTCCCGCAGCCAGGCCTGGGAATCAGGGCAAGGGAGGGTCTGGAGGGGACGGCTGCATAGGGAGCCCCTCAGGGACCCCCAAGACACACCACGGGCCAGCACTGGGCAATGAGAGGGGACCTCCAGGGACAGCCAGGCGCCACAGAGCCGCCAGGGATGGGGATGAGGGCACAGGCACAAGCCAGCACTGCCACACACACCAACACGTGTGCGCACACTCGGGCAGGGACACGGGCAACCCTGCTCCACATGTGCCATCAACATACAGGTAGAAAGGGCACTGACACACACACACACACACATGTGACACATGTGTGCACGCTCCACACAGCCCCAGGTGTGCACACACAGGCACAGCAGGCACTGACACACACACACACATGTGACACATGTGTGCACGCTCCACACAGCCCCAGGTGTGCACACACAGGCACAGCGGGCACTGACACACACACACACACGTGTGACACACGCGTGCATGCTCCACACAGCCCCAGGTGTGCACACACAGGCACAGTGGGCACTGACATACACACACACGTGTGACACACACATGCACACCCCACACAGCCCCAGGTGTGCACACACAGCTGTGCACAGACACACCAGCACTGCCACACAGTGCCATGGACACACAGCTCCACGTACAAGCACCCAGCCCACAGAGGGCACACGCGTGTACATCCATTGTGTGAGCACACACATGCCCACAATCAGCTCCCAACTCACCAGATGCCCATCTGGGCACCCATGGACCTGCTGGGCTGCCCAGTTGAATACCGAACCCCAAGAGGGGCATCTGCACCCCCAGGAGGGCCGAGCTGGATCGGCCCTGGGGCTGCACAGCTGCAGCACATCTGGTGAGGGCCGGACACATCGTGAGGAGGGGGTGGCAGCACTGGCCCCCCCGCAGCCAGGACACAGACACCGGCACCTCCCTGCAGCAGGAGCGAGAGCAGCAGTACCACAGGACACCCCAATATTGCAGGACCTACCCAAACAGAGCACCCACCAGGCTGTGTGGATGCTAAAAAGGGGGCAGCAAGACAAGGTGCCCCTACCCCCTGCATCCCTTGGGCACCCAGCAGGGAAGGCCAAGGGGAAACTGAGGCACAATTCACCGGTCCGCCACCAGGCCCAGGACACCCTCCAGCTGTGCCAGCGGCCCTGTCCTCAGTGTCAGGGAAGGGGGGGGGGACACAGGCGGCCCCCCCAGCCTGTTCCCACATGCCCGGAACGGCCCCAGAGCCAGCGCGGGGGAGTGGCCCCACCCGCCGACA
The DNA here is from genome assembly GCA_013396875.1 of Vireo altiloquus. NCBI lineage: Eukaryota > Metazoa > Chordata > Aves > Passeriformes > Vireonidae > Vireo > Vireo altiloquus. Next base: position 84,721 of record VZRF01006810.1, on the reverse strand, counting down.
CCCAGTCGCTGAACTGGTCCCACTGGGTCCCACTGCCGCCGGGGCGGCTCCAGCGGGGGACAGCACCCAGGGCTGGCCCTGCCCGGACCTGCACCGGCCCCTGGGGCCAAGGACGGGCCAGGGGGCCCCGCCACACCCAGACCCACGGGGTTCTCCCCGGCAGCGGGCGCCGCAGGGCACTCATGTTGCAGGGAACAGGCATGGGCACCCACCCACCGTGGGGCCGGGGTGAGAAGGCGTCCAGTAGCCACCCCATGGCATCCAAGACAGCATCCAGGGAAACTGAGGCACTCTGAGGGGCACTGGTTCAGGGGCAGCCTGGGTGGGAGCCCACCTCCAGCAGCTCCCAGCTGCCGTCATGGCGGGCTGTGATTACTGGGGCCGTGATGGACGACCCTGTCACAGGGAAATGGAATCGGGAGCGGCCGCGATGATGATTGTCTTCATTGCCTTCATCGCCTCCCCCACAGCAGCCCCGCCACCGGCGAACAAAGAGCCACCATGGGGACACAGCACCCACCAAGCCTCCCGGCACCCAGCCTGGTCACAGTGAGGGACAGGGACACCCTGGTCAGGGCCTGCGGACTGTTAATAACCAGCATATAAAACAGCCACTAACGAAGGCAGCTGCAATTAATGACAAAATCCCACCAGGGCCACTGAGTGCTCCCTGCCTCAGTTTCCCCAGCAGCAGCACTCAGATGAACACATAGGGAGCAGCACCCAGTGCGTGCTCCATGGAGCACCCAGAATCAGCTCCCCATGGGAGTGGCTGGGAGCAGAAGACCCCTCCTCACCGGTGCCACTGCCCCGGGGCATGTTACGGACCAGTGCTGGAGCAGCAGCCTGGGACTGGCACCCACATCCCCCACTGGAGACAGAGCCTGGCCCGGAGGGGTCCCCAGACACCCCCCCCAGCACTGGGGGTCCCACCAGCCCCCGCAGAGCCGCGGTACTCACTGGCAGGTGACGGGGTGCTGTATCCGCTGACGGGGAGCTGGTGCTGGATGCCGGCCAGGGTGCTGGGCGGTGAGAGCCCCCCCAGCATGTGTGGGAAGAAGAAGGCATAGGGGGGCACAGGGTAGCCATTGAGGTGCCCTCCGCCCGGTGTGGGGCAGGAGCTGCTGTTGCTGGCCATGGCAGGGTCTCCGGTGCAGGAGGCTCTCAGGTGTGGGGTCCAGGGGGCGAGCAGAGCATGGGGCCCGCGGGTGCCCTGCTGCCGGGCTGTCCTCACAGCTGGAGCTGGTCCTGTGGCGCTGCAGGGGGAAACAGAGAGGGACATTAGTAGAGGGGCTGTGACCCCTGACTCCCACTCGGTGGGGTCACCCACTAGCCATGCCTCAGTTTCCTCAGCCCCTCCGGGGCCACATCCCCTCCCAGCCCCAGGAGGGCGCAGCCGGCCGGGCCTGGGGCTCCGTGCGGGATTAACGCCGATCCCCCCGATTAACGACACCGGGACGGCGGCACCGGCAGGCGCAGCTCACTAATCCCAGCTTAGCTGAGTGGGGGGGACAGGGGGATGGTGTGGGGACGGCCTGGGGAGACTGTGGTCCCACAGAGCACCCCCTCCAGCCAAAGACCACACCACGACCCCAAACCTGCTCCAGCAGGGCTGCCATGGGAGATGGGGCACGCAGCGGGGCCTGGGGGCAGCAGCCCCTGCCCCAGCCTGGGGGGCTGCAGGGCAGCTGGGGACGGGGGCGGGACACGGGCACACCGGGGTCCCCTGAGGACAGCGGCTCCGCTCCAGGCCGGCTCTGCCGTCACGGCCACGCGCCCGCTCCGGCTCTGCTCCCCCCGTGCCTGCGGGGATCGCGAGGGGGCTCGGCCGCCCGGCCTCAGAAGGAGGGGGCTCAGCCCCGCGGGACCGGCACCGGGGGGCTCAGCCTGGCCGCAGGGCTGGGCCGTGCCTGTCGCGACGCAGCCCCCAGCCCATGCCATGTGCCATATGCCAGGCCACGCCGTGCGTCCGCAGCTCCCACGCCAGGCCGGTGGGCATGGACCCCTAGGCCCTGGCCAGTCGGGGGACGGTGGGAAGGGGGGCACGGGGCTTTCACAATCCCGGGCTGGCTGTTTATTTAAGTGCTGGCGCGGGGCCCGGCGGGGGCTGTTTATTTGCCGAGAGTGCTGGCTCCCGGCCCCGCGGAGGCGGAAAAGGATCCAGAGGAACAAGGCTGGGCCGCCCGGCAAGGCGCTGGGATGGGCATGGCCCTGCCCGCCCCCCCAGAACCCAGCTGGGTGCACCCACTGGAGGCAGGACCCCTCAGAGTTCTCCCAGCTCACAACGGCACCCACTGACCCAGTGGGAAGCACCTATGGGGAGACCCACGGTCCTGTCACCTATGGGGTGGGCACCCATCAGTGCCTGGGTGGGGGTCACATCCCCTCCAGCACGGGGTGCCCCAGTGAGTGTGGGATTCCCACAGGCATTGCCAGGGCACGGTGCCGGATGCCGGGTCAGCATCGGACTGAGGACAGCCCTTGCGTGGGGTCCATGCATGGCACTGCAGGGGCCCTGGCCTGCGGTGTGGGGGACTGCCCATGGCCCCCCCGGCCAGGCCGTGGCCCCCAAGTCGTGCTGGCCAGGGGGAGCCAGGGGAGGGAGGCGCGGGAAGAACTGTTTATGTTTGTCGGTGCCAAGTGCTCGCTGGGCACCATGCCAGCCGTGCCGGGGCCCAATTACTCAACCCCACTGCTCCAGCCCCCCCGCACACCGCTGGCCAGGGACCGAGCGAGGCCAACACTGCCGAGTTGGTCATCATGCACCCCAACCCAGCCAGAGACCCCCCCTTCCCAATGCTACACATGACCAGCAGTGGCCAAGAGGGTCTGGGGACCCTGGCCGGACTTGCTCCCATGCGTCCTGGTGGGCAGCAGGAGCTGCTGCCTAGAGGAGCTCCCCCAGGACCATGTGCCAGCACAGCCCCCAGCATACAGCTGTTCCCCAGCTGGGGGGTCATAGGCATCCCAAATCTGGGTCCTTGGTGTCCCAAATGGGGGTCCTGGGTGTTCTGACCAAGCTGCACTCCCAGAGCCCCCCAGGCCAGCAGTGTGGGGCCAGGGGCCGTGCAGCCCCTCGGCAGGGCCCACGCTCACCCGCCCTGACGCCTTTTCCTCCAGTCCCTGCAGGAGCTGGACGAGGTCTGGAGCTTCCTGGAATCCAGCGCCTCATTCCAGCCCCATGGAAAACGTTGCTGCGGGGCCCGGGCCAAATCCAGCCATGAGGAACCTCCCACCCAGGCCGGGGGTGGCCCCCGGGAGCGGATGGACAGACGCACGGACACGCAGATCAGACCATTCCCAGGGCCGGCAGCAGCACAGCTGGTTGGGGACATGATTTGGGGGTCCACGGCTGGTGGGGGGACACAGCTGGGGTGGGACACGGCTGTCCAAGCCAACATCCCACTATGACCCTGAAGAGATCACAAAGCCCTCTGCAAAAAGCTGCGCACACCCAGACAGTCCAGGCAGCACTAGCGCAGTCCCCCAAGAGTCCCTTTTTAGAAAGGCAGCCCCCCACTGTGACCCCCCCAGGCAGGGGTCAATGCCCACAGCCACATCCTGCTCCCCCACATCCAGTACAGCCAGCGCCAACCACAGAGCAACCAGGATCCCACCAGAATGGCCCCATTGCAGCACCCCCTCCCCAGTGACCACCCCAGCCAGCTACACCTCCAGCCCACCCTGAGGCTTCCCAAACCCCCCCAGTGCAGGCAGGTAGCACCCCAGCTCCAGCCCACATCACACCCCCAAACCCAGCTGTGCTTCCTGCTGGGGCACACGGTGATGGCAGCACCAGCGCCCGGATGTGACACGCCGGTGAGCGGGGGCACCGCCCTGGCCCCCCCCCGGCAGCGGGGGGCAAGTGGGGCTGGGGGTGCCTGGGGGCAGCGGGCAGCGACCCAGCCCTTCCTGTCATGCCGGCGGGCACCATGCTCCAGGCCGCAGCTTCCCCTTGCCACTCTCGATTCCCAGGCGGACAGGTTTCAGTTCAGTCCTGGTGCGGTTGTCACAGCCTCTGTCACCCCAGACTCTCTCACCCTGCTCCCCTGCCACCCTAGAGTCTGTCAACCCACTGACTAATCACCCCACTGACCCGCCACCCCAGGCCCTTGTCCCTGTTGCCATCGCAGGGTTCACCGCCGCACTCCTGCACTCCCCAAATCTGGCAGCAGCCCTGTCCCCAAATCTGTCCCCCACCCTCACCAGAACAGGCAATGGGGACCCGCCCCGTGCCAGGCCGTCCCCTTGGTGTGTGGGCAGAGCAGGGTTGCCGTGCTGGGGTACGGGGGCACAGGATGGCAGCCTCGGGGCAGGGCAGGAAGCGCCTGCGGAGCCACTGCGGTTGCAGCCTGCGGTTTCCTCGCTGGCGGCAGAGCCAGCCCGGGGTGGCCTCGCACGCGAGGCCAAGGGCCTGGCTGCCCCCCGCTGCCCCCCGCCGCCACCGGCCCCTCCAGGCCCTCCTGGGCCAGCCAGCATTACGCAGGGGGGTGCGAGGTGACCCCCTGACAGGGCTGCTGAGAGAGACCCTCTCCCCATATCCCCAAAGCTCTCCACGGTGAGTCACCGTCACGTTTCTCACGTCCCCGGGCAGGCGTGAATCATGCCCAGCCTGCGGCACGGCCGGAGCCAGCAGCACACACTGGGCCAGGCAGCGTGTGCTAGAGTTGTGCTAGAGGCTGCTGAAAGCAGGAATCTGAGGATGCTGAGGCCAGTGCAGACCCCAGGACCTATATCTTACTCCCCAGAGCCAGCAGCAGGCCCAGGAGCTTGCTCAGCCCCACCACAGGTCCCTGGGCAGCTCTAGTGTTACCTCATCCCAACACCAACTGCAAAATATACGGAGCCACCACCACTCCCCCAGCACAGACACAGGGCCAGAGACGACACCACACTGGCCCATGGGGACGCTGTCCATGCCAGCAGATATGGTGTCCATTGCTGGCCTCCCCAGCCCACGGGGGCACATAGGCACCCCAGGGAGTCACCGCTGGCCCCGTGGTGTGGGTCCTCACCCCACATCTCGCTGCCACCGGGAGCCACAAACTGAAATTCCACCTGTTGCGGCCAGGCCGACTCCGGTTACGCCGGGAACGTGCCGCTCCGGTTACACCTCCTGCACCCACCACCAGACGCGCCATTCTTCTGCAGGAACAGGTGCCCCAGCCCCCGCAACGGCCTCTGGGATGGCCACGGCTGTGCCACACCACCACCAGCACCGCTCCAGCCTGGCTGCACCGTGGGTGCCTTGAAAGGAGCAGGCCAATCCCAAAGGTCTGGTGGTGTCCCAGCCAGCGTGACCCACCAGCCCCGTCACACTGTGGGCTGCCCCCACCGCACCCTGAGGACACACACCCACACGCTCCGCTGCCTGCCCACCGGGAGGACACCCCCAGGTACAGCCCAATCTCCGCCCTGCATCCCAACCTTCAGGATGAAAGCAGGGAACCGCAGGCCCAGGGCTCCCGGTCCCGGGTTGCCCCATCCCAGGGGTCCCAGAGTGCCCCATCCCAGCTCCCCAGGGGCTCCCGAGAAGCAGGGGGATGGTGCCCCGGCAGCCACTCGCGGCAGTCCCGGTTGTTTTTAGCCGAGGCTGCGGCGGCAGCCGGCGCCCTGGGAATGGCGTGCCGGGAACAGCGCGGCCCCAGACAGCCCTCGCTGGCTCGGCGACAGCCGGCAGACAAGTGCAGCTGGCACGGGGCCGCTCGGGACACGGCGCGGGGGGACCCGGCGGGCAGGCGGCCGTGTGACACCCCCGGACACCGAGATTTGGTGGCACCGTGCCCCTAGCCTGGGCGGGCTCCCGGGAAAAGAGACCTGATGTACCTGGGGGGGCCAAACCTCTCCGTGCCGCAGCCACCGCGACCCACCGCGTCGCGCCCAGGCTGGCTGCAGGCGGGCGGGCAGCCGTGTGCAGCTGCCACGTCCCCTTGCCATGTCCCTTGTCACTGCCTGGCAGCCGGGGCTCAGTGGGGACAGCGGAGGCCACAGCGGACGCACGCGGCCCCTCGCCGGGCCCTGCCACGAGCCACCCCCCGCTAAGCCGCCTCCAGCCGCAGGGAGATTAACCCATTTTCCGTAATCAGCACATGTGTCACCGCAGATATGATCGCACCCCCCGCACCCGCTGCACCCCCCCCGGGGCTGGCGCTGCCAGGGGGCCCTGCGGCACAGGGGTGCCCCATGGCATGGGGCACTTTGAGGCTCCACGCACACACTGTAGGGGACCCACAGTTCCCCCAGCCCTGATGTGCTGCAGCAGCGCCCCAAAAAGGGCTGGGGGACCCCAGAGCCCAGCCACCCTCTCCATGGCAGCACTGGCATCAGCACTGGACATTGCCAGGACAGTGGCTATGGGCACGGTCGCTCAGGGCACGCGCGGCCAAGTGTGGCACGTTGTCACGCCAGAACCTCCTGGATATAAATAGATCCGGAGCGGCGGGATGGTAAATCCCAGCGCCGCAGGGCAGGCGGTGGCGGTGGCACAGGCCATCCCCAGGCTCCGCGGCCGCGACGCCGCTCCTGCCACAGGGACCAAGTGCAGGGACACTGAGGATGTCAGCTGGGTGAAGCCAGGCATCCCTGTGGGATGGAGCAGCCGCAGGCACCAGGCAGCGCCAGATGAGGCGCAGGGCACTGCCCTGCTTCGGCCATCCCACTGTCGGTGGCGGTGTCACCGCATCACCTGGGGGGGCTGCGAGCAATGGGCAAAGAGGCCGGACACCCACTGGGGCACCCAGGGGCATCCCTGGTGCGAGCACCCACGGGAGGAGGCGCATCCCCACGCCGCAGCAAGGTCACCCCCAAGGGCAGGGTGGGGGCCCACGGGTGACATATGGCCCGGGAGCAGTGGCCGCGGGGCCGCTAAGCCACCGAGCCGCCACCCGCT
>VZRF01006810.1:65628-75792 GCA_013396875.1 Vireo altiloquus | reverse complement strand
CCCTCCGCTCCCACCGGGGCAGTCGCCGGGCACCGGGAAACCCCTCCCGGGCACAGCACCGCGGGACCGAGCCCATCACCAGCAGCATCCCGCCCGGCCGTGGGGCCTAGCCCCGTTCCCCGTCCCGCGGCGTCGCGGCAGCGAGGCCCGGGCATTGCCCCGGTAGCGGGGCGGGCAGGACGCGGAGGGTGGCAGGGCGCGGCAGGAGGTGCCACGAGGACAGGGTGGCCGCGTCCCCGTTGCACTGAGGCCCCGCAGACCTCGTCCGGCGCGGGCGCGGCGGGGTCGCGTGGGGTCCTGCCCCGCACCCCCGGCCCCGGTGCCAGGCGGGAGCAGCCGAGCGGAAAGGGGCTGTCAGATGGAATCTGNCGGGGACACCGCCGAGGGGACACCGAGCCCCCGCCGCGCACTCGGGCGGGTGCGCGGCCAGACACGCGCGCGTGGGGCTGCCCACGGCAAGGCTGGGCATTGCCCGGCCCCGTGGGCATTGCACGTGTGTGCGGGGACAAGGGACGCGGGCACACGTGTGGTAGAGCGGGGGGACAGGACCCCAGCGGCTCCTCGGCCTCCCCACACCACTGCCGGGTGTCCCGGGGTGTCCCCTCGGCACGCCGCTCCCACAGCAGCACTGCCAGCCCGCGGTGACGAACGGCTCCGGCGGGAGCTCCGGCACCCACGCGCTTGGATCCAGCTGCGCCATCGATTTTTCATCCACTGCGGCAGAGAGTGGAGCTGGGGCTGGCACTGGTGTGGCCAGGGGAGCCACAGCAGCATGTCCCCCATGCTGTCCCCATCCCTGCACACACTGCCAGGACACCGCAGGGACAGTGCCAGGACTGGCAGCCCTCCAGCCTCGCCGTGGGGTGCCCACCATGGCCAGTCTAGCCCAGATGTGGGGTGTCCCTGTGCCCTGCCCGCACCTGCCTGTGCCACCAGCACCTCAGCCATCACCATGGGGGGACAGAGGGAGAAGAATGCCCGCCTGCGTCACCACCACACCACCGCGGACCCACACGCTGCCAAGCGCTTCCTTCCTGACACCGTCACCGTGTGCCATGGGGCTGCGTCACTCCCTGGGGCTGGCGCAGGGCAGGACGTAGCCACCGTGGTCCGTGGGGACATGGGGACCGTCGGGTAGCCCACGCTCAGGACAATGCTGGTACCCACTCAGCCCCAGGGCCCGGTGACAGGTGGCAGAGCCACGGTACCTGCTGCACCCCACGGTGTGGGGAGGGGCAGGGACAGGGTCCCCCAGGGCCCCTGACGTGGTGAGGGCACAGGGACACAGCCCAGAGCGGGCACAGCCTGGGCTGACCCCGGCGCCCGCCCGTGCCGCCGCACACGTCCGACACATGGCAGTGCCGGCTATAAATAGCGCCGGCAGCAAGGGCTGAGCCTGCTCGGGGCCCTCGGGGCTCCCAGATTCCCCCGTGCCCCCCCTGCCGCGGTTTCCCCACTGCTCCCCACAGCCAATGGGGACCAATGTGTCCCCAAGGTGTCCCCTGGCCCTGCAGCAACAGAGAGAGGGGGCTGCCCAGTTCATGGTGGCACCCAGGGGCATCACCAGGCTCCCCTTAGTCTGTCCCTGTCCCGGGCACCCGGTGCAAATATCCCCGTGTCCTGTGCCCTGCGGGGATCCCACAGGCCGCAGAGCTGGGGGGCAGAGCCAGGGTGGAGCTGGGACACAGCGGGGCCAGCCCCTGGGGCCACGGGGAAACTGATACACACCGGGGGCTCCAGTACCATGTTCTCCCCCACCACCAACACCCCATCCCTGGCCAGGAGCTCCTGAGGGGCAGCCAGGGGTCCTGGGGGACAGGGTTGGACAGCAGAGGTAGGGTGTGATAGAGAGAGGTGGGGCACAAGCAGAGCCTCATCCCCTCCCACTCCCCCCCCCATTTGGAGCCCCTAACACCCCCCTGCAATGAGGAAGCTGCAAAATTAGGTCAAAGCGTCCATTATTTAACAGAAACGGAGGAGCTGGGGCCAGGAGCTGAGGGGGGAGCTGGAGCCCAGGAGAGGGGTTGGAGTCCAGAAGAGGGGCTGAGGAGGACAGGGCTGGGTCCCCACAGCTGTGGGGCAGGCAGGGATTGGGGGACCAATGGTGAAATGGGGGACAGGGGGACAGGAGCCAGAGCTGAACCAGAACTTTATTAACGGCAGGAAATAAAGGGTTCCCACTGTGTCCCCACCCCCAGGGGTCCCTACACCCGCCTCTGCCAGTGCCAGCACCGGGACCCAGAGCAGGGCTAGCACTGGGAAGATTCTCCCTGCAGCCAGAGTAGTCCAGAAGGTTCCAGAGGGGCCCAGAAGGCTCCGAAAAAGGCAGGAGCAACACTGGACCTCAGGATCACACACTGGGGTGGCAAGGGGGGTCGGGAGCAACCACCACACCCTGCAAAGGGACTGGGGGGACCACAGAGGGGGTGAGGGGGTATCTCAGTCTCTTGCCTCAGCCACACAGAAATCATAACATTAATAATATTATATTAAAAATATTAATAAAAAGACCCCAGACTGACAGCCCCAGGGCAGAACTTGACAAATGTCCAGAACCATGTCTGCTCTTGCCACAGCAGCGAAATCCCCCTTGGGGCCACGGGGAGGGGGCTGCTGGGGGGGTTAGCGCAGCCCCTGGGCCAGGATGCTGCCCACCAGCGCCGTGTCCTGCAGCCTGTGCTCCAGCGCTGCCTCCTCCAGCGTCAGGGAAACCTGGGCAGGAGAACAGGGATGCTCAGCACTGCACTGCCAGATCCTGCCCCAGTCCCACCCCTGGATCGTGTCCCATGGTGACGCCAGCACTGTCACCAGACCCTGCCCTGCCACCCCATGGTACCTTGGCCAGCCGTGCCTCCTTGGCCTTCTTGAGCTCGAGGACCCCGCGGGACTCCAGGAGGGTGACAAGGGACAGACACTCGGCCTGGTCGACGGCAGGGAGCTGCTGCCGCCGGCACACCTGGCTGTAGGTGTCGTGGAGCTGGGGAAAGCGGGGAGGGTTACACTGCAGCAAAGCACCCAAGAGACACCCCAGGGACACCCACCTGCTGCCCAGGTCCAGCCCTGAGAGGGTCCCACCGCCACTCACCTTCCCCAGGGTCACCTCGCGGGCGTGCGAGTGCCGGGCGAGCAGGAGCAGGGAGCAGAGCAGCACCTTCTGCTGCAGCGGGAAGGTGTCCTGGGCCCCCCGGGACCCTGCTGCCAGCCGATCCCCAAACACCTCTGAGAGCACCCGGGAGATGTGCGGGAGCCCCACACGCTTGGGGACAGGGGACACCAGGGAGTCACCTGTGGGACAGAAAGAGGATCCCAGGGAGGTGAGAAAGGGGAGGTGGTAGCAGAGAGGTGCCCCACAAAGGGACTCCCACTGAGGCGACCCCGGAGGAGCACCCCCACGGTTTTGGCTCTGGCAGCAGCGACTCACCCCCGGGCAGTGGCTTGAGCAGGGTCTGGCCTCGCACCTCCAGCTCCACCACCTCCACGGCACGCCTGGGGAGGGACAGCCCTGAGCCCCAGGCAGAGCAGGCACCCCCGGCCTGAGTGCCCTGGGGACTCGCAGGGACCAAGCTGGCCCTGGGACCACTGGGTTTTGGGGCACACACTGACCTGCAGACATCCAGGGCCTTGCGAGCATCACCGGAGACCGCAGAGACCTTGCGGGCACAGAACTGGAGTGCAGCAGAGTCCAGGACAGGGTCACCAGCCACCTGTGAGGCACCAGCACTGTCAGCACTGCCACCCATGTGGGCACATCCCCATGTCCCCCCTCTCTGTCCTCCCTGTGTCCTCACCTGCCCCAGCCGCTCCTGCAGGATGTGGGTGAGCTGCTCCTTGGTGTAGGGTGGGAAGTGCAGCAGCTGGGGGCTGCCGGCTGGGTGGGCTCCCAACCTGGCCAGGCTCCGGTCTGTCAGGTCTAGGGCATTGGCCAACCCTGAAGGGCCAAGAGAGGAGGAGGATGAGGGCTGTTCACCAAGGAGGGAGCAGGAGGGGGCTGCAAAGGCAAGCCCCCATCAATCCCCCAAAAGAGGGAGGGTTCCCAGGGCAGCAATGCCACACTCCACACACTCACCCACAAGGACGAGCCTGGAGCTAGGCAGCCGGGGCCACTCAAAGAGGGTATAGAGCACATCCTGGCCTTTGCTCTCCAGCTGGTCCAGCTCATCCAACACCAGGAGGCTGCGGGAGAGCCCAGATTACTCCTGCTCTGTCCCCTCAAAGCACCCCATGCAGGGAGAGCAGAGCTGCTGCCAGGCTGCCTCTCCTGGCATCCAGGGGGGATCCCACGCCACCCACCACCGACAAGGAACTCACACCATGGGCCCTCGGGCTGTCAGATGCTTTTCCAGGCTCCGGACACGCTCCCGGCCAGTGGCCATGGGCAGCCCCAGGTGCTGTGCCAGGGCAGGGAAGACACTCTGGGGGCTGCCCAGTGCCATGCAGTTCAGCACCACAGTCCTGCTCCCGGCCAGTTCATCCTGCCAGGAATGGGAATGTTACACACAACCTGCTGCCCCCAGGCCCCAACAGCATCCCCACGGCCGTGGCCATAGCACACACCTTGCAGTCGAGCAGAACACGGCTCAGACAGGCTGTTTTCCCAGTCCCAGGGGCTCCAGACACGTAGAGGCTGCCAGGACGGCGCCCCAGGATGTGCTCCCGCAGGAACTGCCGGAGGATCCCCGTCTCCCGCTCCCTGCCCTGGAGCCGGTCGGGCACGGCCGCATGCAGCACCTGCTTGGCCTGCTGGTAACAGGTACCTGCACAGGGAGCAAGAGGGCTCAGGGAGGGGTGCATCACTGCTGGGACCCCATCCCATCCGATCATCATCCCCCATCCATGTCCCTATCCCCATCCCTGACTTCATCCCCCACCTCATCCTCACATCCCCAATCCCATCCTTTGCTCCACTCAACTCTACCCCTATCACCATCCCTATCCATACCCCATCCCTATCCCATCCATAACCCCACACCCAGCCCTGCCCACGCTCACCTTCCTGCCGGAAGAGCCGGGCGCGTGGGTGCTGCCCACCGAGCCCCGAGCTCCGAGGGTTCTCTGGCTCCTTGCTCTGCGGGGATGGTCCCGAGCCCTTGGACTGCTGGGGAGAGTCCGAGGGGTCCCCGAAGAGCAGGCGACGGCCCCGGTTCTCCTTGCTGCGTTTGGCCGGGGAGCCAGGCAGGGCATGGGGGACATTGCACAAGTTGTCATCACCTGCGGGGGCAATAGGCTGGTGGTGACACGGGGCCGGTCTCCCTTCGCACTTCAGCCTCCCAAAAAACCAGCGGGAGCAGCTCTTCCTCCCGAAATGGAGGTGAAGCCGCAAACGCAGCTGGGCCGGAGCCGGAGGGGGGCTGGGCCCATTTGTCTGCCCCAGCCCCCCGGGGTGAGAAGGGGGATGCGACCCCCACCATTCCCGGGGGGCTCCGACGGAGGGGACAGAGGAGGGACTCACCCAGGCGCTTGCGAGGGCTCAGAGGCTGCACTTTGGGGCTCAGGGGCTGCGCTGTGGCCCGGCCTGAGCGTGTGTCCGGGGTGGCCTGGCCGGGGTCGGCGGAGCCCGAGGCCTTGGAGCGCGGCGAGGGGCGCAGAGCAGGGGCGTCGGGGTCGTTCTTGGCCGCGGGGGCGGCGAGGCGGCGGGCGCTCCTCGTGCGGGGGAAGCCGATGGTGGGCTGGCTCTGCGGGCTCTTGCTGGCCATGGCGGGGGCTGCGGGTGTAGTAGGACAGCGGTCAGAGGGCGGGACCCCCAGTCAGGTGAGAAAGATCCCAAGCCCCGCGGGTCCCGGCAACCCCCGTGCCCCTCCAATTCTTGTCCCCACCGCGCTGTCCCCCACCTCTGGGCCCCGTGTCCCCCCTAAGGTCCCCGGGTCCCCTCCGGGTCCCCCAGCTGCCGCCGCCGACCTTCTCGCGCCAAATCAGCCCCGGTTCCGCGATTCCCGCCACCAGGCCGAGCTGGCCCCGCCCCCTCCGCCCCATTGGCTGCGCCGCTGACACCGCCGCCAATCGCCGCGGCCGGAGGAAGGGCCGCAACAGAGCAACCAATCAGCGAGCGCACCCGAGGCACGGCGGAAGGAGCAGTGCGCGGCGCGCGGGGCATGCTGGGAGCTGTGGTCTGCAGGCGGGTACTCAGCGCTCCCAGTACCCCCAGTGCTCCCACGGCCCGCATGCCCCAGTCCGGCCTTCCCCGCACTCCCAGTGCCAGCAATACCACCTATACTGACATTCTACTGCCGCGCAGTCTTGTCTCTCCGTGTTCCCAGTACTCCCCACCCTTGCTCCCAGCATTCCCCACCATGCTTGCCCCATGCTCCCAGTGCCCACATCCTCCCACCCCCGCTCCCCCTGCCCCCAGTACCCACAGTCTTCCTTCCCAGTGGTCCCAGGGCCTTTCTGCTGCCTCTCTGTGCTTCCAGTACCCTCCACCCTGTCTGCCAGAGTGCCCCGTCCCCAGCCCTTGGGACATCACCCCCAAGAAAGAAAAAGGGTTCCTGGGGACCCCCCCCACCTTAGACAGTGTTCTTGACATCATTTATCACTTTATTACTTTTATTTAAATGCAATTTCCAGCTCCTCCAAATTCCTCTGTTCCCTTTTAAAAGGGCCCCTCGCTCTGGGAGGGGCAGAACCGTNCCAGAGAAACCCCCCACTCACCCCTCACCCACCTCACTCCAGCCTCAACAGGGAAAGGCCCATCATCATAGAAAATATTCCCTGAATGAGCCCCAAACCTGTCTGCAGGGGTGCAGCCCCCCCACACCCCCTCCCCTTCCTGCTATGGCGCTTTACAGGTACAAAGAGATCAGTAACTACGTTAGTGTGACCCCCACCCCGCGGGAACACGGAGAGTCCGGCCGGGATCACCCGTCGGACAGGGAGTGTAAGGCAAAACACCACCGGCCCCCCTGGCACGGCCCCAGGGCCCCCCCACGCACCCCCTGATGTGCCAGACCCAGCACGAACAGCCCCCCCCCATGTAATTAGTGTTTACTTGTTAAAATGCTCAAGTTTTGGGGGGGTCAGCAGTGAGAGCCAGGGGAACCCCAGGAGGGGGAGTGCCAGGGGAGCAGCAGTTTTGAGGCGGGCGCGTGGGGGTGCCCCCTCCTGTGGGGTCAGGGAAAGGGACTCCCCATCAGCCCGGCACTGTCGGGGTGTCCCTGCATGGTCCCACTCATGTTTCCCCACGCCCCCAGCCTCCACTGGCTCCTGTGCAAAAAAAGCAATGGGCTGTGCTGGGATAACGAGGCTCTCCCAGGATAACAAGGTTCCGCCGGGATAATGAGGCTTTCCTGGGATAACAAGGCTGTGCTGGCCTGCTCCTGCTTCCCCTCGCTCTGGGGGGTCTCACAGCATGTCCATTCCCTGCCTGACCCCAGCTCCTCTCCATGAGCCCCCCTGGTCCCAACAGCCGGCACACGGCTTGGCCTCAAGTCCGGTGCCCAGCTCCCAGGCAGATCCCGAGCCGGTATCCATGAGGAGGAATGAGGGATGGACCCATCCAGGCTTGCCACGAGGTCACTGAATCCTGGGGGGTGCATAGATGAGGCGGGGCTGGCGGAGGGCGCTGGACTGGGGAGATCCGCTCGTCCTGGGGAAAACCGGAGAGGCTGGGAGTGTGTCATGCAGGATCCGGGGGACTGAGAGCTGGGGGGGTCCAGCTGAGGAAGGGGAAGGAGGTCCATGTCTCTGCTCTGGAACAATCCACCTGCACAGCCCGGTTTCACCTGGGGATGGGGGGCAGAGGGGGGGCCCCACGCGTAGCTGGAAGACAAGGAAGCCTGTTGGAAGCGGGAGCTCCGCAGAGCCGGATCCAGCACGTCTGCTTTCCCTCCTCCACACCCCCGCGCCAGCTGCCGGCCCCCCCCGACCTCCCCGCGGAGATCTGGAGCCTGGGATTTGCGCCTGGCAGCAGCCGCTGCAGCCGCACCGAGCTCGGGGCTTTTCAAACCCGCATTAAACATTCATGGCTCTAAAAATAAACGAGCATCCCATTCTCCCCGGAGTCTCCACCGGGATCCGCAGCGCTGACGCGTGGCACCAAGGGCACTTTGAGCTCTGCCGGGTCCGAGCGCCAGCGCTCGGGGGCCTATCCTGGGATACACAGGGGGTCTGCACCCCTCCAGCCCCTGCCCAGCCCCGGCTGTGGGGTCCTTTGAGACCCCCTCTGGTACCGAAGGTGCTCAGCACAGGCCGGAATGAGCCCTGCGGCATTTCCCAGCAGGCAAACCGGGAGCAGGTGGGATAGGGCACCCACACAGCCCAAATTTCTGGCCCCTCCGCAGCACAGAGAGCTGCCTTCAGGGCTCAGTACCCCTGGGAATGGGGCTCAGCACCCCCAGGAACACAGGCAGGGCCCAGGGCAAGACCACTGCACCACCCACCCTGTGCAGGGACAAACAGGACAATGCCAGCCCCGAGGACACAGAAGGGGAGAAGGAATTTGGGACATCCCCTCCCCTCCTCCTCACCTCTGTTTGTTTTGCTGGGGTAGATTCTCTGGAAGTATTTATATTCCTCTGGGGCTGGGAAGTCTTCGACAGGATGAAAGGAGTATTTGGATTCAAAGTCATCTGTGAAGAAATGGGAAAAGGGGTAGGTGAGGGAGGGGGGCTCTGGGAGAGCCTGGCCAAAGCCACAGGGCTCGGCCCCAAAGGGGATCCGTGCTGGGGTCCCACTCACCCAGGAATGCTCTGACGGTGGAGATGGAGTCCCGGTGCCCGTTCCGCACGGGCGGTGGTGGCGGCGGTGGCCCGGCCGGGGTCCGGGTGGGCGGTGGCGGGGGCTTCCCCCGGCTGGGGGGCTCNGGGGGGCATCGCGCCCTCCATTCCGCAGCATCGGCGGTGGGGGCGGCGGGGCTGCAGGGACAGCAGGAACAGCGAGGTCAGCGCCACGCGACATTCCCGGGGCAAACCCAGGGACATCCCCCCGAGCATTCCGGGCCAGCTGCTGTGCCAGACCGCGGTTCAGGGATGCTCCTATGCGTGCCCTGAGGTTTCCTGCTCGCTCCTGACATCTGCATTCCTCATCCCTCCACCAGCTGCAGTGCAGGGACCAGCCAGCCCCGCTGCCTTCAGCTCACTCTCCACCCCGAGGGCTGCCCACACCCCACACGCTCCCAGCCCACGCTGGGCACAGGTCCCTCGGCACCAGAGGGAATCCCAGGAGCAGCTATGATCCCGCACATCCCCGAGTCTGAGGGCAGCGGCTCCGCACAGAGCCAAGACGCTGCCTGCCAGGACTGCAAGTCACATCCGCAGTGCCACCGAGGCACCACATACCCATGGCCCCTCTGACCCACCTCTTGCTCCTGCCCAGCCTCCTGCAGAGGCTCGGTGGCTGTTCGTGCTCCTCATTAGCCTAATTACACCCAGGCTCAGAGGGCAGATCCCCAGCCGTAGCTCTGAGGAGGGATTCTGGCAGGGCCAGAAGGACGGAGCGGCTTGGCAGGGGCCCAGGCAGGAGCTGCGGTCTGGACACAGAGCCCAGGAGTGCACGGGGGGGCACCGGGGCGCAGCCAACACCAGTCCCGGCCACAGGGACACGCTCCTGAGGGCTGCACACCCAGGGAATGGCTTCTCCCTGCTCTGCCATAGCTTTTTGCACTCTCCCAGTGACATTCAGGAAGCTCAGGGGAGCAGCCGCAGCACACACAGCTGTGCTCTGCCACGTTCTCACCCACCCCCAGGAGAGCATGAGCAGGAGTTGCCCAGCCACAACCCACCATCAACACCAGGCCTGCAAGGAGCTGGATGGTCATGGGACACGACTAGGGACATGTGTTAAACACGGCACTGCAACTACTGCCCCGGCTGGGCACCCACACCACATGCAAAAGCCTCACTGTGCCATGAATCCAACTCTTGTCTGTCACCTCCCACCGACTTCTGATCGCCCCAGTTGCTCCCAGGCACCACAGAGCGAGTGGCTCTTACCTGCTCCACGGCTCGGGGGGTCTCTGGCCGGCGGCGGGGGGCGACTGCTCTGCAGGGACGGGGAGGCAGCAGTGGGCGGCGGCGGTGCCAGACCCCGCAATGGGCCCGGCGCCTTCCTGTGCAAGGAGTTGTGTCTCTGCGGCAGCTCCGGGGCCGACTCGCTGCTGGGGCTGGAAGGGCCGTTGGGGACACCGGGGGGTTGCCGGTAAGGAGGAGGTGGGGGGGCGAGAGACTGGCCCTG
>VZRF01006810.1:34544-49253 GCA_013396875.1 Vireo altiloquus | reverse complement strand
CCACCAATGCTGCCCCACCCCAGTGTTCCCTGCATGGGGGCACATCCCCAGCTGTGGGGTGACCCACCCCCGGACCCCCAGCCCAGCTTTCTGCACCCGCCGCAGCGTGGGAAAGGGCCGGGGGTGGGTGAGAGACCCCCCACCCTGGCATCCCTGGGGCTCGGTTCCCCCCGCGGGCAGGGCGGGTAGGTTGGGGTGGCTGCCAGAACCCCTCTCTGCCGCCTGCCAGGCCGGAATGGGCCCCGGCGTGCCGGGGCAGGTTCCGGGGCAGGTTCTGGGGCAGGGCAGGGCGAGATGTGGCGCTTGCCTGGGGCTGATCCTCCTGCCCCGCACCCGCGGGGTGCTAAGCACCCATCCTCCCCATGCCCACTGCCCCCAGCCCCACCTTGCTCCCTCTGGACGTGCCAGCGGGTGAAAACAACTGCGGGACAGACCCCGTGTTCTCCCAGTCCTCTTCTCTCGGGTCCACGCCCCTGCAAACCCACCGCCCTGCGGACACCCCGGGGTGGGATGGTGGCAGCGGCCGCGGGGACAGAGCAGGTGACCCCATGGCCTTTGCTGGGCCCCACTGCCCGGCGGGTTCGGGGAGGAACGGAGGAACGAGGGTCCCGGCAGCTCCCGCTTTGTTCCCGCTTCGTCTCCACCCGGCAGTTGCCTGGCAACTCCATCCATGCGGCTGCCAGAGAGCGGCAAAACATGTCCCCACATCCCCATCCCCGGCTTAACGAGGCCCTGTCGGGATGGCACAGCACAGCACAGCATGGCCCGGCACATCCCTCCTCTATTCCTCTAGCCTCTAGCGTTCAGATCCCCCACATCCTGCCCAACAGTCCCAAAAAATCCCACTCTGTTGAGCTCCTCCATCCTTGATTCCCTCTGGTATCCAGGCAAGGGTTCCTGGACCTGGGTGCAAGTGGTGCTGCTGGCCAGGTTCAGCCACGCAGAGAGAGGCTTCTTCTGACAGCAGGAAGGGAAACTGAGGCACAGAGAGACCCCACTCGCTGGTGGATGCACTGGGCCACACAGGCAAGAGGCACCTGGAGCACTGTGCCATGCTGAGGGCAATGCTCCCCCTGGGAAAGCTGCCCCAGATCCAGCCGGTTCCATTCCCTCTCCCCAGCTCGGCAGGGATGGGGGCACTGCTGGTGCAGAGCGAACTATTGGCTTAATTAATTTGCTGTTATTTCTCCTAACGAGCTGGGATCTGGAGCGGGCGCTTCCCTCGGTTGGCAGCCAGCGCATTCCCCCGCCCCGGCAGTGAGCCGGGGGTGCGAAGCCTCCAGGCACCGCTCAAAACAGACCGTGTGTAGGAGGGAAAAATTACACCCCGGGAAAAATCCCTCCCCGAGCCAGCGACTTAACCCACTTCCCAGCTGCAGCGCTGGCAGAGGGGGGGGTCAGGCATTTGGGGAAGGGGAGAATCGCCAAGAGATGGGGCACCTCCTCCATGATGTCCCTGTGAATCCTGGACCATGCTCAGTCCTGATCCTGCTGCCAGGGAGGGAAACTGAGGCAGGGGCACTGGGGAGGGATGGGGCAGCACAGCAATGGGGGCAGGAAGGTGATGTCTCCTGCTGCTGCTGCTTCTGCTGCTGAAAGGGGTCTGGGACCCCCATCCCACTGTCAAATGGCCTCTGGGACCCCCACCCCACTGCCAGCAGAAAGGACAGGAACTGGGGAGACCTGAGGGGAAGGGAGGAAAAGGGGGTGGGATGCAAAGGGAGGAGTTTGGGTCCCCCTTGCCCCTCAAAGCCACCCTTCCACCACAGCACTGGCAGGTCCCACCAGCATCCTTCCCCTGTCCCGCCTGGCTGCAGGAGGGCAGAGCTCACCCTGATGCTCCATCCACAGGATCAGGGTGTAACAGGAGTGGAGTACGTGGCCCCCACCCCTATTTGGTGTGGGCAGGAGGCTGGCAGGAGGCTGTGGATGCCGAGGCGGAGGCAGCACGGCACAAATGCATGGGCGGCAGCTCCCACACCACCAACACAAGTTGGTCCTTCCCCGTGAGCCAGTGACGCTGGGGGAGAGGAGGGGGCTCACATCGGCCCCTAGAGAGGGGAGGGGGCTCCCTCCAGCCCCGCTACCGGAGCAGAGCTGGGCTGGGGATGGGTGGCAGCCACTTCCAGGAATGTGGGGGCGAGGGCGGCTGGTGCCAGGCACAGCAGAGCCGTAATTCCAGTCCCACCGTGAGCTCCTGAGAAGGGTAGAGCTGCACTTGGAAAGAGAAGAGTGGCTACTGGGGAGAACGGCTCCTGGGGAGGGAGCAGTTCCTGGGACGCAGGGGATGTGACACTGATCCTGCCAGGAAAGCTCCGATGGACACTGTCCCTGTGGGCCTCAACCCCAGGAGGGACACACAAGAGCTGTCTGCTTCCTACAACGCTGTTAGGGATGTGCATCCCACAGGATAGGAATCCAAATAACACCAAAAACCCAGCATGGGGCTGCAAGGTTCAGGATTTCGGTCGCGTCACCAATGCGTCAATGACACACGTCAGCCTTAAGGCAGAGACACGGTGACATCTAAACCATGAGCGGATTCTGCTTTGGGAATGCCTTTGGTGGCTGAAACGAGACACAAAAGGTCACGGAGTCACAAACACCAAACAAAGAAGGAATTTCTGCAGGAGAGCCAGGCACGGATGAGGGATCCACACGGAGAACGAGCAGGTGGGTGCTGGGCCGCCATCCTGGCCGCAGATGGGGATGGGTGGATGAGCCGCCACTTGCTCGGTGACATCCCCCTCACCCGGTGCCTGCGCCGGCAGCTGGCACATCCCCACGGTGTCCCGGCACGTGCTCAGGAGAGCAGCAGGAATCGGCAGGAATGGGCAGGAATCAGCAGCCGGCCCTGCCAAGTTTCCTAATGAAATTAGCAAACGGCTGCGAGGACGTGGCCAAGCCTGAGCCGGAGTGAGGCCGGAGCCGCGGGGCTGGTGGGATGCGGGAGGCGGAGTGGCGGCATTGCGGAACAGGTGAGCCAGCCAGGGCCAGCGTGGCACAGGTGTGGTGACAGTCACCCAGTGGGATCTGGAATCCCAATGGGGACACAAGGCTGCCGTGGGGA
Source organism: Vireo altiloquus (assembly GCA_013396875.1). Lineage (NCBI taxonomy): Eukaryota > Metazoa > Chordata > Aves > Passeriformes > Vireonidae > Vireo > Vireo altiloquus. The sequence continues at coordinate 46,183 of VZRF01006810.1, read as the reverse complement.
AGTGAGGCAGGAGCTGGTGCAGGGCTGAGGCGCTTCCTTGCGGGGCCGGAGCCCAGCCCGGTGCGTTGGGGCGGCTTCCAACATCCTCCACAGCCCCAGCAGCAACACCCAAGTGCTGGGAGCGAACCTGGCCCTGTTGAGCTGGTTTGGGTGCTGGCTGGGCTGCTCGGGCAGCGTCAGGGTGCTGGGCGCCCACAAACCTCCCCCTCTCTCCGTGGATTTGGCAGAGGAAGGGTGAAAACGTACCCTTGTGTTGCTGAGGATGGCAGAGATGGGGGTCACCCTGTGGATTCCCACCTGAGAGCTCACACACACCAGTTACCAACAGCTTGTTGGGAAAAGAATCAGGAGGAGCTCCCAAATGAAGTGGTTCCTGCCCAGGCAGCACATTCCCAACAGTTTCCCATGGCTGCATTGCCCTTCCCCTGCTCCAAAAGTTGCAGAAATCAACTTGCTAATCGAAAAGAGAATTGAAATGAAGAATGAACTGAAGTGGGGGGATGTCACTGCTGCTTACCCAAACAAATAAAAAATGAAATACCCAAAAGAAACAAATCAGCTTTACTGAAGGAGCTGCTTCATTCCTTAAATAAAAACAGAGACCACGATCAAGCCAGCGGAGTTTGACATCCCAGGAGGGAGCGGGGAACGTTTAGTTATGGGGAGAAGTTGGGAGAACGTGTGGCCAAGGACTGACTCGGGGGTTGGTTCTTCAGTGACCCCAGCGCGGGGGACGAGGGGGGTGGGCAGCAGCGAGATGGATTTCGGGAAGGCACCGCTCGGGCCACGGGGGAAGTGCCTGGCCCTGAGCACGGTGCAGGTGTCTCATCCCGCTGCCTCACCTCCGCGCTGGGAAGGAGCCATTCCAAGGAGCAACTTCCTCCTCGACGAGGTGCCGAGTCTGGCGCTGGGATTCCTGTGGCCGTGTCCCTACGTGTTGCTCCTCTCCTTTGATTTTTCACCTTTGCTGTCCTGGGAGGGGGAAAAGGGAAGAGCAGCAGAGGTTTAGGGCCCCCAAACCCTTGCATGGGGGGAATAGTGCTATGGCTGGGTCTTGCCAGAAACCCTCCAAACCTGGGTGCCAACCCTGCTGCCACCTCTCTGGGCATGACCAGCCCCCCTGTGCCAACCTCTCCTCACAGTTCCAGATTTTTCCATCACGAGGCCTTTCCAGGGCCCCTCCATCAGACAATTTGATTCCCACTCCTTCCTGTGTACAGGAACCCACCGGCACATGTCTGCCCGGGTCTGGGCTTGCTTGGCTCCCATATGTGAAGAAGGTATGGAAAGGGAAACCAAAAACACAAGTGGCATTCCAGCACACTCACACACATACAGCTCACAGCACTGGAGCAAGGAGACCACTCCCAGCACAGGGAAGCACTCACATCCTGAAAAATCTTTAACTCTAGTGCCTGAATTATCTGCGGAGTTCTCAATGTTTATCCCTCCAGAGAACTCCCTGCCTCCTAGCTCCTCCAGCCAGGGCTGGATTTTTCCCTCTCTAAATTGTCCTGTTTTCTACCCTGAGCAAATAAAATAAAAAAAGAGTCAACTTCAGACTTACTTTTTACGTGGTTTTAGTTTTAAAGTTTTAAGTAACTCAAATTAACTGGAGCCCTGCTTACCACCTGCAACGAGAAGCTGAGGTTTGGGACAGGTCAGAGATGAGACAGTTTTAAGATTTCCCCTTACAAAAGAACAACGTTATTTTTTTGGGATGGGAGGGGGAACTGCAGCCTCACACACACCAGTGACACCACACACACACAGGGACCGACGGTGAGGGGATGATACCTCTGGAGGGGGCGGCTTGATGGTCACAGGCTGGGACGTCCGGCGGGGTGGGGAGGGCTTGGGCTGCACCTGCTGCTGGACAGTGTTGTAGTAGGTGACCCCCCCATACACCTGGGACTGCGCCTGCAGGAGCAGCAGGATCAGAGCTCCGGGCTGGGGGGCCCTGCAAGCCCCTCCCGGCACCCACCAGGGCTGGACAGCTGCCCCCAGCCAGAGCCAAGAGGGGCTGCGCCCCCCAAACATCAAATCCTGAGGCCCCTTGTGTGTCCCTACCCCTCACCAAAGTCCCCCCCACTCTGGGAGGGACAAGACACAGCCTATGCAGACGGGATTCCCTCACCCTGCAGTCCATGGAATGTCTGAACTTCCCAAAAGCAGCTTTTCTGCATGGACATGGCTCCCCTGCACACCCAACCCTGCAGCCTCGGGGGAAACTGCCCTGAGAGTAGGGTGAGATCTTGCCTGGATCAGCCGGAGCAGTGGGAAGGGCAAGGATGATTGGGAGCTCAGGGAATGTGCAGCTCTCCAGCATTCCACAGCGTGTCAGCCCTGCTCCAGCCACAGCGTGTCAGCCCTGCTCCAGCCACGGCAGCGTTGCCGGCACCAGGATCTGGTCTGCTCTAGTCTCACCTGCCTTCTCAAGGATCTGGTCTGATCTGCCTCCTCAGGGATTTGATCGATCTGCCTCCTCACAGGGATCAGATCTGGTCTGATCCTCACAGAGATCGAATCCCAATCTGCCTCCTCAGGGATCTCGTCTCATCTGCCATCTCACAGGGATGTGACCTGACCTGCCTTCTCAGGGATCTGAACTGATCTGCCTCCTTGCTGCCCAGCAGCAGCCTTAGACACAGAGATGGGCTGTGGAGAAGGAAAATCCAGCCCCATGCTGCTCCCACCAGCCAGTTCCCAACCTCCATCTCAACAGAACTCACTTCTAAAGCCATTCTCAAGGTATCCTTGGCTCAGCAGGGCCCTGGAGGGGCTGTTTCCCTGTTCCATAAGAGAACACCTCAATTCCAGACTCCCCAGGACAGGATTTCACCCACTGCCTGCCACGCTCAGGGAGCTGTACTGCAGCCACAGGAACAATCCTTCCTGGGATGACAGCAGCTTTTCCCCATGGAGGAGCCCAGCTGCTCCACATCCTCTCCCAGGAACACCTCGCAAACACACCCCACACTCCACAGCATCCCATCTGCTCCTGCCTGGGAAGCAGCCGCGGCGCACCCGGCTTACCTGCGTGTTGGAATAGAGATGAGGAGGGGGCGGAGGGGGCAGAGCTCCAGGGGGGTAAGGGTAGCCAGGATTCCCGAAATTCATCACTCCAGGGGCGGAGAAGTAAGTCGGAGTGAGCAGCTGCTGCGGCGGGGGCTGGCCCGGGGGCATGGACACTGGTGGGGGGTAGAGGCCGGGGTTTGCCATGGCAGGGGGCGTCTGGTGGGGGTGTAAACCTGGAGGTGACGGGAAGCAGATGAGTGTCACCCAAGAAGCCAGAGCGTCCCGGGGTAGCAGCAGGAAGGAGCATGCTCTGCTCCAAGGTTTCCCTGCAGCCCAACGCTGGGGAGGGACACAGAGCAGCAGAGCACAGCCCCCTCCCCAGTTCTGCGTTTACCGGAACCAGACATGGCCCCAGCACGACTCCACTGCAGGGAATGATTTGTGTGGGCAAGCAGAGAACGTGTTCAACAGCTCCCAGTTCTGCTTTTTCCTGAGCTACAGGGCCAGGGAGTGAGGAACCAGCCCAGTGCCCACGGAAGGGAGCGGTTCAACCTGGTGAGGCCCCACAGGGACCTGCAAACTTCCAGCTGGGAGCTGCCAAGGGTTCGGTTCCCCCGTCCTGCACTGGCTGGAAGCTGCAGAAACACCTATTTTTTCTTTCCTTAAAACTGATACTGGTTCAGCCTCACTGCAAGAGGGAGCAGGTCTCTTCCATGTTGAAGAAACAAAGGAAAATGGATTCCCCCCGTAATAGAGACTGTGGGAGACCAGAGTTCTCTCTTCCCTAGGTCCAGAGGTGTCCCACTGGCTCCTCACCTGGATGAGGGAGGTGCATCTCCGGCTGCACAATCATCCCTTGGGGCGGCAGCGGGGCTGGGTTCTCACCATGGGTGTAGATTGGTCCCTGGAATTGTACTGCAACAACATGACAGGCTGTGAGGAAAAGCTCCATGGAATTTCATTCCCCTGCAGCCAAGCACACACAGCCCAGCCCACCCCGAGGGCTCCCACAGCACATAGAGGCTCCCGGGCTCACAGATGCTACATGCTCCCTAAAGAAAAGCCTCCTACTCCCTTTAGAAAGTAGGAAAATACTCTGGGAATTTCTTCTCTTTAAATGCTGGAGGGAATTCCTAATCCATCCCCAGTCCTGTTCTCCCCATGCTCAAACATCAAAGACCTGATTTAAAGTTCATTTTAAATCCCTGTTCTCGGGAAGAACTGGGATGTCCTAATAGCCCTGGCATAGAGAGGGGATAGCATTGAGGATAATTCAACGGATTTAAACACAACCAGGGAGGCTCCCAGCTGCCTTTCAGACACTGTATGAGGGGACACAGAGCCACTACAAAAAAGGGAAGAGAAGACAAAGTCCCGACTCCAACAGGAGTGGGGGAATCCCTGCTCCAGCTGCTCAGCTCCGAGCACACACGGAGACACAGGAGCAGGAGGCAAACACTCACGTGGGTCATAGTAGTGCCCTTCCACGATGCTGATGTGCATGGGGGGTGCGGGCTCCGGCACGGGGGGTCTCTGCCGCTGCGACGAGTAGCGCTTCACACGGCCCCCCGGCACTGCCTGCAAGAGCCCAGGGGTCAGGGGGGCTGTGAGGCACCCACCCGACCCCCAAACCTCCCCATGGGTCACCCCCAAACACCCCCACAAGGGAAAGGCTGAGGCGTCAACAGCCATGTAATCCACAACCCCAACACAATCAGAGCCCATCTCCCGCGCGCCGCGCAGCCGGAGTCACGCTCCGGGATCACTCGTTACCATCTCCTCCATCCGGTTAAACTGCGGCGGTGGCCCAGTTCCCACGTGCATATGGTTGGGAATACCTGAGGAAGGAACAGACTGGTTATTACTGTGGTTTGTGCTGGTTCCCAGGCCGGAGCCGCCTCGCCCGGGGGGCGTGGCTGCGGCTCAGCTCTTGCTCCCATGACACAGAACCTTCGGACTTCATCGCCCCAGCGATGGTTTTAAATATTTTGGGACAAATTAGAGGCTGTTTTGTCACTGCACACTCATCCACGGTGCTTAGCAACGCCTATATCCTTTTTCAAAACTACATCCCCAGCTTGAAACTCAGGTCCTGCTCTGAGCTCTGTGCCTGCTGAGACAGATCTCCTCCGGGTGGATCAAGGATCCATGTGGGATCTGAAGCTGCAGTTTAAACCCTCTGCAGGGTGTAAACACTTTTATCAAAGGCTCTTTTGGATTTAAACAGCAAAGTGAATCCATGTGAATTCACAGCAAAGTGAATTTTAAACCATGGCTTAAAACCACAGTGCCAAGGTGATCATAGGTGATTCCAAGGGAGTGAAAATGGAGAAAACAAACACTGGAAGTGCTCTTGGATCACTGACAGTGCAAATACAGGCAGAGGGATACAGAATGGACTGATGGGAGCCAAATGCTTCCCAGAATTAACTCCTCCCTCCTCTGCTAGGGACAAAAAAGGGACAGCAGAGTCATCATCCTTCTCCCAGGAGAACATGATCTTGTACCTTCAGCCAAGAGCTGGCCTGTGGGAAATTTGGGAAGATGCTTCATTTTTGCACATTAAAATAACTCCAAAACAGACAATCTCAGCATCTTTGAACTCTTATCCCACTGTCACATTTCCAGCCTGTCCAGGGGTCTGTTCACACAGACCTCGCAGTCTCACCAGTACCAAATGACTTCTGGTTCCATGTCCTCAACCTCACAGACACTTATGAAAGCAGCAAGTCGCTTCCTTCTCCTTGCTCCAGTTTTACTTCCCTCGGGAAGCATTCTAACACTCCCCAGAACAGATTCTAATTCTGCAAAGGGATAATTATACCTGGGTGACCTCTCTGCAGATGCGCAACTTGAACTGTCCTCAGCTGGCACAGGGTAACTCTGTCCCATGTCCCTCCCTCCTCCAAGGAGGAGGAGGCACAGAAGGATTTGCCAATCCCAGACAGGCCTTGGCTGCTGGCAACCAAATCCCAGTGCCAGGAAATGAGCTAATAAACAGGAAAAAGTTGCTTCCTGCTCCAGGTAGGACACCACAGAGCCCAATTATTGATCCTTATCTCGTGCTCTCCTGCAGTAGGAGTCGGACTTGCTGTGGTTCCCACCACAGGGAAAGGATCTCCCCTTCCATCCTTCCAGCCCTAATTCCATTCACCTCCACTGAAATGTTTTATTTCCCCTTTTTCTCTACTGTTGTATTCATATTGCACTTTCTGAGCAGGAACCATCACTCTGCACCCACCCTGGGATGGGGCTCGGGCAGAGACAGCTCAGCTCCGACCAACTGCATGGATCAGGATGGCACTGGGCTGCTGGAAAACCGGGAGGCTGCTCCCACTTACCCCTCATCTCCCGGGGCGGGATGAACTGGGACTGCCCCGAGCTCCAGTTCTGCTCTGTCAGGCTCATCTGGGTCATCTCCTGCTCAAGTCCGTCCACGCTGGATTCCACTGGCGACTCCCAGTTGCTCTTGGTTGGCGGCGGGGAGCTCTCGGCTGGCGTGGGTTTTGGAATCACGGGAGCCAGCCCCTCGGAAGCGGGCACTTCCTCCGCCAGCTTCCCCGTGTCCCCAGCCTTGACTCTGGTCCTTCTTGCCCGGGAATAAGATTTCTTCTCGACTGGTCTGTCCGGTGGCGGCTGTGCAGCGTCAGCAGCTGTGGCTTGGTTTTCCAGAGCCCCCTCCTCCTTCCCAGGGCTGCCATGGACATGTGCCACCTCCAACTCAGGGGATGTGTCCCTCGAGGGGCTCTGCTCTGAGCGTTTCCCGCGGTAGCTGCTCTCCTGCTTGGCTTGTTCCCCATTCCGGTGTGGGACAGTTGCTTCTGAAGCCCGGTAGCCTGGCCGGTTCTCCTTGTAGCCCCCCATCCTGGGGTAGTTCCTGGTGGGGGGCATCCTGCCGGTGCTGGCAGGGCTGCGGCTGTTGAAGGAGCGTGGGGGGGCTGAGGGGCTCTTGGCACCCTGGTGCCTCGGGGGCTTGGGGGGCCTCTCGTTGGACCAGTTGGGGTCTCGCTGGGGGGGACTGCCAAACCTGGGGGAGAAAAATAGAACAATTCACTACAAAGAAACCCCTGGGTGGGAAGAATTGCTGTGCCAGGGAACCCCTCCTCAGGATGCACATCTAGAAACCCCAGGAACAAGGTCCCACATGACAGGGCTTTCCCTCTTTGGAGCATCCTTCCTGACCCCTCTCCACAGGACAATCCAGGTCTTGGGGTGACTCTGGGGCTCACCGTGGTTTGCGCATCCTCCGGGGTTTGATGTCGTCGGGGTTGTGGGCTGAGCGGATGTCATATCCGTACAGCGCGATCAGCTCCTGCCTGGTCTTGGGGGCCTGCTCATCCTCACGGAATTTGTCGTGTTCCCAGCGCCCCTCGTCCTTCCACAGCTTCCGCTGACGACCTTTGGGCCTGGAACAGGGACACACGGAGAAGCAAGGAGCTGTAAGGCCAAGATGTGGCAGTTTTGAGCAGCCCCACACACAGAGCCCGAGCATTCCTGGGGCAGGGAATGCATAGGAGACAGCATCCCTCCTTCCTGCTCCTCCTGCCCAGCAGCTGCTGGTGACCCACTGCTATTTAGGAAAAGCAGCTCAAAGGGTCACTGTTGCCTGGCACAAGGCTTTTTTGGCCAGTATTTTTTAATCTCTCCTTCAAATCAAAGAGCTGAAGTGTCCTGGCAAGACACTGAGTGGGTAACAGAAGCACAGACCTTCCCAGTGCATCCCATTGAAGCAACGAGCCCTGCTGCCAGAGGCTGGCCTCCGCCTCACAGAGCCCCAGAGGGATACTCACATACCTGACCTCCTCCTCCTGCGTCTGCCCTCGGAGGTCGTGCTCAAAGAAGAGCCCCTTGCGTGGGATGTACGCTGGGTTCTTCCGATCCTCATCGTCATCCAGGTGCTTGGGAACCTTCTTCCCAACTTTCTTCTCCACAGGCTCCGTGCTCTCCTGTCAGAATGAGGGAGCTCTCACCACTGCAGCAGTCCTGCTGCCGGCCCCCAGCCCGGAGCCGTGGGAGACCCACCTGCCCGTCCCCGCTCTGCCGCTCGCCCGTCACCGCTCCCTTGGGATCGGCCTTCTCACTCCCCTTCTCCCCTCTGGCTGCCGACTCGCAGGAATCGTTGCTGTCCTGCTTCAGCTCCACCTTGGAGCTTTCTTCCTCGCTGTAATCCTCTTCCTCTGCCTGGGAGACAGCCAGTGACTCAAACGTGCTGCATTAGCAACAGATCTGCCAGGAATCTTCCCAAATTTGGAGTTAGATCCAGCAACAGATCCCCCAGGACTTCTCCCAAATCTGGAGTTAGATTCCTGTTTCTTTAGAGGATAGCCTCCTAAAATTCTTCTTATCCCAGTATTTTTACAGGAAAAGGAAAGGTTAAACCCAACCTCTTGAGAGAGAGGGAGGATCCAACAGGCTTTCTGGGATGGAGCTGGCATCAGCTGCCTCAGGAAGATGCAGCATTCCACCACTCCAGTCTGCTCCTGCAGACTGGGAAGACTGGTGATCACAGGCCCTTCCTTCCACACTGAGGGCCTGGATCCAGCCAGGGCCACGTTTCCAAATTCCCTGGAGCTCCTCAGCTGACTCACTCTGCTCAGGAGCACGACCTGGTTTCACCCCCAGGAGCCTCCGGAGGCTGGAGCCGAACTAAAAATAGCTCGGGGTGATTAACCAAACCCTGCTCCATTTTCCTCTTTCAACACAGCCTTTGCACATCGGCTGCTCCCGGTGTTTACGCCGGGGAAGCCCAGGCCGGGCATTATTTTTAGGCACAGGAACAGAGTCATCCTGGCACGGCAGTGATGCAACAACTCCGCTGCCACCAGGAGCCTCCACGCGGGATTCCAGGCTGGAAGAGCTCCGGGAGCTACCCCGTCACCTCTGCAGCCTGCTACGCTCCTTCCTTGTTAATAGCATAGATTAATTCCCAAACTGAGATTAATTCCCAAATAAACAGCTTGGATTTCCTCTGCCTGGTGGTTTGCATGCTCTCTAGTCACTGCTTCCCTCAAGATTCCCAAAACGGAGATGGATTTTCCTTAGAAAGACTTCACTATAATCCTTAGAGACCAGAACTTCTCTAAATTCCCTGGAAATCTCAAACTTTAGAGCTCTGAACTAAAAATCCAAGGGAGCCTGCAGCCCCAGGCATGGGTGGGATGGGATTCCCTCAGCACCCCCCAACTCCCAAGGTGCATCCCCCCTCCAGCTGCTCCCTCAGAACAGAGGGAAGCTCCTGGGATGCTCCCAACCACCACTTTGCTTTTAAATTCCAACTAATTAAAACCCAACGAGCATCCCACACTCCTCCCACGCCCTTCTTGGCCATGGCAAATCCTGTTCCCATCGTGAGGAGCCAGGAGGGTTTTCCCTTGCACTGGCCCTACACCCTCCCCAGCAGCACAGCAACACTAGTCCCATTGTCAGGGGCTGGGAGAGGCTGTTTCCTCAGGAGACAGAGGGGTCAATGGAAGAGATCCACAGACACAAACTGGGTTTGTGCTGAAATTCTGTGAGAATCAGCAGCGTAGCAGGACAGAGCCTGCCCTTACCTCTGAGTCCTCGGCACTTTCATAGTCGGAGAGCACAGCTGTGGGGAGGAAAAGGAGGTGGGGTCAGGGTAGGGCTGGACGTGGCTTCTCTCCCATGTGACCAAACCCCTTCCAAAGGGAATTTGGATGCCAGCGCCATCCCGGATCAATGCCACAGACAGCTCAGGAGGGAGCAGGGGCAAGTTTGGGGCACGCTGTCCCTGTAACCTATGTTTGCCTGCTGTTACAAGTGAATATTTGGGATGGCAACAACCACAGGATTGGTGGAAAAGCTGTTTTGCCTGGTTTTTACTTTTTTCATGCACAAACAACCCTGCCCAAGAGCCATCACTCACCATCTCCTTCGATGCCATCCTCACTTTCCTGCAGAGAGAGGAGAGAGAGGGGAGTTAGAGGAGGGGAGGGCAGGAGGCAAGTACCCAGCAACACAGAATCATGGATTCATAAAAGCACAGAATAATGGAATTGTTTAGATTGGAAAAGACCTTTAAGATCAAGTCCAACCTTCAACCAGCACCAGCCCCATGTCACCAGTAAACCCTGTCCCCAAAAGCCACATCCACACTTTTTGTACACTTCCAGGGATGGGGATTCCACCATTCCTTGGGCAGCTTGTGCCAGAGCCTGACCACCCCTTCCACAAACAAATTTTCCCTAAAAAACTACTTTCTTAGTATCTACTATCCTAATATATTTTCTTAATAGTAACTCTTTCGTCCTAATGTCCATTTTTCCTAATATCCAGCATCCCATGATCCCAGACATGATGACAGCAAGGTCTGCCCCTGACCCTATCGCAGCCACGGGTGGAGGTTCAGCTCCAGCAACCAAGAAGAAACTAATTCCAGGCTCCCAAAGCCGTTCTCCAAGATCCTTCTAGAGCAGCTACAGTGGGGGAATATTGAGAGCAAAGCACAGCCCATCGGTGCTGGGGGTCTCCAGGGAACAGAGTGACAGCAACAGGGGACACAGGATTCCTCCCAAGAGCCAGGCAAAGGGCAAGAGCAGGGAATAACAAAGAGAGGCAGGACCCAGCTGAGGGAAGGGAGTAGATGAAGGGAACAGCTTAGAGGAGGAAAAGTGCTCAGTGAAACTGTTGCCCAGAGAAGCTGTGGCTGCTCCATCCCTGGAAGTGTCCAAGGCCAGGCTGGATGGGATCTGGATTAACCTGGGACAATGGAAGCTGTCCCTGCCCATGGTAGGAGGTAGAAGTGGATGAGCTTTAAGGTCTCTTCCAACCCAAACCATTCCATGATTCCGTGATAAAAGAAAAGATCAGCCCAACTGTACAGGAAGAACAGTCCCAGAGCATAAACAGCCTGACCAAAGCGACAAGATAAACCCAAAACCACCACAGAAAAACACACTGGGAGACAGGGGGAGCTGGAAATAACCAGCCCTGGAATCCAAAACAGGAAAGAGCTGGAAATAACCAGCATTAGAACCCAAACCAGGAGGGAATTGCAGCTGGATGTGAACTGCAAGAGCAGAACTGCATGGCGAGAAGAGACAGCAGCACCCACCACCCACCTGCCCCTGCTGCAGGGACCCCAGGAGCAGGGACAGGATCCCAGAGTGGGGGAATCCAGCCACAAGGCACAGGGTGCCAGAGTGAAGCCCCTGCCTGGTCTTGGGGGGGGCTGCAGTGCCCACCCCACCTGAGGCTGCCCCAGCCCTGCTCTCCCACACACACTACAGGAGGGTTCAGCCCCCAATTCCCCAGACTGGTGCTCGCTCAGCTCTCCACCCCCCACTTTGTCCTCAGTGTCCCCCCCAAGCTACAGGCCCTAATATCACTCCCTGAACTTCCCCCCACGCTTCCCAACACCAGAAACCCCCAGCCCTCCCACTCCTCCCCAAGCCTGGGTCCTCAGTGTCCCAACATCCTCGACTTCCCCCCGGGGCCCCCAGAAACCAGAACATCCCTCAGCCCTCTCCCTCCTTCCCCAGGGTCCCCGGGGCCGCCAACCTCCCCCTTGAGTCCCCCAGACATCAGAAGGCACCCCTCAGACCCCTCCCTCCTTCCCCAGGGCCCTCGGTATCCCCAAGCTCCCCGACTTCCCCCCAGCC
>VZRF01006809.1:92422-129564 GCA_013396875.1 Vireo altiloquus | reverse complement strand
GAGAGGAGAGGAGAGGAGACATTTACAGGTCTACAGCAATCATCTAGTCTAACTACCTGACTGCTTCATGGCTTACCAGAAGTTAAAGCATGTTATTTAGGACGTTGTCCAAATGACTCTTAAACCTACAGGCTTTAGGCATTGATCATCACCCTCTCAGTTAAGAAATTCATGCTTATGTCCAGTCTCAATCTCCCCTGGTGCAGCTTTGAACCATTCTCACAGGTCCTATCACTGAATCCCAGAGAGGAGATCAACACCTCCCTCTCCACTTCCCCTCAGGAAGCTGTAGAGAGCAATGATGTCTCTGCTCAGCCTCCTTTTCTCCAAACTAGACAACTCCAAACCCCTCAGCTACTCCTCATTTTTTCCATCCCTTTTGCCATTTGTGCTGCCCTACCCCGGCCTCATTCAAGCAACTTCATATGGTTCCTTAATCTTGGGACTACATAAAGCAGTCAAGGTGATGCCACACCAATGAGGTCACAGAAGGACAACCACCACTTTTGACAAGCTGATGATGCTGCATTTGATTCACCCTGGGATGTAGTTTGACCCCCTGGCTGCCAGGACACATGGCTGACTCGCACTGATCCTGCTGCCAACCAGCACCCCCAGACCCCTTTCTGCAGGGCTGCTCTCCAGCCTCTCCTCTCCCAGTTTATACTTGTGCACAGACAGAGCCTTCTCCAGCCGGATTCAGTGCAGGACAGAGCTGAACCTGTCAATAATGATGGTGATTCTTCTTTGATTACATATTCAGGAAAGAGTGTGAGAGGGGAGTGTGAAAAAATATTTTAAGGAAAAACAAGAAAAACCCTGCAGTCACAAATGTGAGAGAAGGAGGAAATGGCCATGTCACAGCAGATGCACACATGGCAGCCCATGAAGGTCCCCTGCAGCAGGTTGGAAGAACACGTGATGGAGCAGGGAAGAACTAGGAGGACTAAGGAATGGCAGAGAGGAACAGTTACGTACTGACCACAGCCCCCATTTCCCTGGGCTGCTTTGGTGTGGTATCAGAATCAGGACTGAAGTTGAGCCTGGACAGAAGAGGGCTGAGGGAAGGTGTTTTGAGTTCTCTCTTCAATCAAGTCTGAAACTCTGCAGGCAATAGTGACTTAGCATCTGATACAGATACACAATTTAAGAGAAAACTGAACATAGTAATATTAATATTCCCCTTTTCTCCATTTATTTGTCCTATATTTAAGTAAAAAAAAAAAAAGTAGAAGTTTGAAGTTCAAGAAGTAATTACATGTTTTGTCTTCATGCATCAATTTTTTCTTTACCTGAATTTATTCTCTTTCAAATGGTATATTTCCCTTATTACTCTAGATTTTTTTTTTTGTGTGTGTGGTGAGGATTTCACAGGACAAGATAAATATCCAATATGCATATCAGATTTGCTTACTTTTGATTCAATTATGCATTTGATAACCTGAAAGATAGAAATTTTATTTACCTGGAAATAGGACAGAGAGGAAAAGTGTCTCAAGGTTGGGAGGTGTCTAACTCCCATCCCAATTGCAATCTTTAATGTTTGAATTTAGTTTCATTGTTTATACAAAATATTATTTAGCTAGGAAAATAAGAACACTAGCTCTTTGTGTATCTAGTGAAATCAAACACAGCAGACTGATGAGATGAGGATGTCATCAAATTTTTTAGTGAGAAAAATCTACCCTAGATAATTAAAAATATTAAATTATGGGCAATGTTTTGATGAAATCTACGCAGCCCCAGCTGAACAAATATGGTCCTATGAAATATTAAAGAACTATCCTTTTGGGAAGAAAGGAATTAGTGGCTGTAAATCTGCTCTGAGCTTCTTAGGCCCTCATGAAGGACCTCGACAATAATTTTCATAGAAAAGTAGCGTGTCCAAAGAACCTTTTCTTCCCACATGAATTCCCCAGGTGCTGTCCTAGTCTCTAAGTACTGTTATCTGCAGATGTAAACCAGAGGGTACTGTTGCACAGGAAAAATTGTTCTGCATTATTTGGCCACTGGGTCAGAGTAGGTCTTAAATTTCTTTGCATAAAGTTTTAGCAGATATCTATTCTAGCATTCACTGACAAGAAGCAGGACATTTTATTTTCTACAATATGAATGCATGTATGTATCTAAATGTATTTTTTAAAAAAGCACTGAAATTTTCCCATCTGAGTTAAAGAGGAGAGAGAGTTAATTAAGTTTTCATTCAGTTATTATATATTTGTCTTGCTTGTTTCTAATATCTGTCATAATCACAGAAATACATTGCCGTTTTTCTTTGAAAGAATTTCATGAGGAAATTTCCCAGCAAGGACAGTATTTAATGAAAAATCTAATAAAACCCATTCTTATCTAACTTATTTCTTTGTTCCAGAAGGAAATACTAATGAGTGGCCTGTATTTTTAGAGTTCATAATATGTTACCAGATCAGTGACTGGAGGCATGTAAAACGTTGTAATGCAATTGGGATAAATTAAACAGGAATTAGTATTTTCTGGAATTTGTTCTAAAAGTATGTACAAATAAATGTTGGTTTGTTTGCTTTGATTTGTTTATTTTGTTAATTTGTTCTAATAGGAGCACAAATATATTCTGTTTATGCCTCTTTTATACTTTATATCAAGTATATGATTCAGATATCCTTTGCAACATTTTTGTTGATAAGGTACCAAATAATCTAGCTGGTTATTCAAAGTCTGTTAATGTACTTACATGTTAAGCCATCATGTAAAACTTAATAATTATGAAACAAGTAAATAAATCCCAGAATCCTTTATAGTATAAAGGAATAATAAAATCATGCAAAAATCCAAATCTACCATATTCTTGAGAGTTTTATCATTCTTATTGTCTTCATCCTTTTAGTTTTCTGAAGTACAGAAATAGAAGAGAATAGAATGGTTTGGGTTGGAGAGGACCTTAAATATCAGCTGGCTACAACCCCTCTGCTGCAGGCAGGGGCATCTCCCATGAGACAGGTTGCTCAAAGCCCCATCCAGCCCGACCTTAAACACTTCCAGGGATGGGTCATCCACAACTTCTCTGGGCAACCTGTTCCTGTGCCCCACTGCCCTCACACAGGAAATAATTTCTTCCTAATATCTAACCTAAACCTATGCTCTTTCACTTTGAAACCATTCACCCTTGCAAAAATCTCTTTCCATTTTTCTTGTAGGCCCTCTTTGGGTACTGAAAGGTTGTAATAAGATCACCCTTAAACCTTCTCTTTTCCAGGATGAACACTCCCAATTCTCTCAGCCTTTCCTCAGAGGAGAGGTGTTTCATCCCTCTAATCCCTCCTCTGGATTTGCTCCAATAGGTCTGTGTCCTTTCTGTGCTGGGAATGTTTAAAAAAAAAAATTCACGAATTATTTCGGACTTGGGGGTGGAGTGGGCAAAAAAGGTATCTAGACAGACTGGAAAAAATAGACTGACAGGACTCTAATGGAATTAAAAAAGCCCTGGCCTGAGGAAGGAAAACACTTACAAGGCAAGAACCAGTCTATTGCTTAAGAAATTTATTCTAGTTAAAGGTGTGTTCACTTTATGTGTTAAATTATAGGTCCTATGGGAATAATTCAAACAATTTATCAGCACACAAAATAATCAGACATTCCAAAACTGACTCTGGATTCAGCTATTTCTTTCATCTTTAATACATTCGTGTCTAATATGCCAAAACCATTACATTTTTATTTGATTTTTATATTTACTGAATTTCCATTTCTGTAATCAACCATTTCATAAGATGTCAAGTAATTTTGTTAGTAGGCATTTGCAAAGGGATAGGTGAATCCTAAGAAATTTTACCATATTCTGTGAATATTACCAAAAAAGTAGAGTTGAATTCTGAGAGGTACATATCATTCTAAGAACAAAAGTAAATTCTGTGTTTGCAGTGCCTACTAATTTCTTAGTGGATTTGTCTTCTGTTGTTTCATATGATTTCTGCTAAAATAAAATGAAGTTGATTTCCTATCTCAATAAGAAACAGAACATAATATGTCTAATAAACCTATCCTGAATAATCGAACTAAAGAAATTACCTGATCCATGTAAATTCTAAGCAGCAAAGCACAAGAATAGGTAACTGCTAATATAGAATTAAAATCGTTAAGGATATTGAAAATATCAAAATACTTAGAATTTGGAAAGTGCTGAAATTCTTTGCTTGGCTAGGGCTGATACAATCTACATGGAAATATTTTTGATACAAAAGAGAAGTTGGAGCAGAATTTTCTGTAGTCCCTTAAAAGAGGAAATCAGGAAGGTGATTCATCTGGTATGAAGATAAGCTGCTGGAAAGGTGCAGTGATTCACCTGCAGAGGTGTCAACACTTCTTCATTGATTTCAGGGAAGAATAGAATGATTTATGCTAGATGACTTAAGATATGTGAAATGAACCTCATCCTTATTCCCACTGCCAACAGTTTCTCTAAGGAGAGGAGGGTGGAGGGAAGAGAAAGGAAAAAAAACTAGCAGAGAAAATTATAACTGTGATCCTTCTTTTTATTCCTGATTCCATTTACCATCAGACTAGTCCAGGTTTGCCAGATGAGTGGGATAGTATATAAAATATTCTTCCTTTTTCCATTAAAGAATTCAGAAATCAATACACAAATGTTCCAGTTATTTTTAGACAGGAGAAATGTGCAGGCATAATAGAAGTCAGCCTGAGGCCTAATTAATTACAGCATAACTTGAATGAGACATGTTGGGTGGGGGATTTTTTCTTGTGTGGTTTCTTTTTTTTGTTTTGTTTTGTTTTTTGGTTTTGCTTTTGTTTTCTTTTTATATTTTACAGCAGTGGAGACAAAAATGTCATTTATTTAAGAATTAGCTTCAAATTTAGAAAAGAAAATCCAATAATGTGTCTCTCAAGTGTCTTGTGTTGATTATTGTCATCGCAGTTAATGAGAGGCATGTCATCAGCCTTTGATTGAATGAAACTTCTTTTTTCTTTGCTACTTCAGTGGTGAAAAATATGTACATGAACTTCTCTGTGTGTTTGTGCTGTGTTCAGGTTTTTTAGCCAGCACTTTACTGGAATTAGAGCTATTTTCAGCACCAGACTAATAACCTAGGAGGAGCCCAAGAATCTATGAAAAGAGCCTAAAAAGATCAAAATATTACAAAGGAACACATTTTTATTTTTGTTTTTTTCTCATGTTTGAGTGGTGCTAATAAAGACTTTCAAGTTTCTATGCTTCCAAGCAAGATGGATGCACTTATCTCTCAGTATATGAATATACTAAAGATGATATCTGAGTTGGATGTCAGCAGTTCAAATGTAATTAAACTTGAATCAATAAACAGCAAAAGCAGTAAGATTTAAATCAAAAGTTTATTTTCCCAAATTACCCCAAAAGTTTGCCTGCTTTCCAATATTGAACTTCCAGCCTTGCAGTGGTGAGTATTTTATTCTAAATACATTCCTAGATATATTTCTGGAATTCCTATTGAAGTGCAATATACAATGAAATTTCATAAAAATCACATCAGTAAATTCAGTGGCAAATTAAAAAAAAAAAAACAAACCAACAAGCAGCCTTTTATTACACCTTTTTATTGTCAGACAGTCTTGTCTGACAGTTCATTCCTATCTGAAGGCATACCTGAAAAGAGAAACTGCTAAGAGAAAATATAACTTTTAGAAAACATAACTATTTTTTGTTGTATATTCACATTAGATGCACCCTTTTTTATTTTTATTTTTTTCTGATCAAGTTAAACCCCTATTTGATACTGTTTTGAAAATGGCTTTATCACTTTGTATGATATACACTTCATCTTCACTGAGGAGGCAGGCCGAAGTTGCAGGATGTTTCTAGGGGATACTCAGGTAGTTCCCTGTATCTGTCAATATGATTTCTTGCAGTACATTGACTAACAAAACCCAACTCCACACTGAAGTCAGGAAATATGTTGGCAGCTCCTATTTAAAAACTTTTCAAGAAAAGTATTTCAGGCTTTTTCGTTTGAACAAGATGTTAAAATGTCAACATGAGACATCCAGCATAGATGAATCTTCACTATTCTATCAAAGAGGAACAAACTTGAAGCCATTTTTAACATTCCAGGTAGAGTAATTTAAATTGCAAATAGAACTTAAAGATTGTACTATACAAATATAATTTTACTATGGTATATTGCTTTACGGTTCCACTAATAAATATGCAGGATGGTGGTGCAGGTAGCTGTTTGGCAATTTTTAGAATTACATTTACATACCAGAGCTATTTAGTCTGAAAATAAAAAACTGTTTTGCATAAAAGCCCTTTTCTGAATTCCCTGTTCAGGAAATCAAAAGTCATTCTATTAATGTAGTGAGCAATTAATTTATCTAAAATCCCAACTTTGTAAACCTAGGATTTAATAACTTTCTATATAGCAAACTGTAATGACACATCAAATTTCTTACCTGTCATTTTTTGTAATTAGATGTATTTTAGGGTTTATGTGTGAATATTTTCTTTTCAGTCTCAGTATTTTCTTTAGCCTCTATAGTTGCTTTGTAAAATAGTAGTCTACAGTGAAAAGGGCTAGCAATTGCTTATGAAAGAAATAAGTATTTTGACTGTGGAAATGAACTATGGACTACATTAAGAGCTTTTCTGCTTTTTTCTATTCTGCCTTATATATGCTTGCATTTCTATGGCAGAAGGAACAAAAGGCCTGTTGAAGAATGTATTTTCTTCAATTTTTGATTGCATGAAGCTTCTATTTTCTGCTTCAGTGGTGAAAACTACGTACATAATGGCAGAATTTGCAACCTTTGAAAGGTGTACACAACATAAAACCCCATCCAAAAGCAGGTGGCAATCTAATTTAGAACCAACAGAGCAACTTTTCAGCTGAAAGTGTAGCTTCTATGGTTTCTTGGGTTAGGTTTTATTTTGTTAAAAGTTTACAAATTACTCAAATAAAAGAAATACTCATTTTGGCAATAATTTAACATGTGATGAAATGCTCAAGCTTTTCCCTGCTGACCAAATATGTTTCAAACAATTTTAACCTGAGATTAACTTTTTTTTTCGCTCTACCCCGCTCCTCCTCTCTTTTTATTTTATAACTATGGAAACTGTGATATATCTGCCTCCAAGATCTGTCAATGCTACAGGACTACTTTCCATGTCTGCACTCTTGCAGTTCATGTACATAGTGTAACAGCAACAGGTGCTTGGACAGCACGTCTTCTCCTCAAAGAATATCAGATATCAGATAAAACTAAGATTTCTGAACTCAGAAATGCAGTTTAGATCTGTACTGACTTAAAAGGAAATGGTTAAAGACTAATTAAAATCATTTGGAATATTAAATTAACTGTGAAAAATGTCATAATATACTGTATTCTCTGTATGAGCCAATTTGTGCTATACAAAATAGGAAAACATATATCCACCACATTTTAATCGAGTTTGGAACAAAAATACCCAAACCTTTTGCAAGGAATGAAAATTCTGATTTTCATTTACCTTGATTTAAGTGGAGCATGTTTATAAATATGTGTGAAATTGTTGTTTTATTCTTAAGAACAGAGATCGGTCATTATAGTAGGTTTGTCCAAGATAAATTCTGTGTGTACTTTTGGTAATACTCAACCAAAAAATCAGGTGTAATGAGGTACAATTATTTCTGTGTATCCTCTGCAATATTAAACTTCATGAAGGATAGATTAATAAGATCATATATTTTTAAGGACAGAATCTGGAGGAGTAGGTGATCCCAGAATGTTTTACAAAATTTTATTGATTGCTTAAATATCTTAAATATCACCCAAGTATTTCAAAAAGCTACTGTTAGAAGTCATAATCTTCAAGTTTGTGACCTTAGAAACTTTTAATTTCATATTTGTATTGAAAAAATAACCCCAAATCTCATACAGTCTAAATGTTGATATAAAAGGAAAAGAAAAGCCCAAACACCAAACCTGCCAATCACTCATTTGATTACAAGAATGACAAATAGTTGTTAGCAAGCAAGGATTCACGCAGATTTTCTTCCTCCAATTAATGATGTCCAATGCTTTGTTGGAAAGTGTGTCCTACCCTTTTATCAGACTAGAAAACTCTGCTATACATACTTAAACCCTACAAAATAAAACCATAACCAAAAATGAATGCTAGTTTCTCCATTACTTGAAGTTTAAATTCACACTTGATTTTTGAATTAGATAGATGCTTTAACTCCAAAAAAAAAAGTATACTTAATAGTGAATTTAATGAGTTTCTTAAGTCTGTATTAAACAGCCAATGACAACATAAATAACAGTATTCTACAAACTGAAATATTAATCTTAACAAAGCATTAAAGGTTTTATTATATCTGGGTTATCAGTTTACTGATCTCCATTGCCTATCTCCTCACCATTCTTCCACTTTTAACCATACAAGATATATTATTTTAGGTTTTGATCCATTATTATTCCTTTGGAAAAGGAGGGGCTGAAATCTTTATTATGCATCCCTGAAAGATTAAACTCTGAAGCAGTGATTCAAAAAGAAAAACAATTTATTGAATCAAGGGTTCTACCAAGATTTTTGGATATACACAATGAACTCTCTGGTGTTGCTGGCAAAGAACTACAGCAAATGTGTTTAGTGACACAGTGATTAAAACTCCGATCCAGGTAGCTGGAAAACTGAATTCAATTTATTTCTGTCAGATTGGATTTATGTCCTTTTTTTGTTTTTAACAAAGAAGTCCATGCTGGCAGTGTTTCATGTTTAGCCTGTACTACTGAATACAAAGATTGAAAACTCAGTGGCAAAAGAACAAGAGCAATCATGAGTGCAGTCTGGAACATGTAGTTATAAGGCACAGGCACTGGCTAAGGCACTGATACACCTCGCTTCTGCACAGAGAGCATGTCTCAATATTTGATGGAAGAGCCTTACTACTCTAAGAGCAAAAAGCCTATTACACACCTGAATCTTCCCCATCTCTTTGTTTAAATGACAACTGAGCTGGTGGCATTATAAGTTTCAATTCAGTTGCTTTAAATCTTTTAGTCCACTTTCTTTAGGTGCTTAAATTATTTATACAGAATAGAGCTTCTAATCAATTAGTAAAACTGCAGAAAGAAGATAACATTCCCTCACAAATACTGCACATTTGCTTTAAAATACCTGTGTTCCTTTTATAGATTAACCAAAATTCAGAGAAATAACATTGGAAGCCTGTTAACTCAACCTGGTACATTTTGACATATCAAGTTATTTACTAGGTAGGAAAGTAATCTGCCTTACCTGGTAAATAACTACGGGTTACTTACTGAGAAGGTCCTTTCTGCATGAACAATAACAGTCTGGCTTACTCAGTCACTCATGGATCGTAGTTGTCGTCTCTGAGACTTTAAAAAACCCCTGAATTGTTCCACATTCACGTAGGTCTTTCCTCAAGTGACAAAAAGTGAATATACATGTAGATATTTATGGTTCAGTGCATTCCTGTTATTTCTTTTCTGTATGTTTCACATTGTTTTCTAACTAGGATTTTATGCATCTAAAAGTAACACCAGATCATTTTTGCCTATTTATGAATGATTATGTCTGCAAACTTGATAGCCAAAATAAAAAAAAAAAAAAAAACAACAAAAAAAAAACCAACCCAAACATAGTTTGCAATAAAATACTGTTCAACAGTATCCTGCTGTCCCAGTTTGAGACAAATTCAGAGAAATGCTCTGAAGGGAACGTCTCCTCAAAAGAAAGGAGGGACAGGTTTGGAAAAAATATTCTTTGGAGGAAAGTGAAGAAGAAACAAAACTATTTCTTTAACATACACACCGGAAAAGAATCATGATACTAAATAATAAAATCTCTCTCTGTGGAGAGAAACCTGGAAGATTTTAGAGTCCATCTGTGGATGGGGTCTCTCTCCTCCACCTCAAACTGGGGTTTCGGTGCAGGCACCCTCCGGGGCTCGATGGAAGGTTTTTCCAATGAGCTCTGGTATTATTGAACAGTCCAGAAGAGAAGAAGGAAAAAGCAAAGTCCCAGGAAAAACAGTAGACTCCATCTCTCTCTGGAGAAAGCCAAGAGCTGGCTGGAAGGCAAGGAAGAGTGCTTCCTCCCCTCTCTGTCGCAGCAGCAGCAGCAGGAGCAATCTCCCCACCACAGAAGAACACAGAGAGGAGTAGCCAGAGTGACCTTGAAGCACAAAATTGCTTTGAAAAAGTTCGTCTGGCTCTTTTTTTTTCTTTTCTTCCCTCCTGGGCTCAGTTTAAAGGCACAGAAAGGCATAGGATTCATATCTGGGTGATATGGGATACACATCATAAAGTCACCCCAAGACACCTGCAAAACAAAAAAGAAATTCTTGCCCTTTTTCTTGCTTACTTGATTTTTCCCCTTCCATGAAATTTTGCATTTGTGAAAGCCACTACACTACACTCAGGAGGATGTGGGCAGTTCACTTCAGCTCTGTCCCACTGTCCAGGTGATTCAAATTTACCAAAAATCATGGAGAATGTTCATTCTATATTTATTTTTGAATCATGGAGTTTCCACTGAAATAGTAAAAAAGACTGAAGTATTTATGGAACTTGGAATACTCTTATTTTATGTAGGTAACTGTAAGTCTCTTTAGTAAATGTGTCTGGATAGTCTTATAGACTGAAAGTAAGAGGCCTTCAGATGCTTATAAATAACACCAGGCACAGAAATAAAAGTATTATTACTACCAGTGTTAAAAACTTTCCCAGAAATGCTCCCATACTTTTACTCTCTATGTCTAAAGAGTTCTCTTATCAGAAAGGATCAATTCTGCTTAGCCATGAATACCAAACAGCATTGGAAGGCATGACTGAGTAAATATGATGTTTCCAATTATTAGTTAAAGGCTTTCCACTGACTTAGAGCACTGGGTCTCAGATGACTCTCAGGCTAGCTGTGGCCTGATCATGCTTGTTCAACTCTGGCATAAGCTCAGACAAATCAACTATGAAGTCACTGATTGAATTAACATTGAATTCCCCTTTTTTTCTCATAAACAGGTATCTGTATATGCACATAACTAAATTTTGAGAGTAAAAAAAAAATGTCTTCAAGTTGAAACCTGTGGCATACAAATTTTACTTTCCATAAGAGGTCATTCTCATCAGATAGAAAACAAATTACTTTTTCTCTCATATTGCTCCTTTATAACACAAGTCAAGCTATAAAACATCTTTATTGTATCAGAAGTAGCTTTGCAGCCCTTGTATCCTTTCAGCCAACTGGCCATTGTATGTCCTCTGTTTTAAAAATTTTGACTCGGATATTATGGCTAGGATTTTAAGTATATTTTTCTTTATCCCAGTAATTTAAAAATAATCTTATATACATGGAAACAATTTGTTTAATAAAAACCTCATAAACTAGTATAAGCAAATCAATCTACTTTTATTAAAAGTTATTTAATAATTTAGTTGCCCAAGAGTTGATGATAATTTTCTTAGTGAGGATGAACATCTGAATAAAAAAGTAGGAGTATGGTTTTCTGTGAAAAATCTGTTTATTTAATCTTATCTTCCACTTCCGACTTCTGTGAATTGCTTGTGGTCAGTGGCTGAGATTCAAATATTTGATATGGAATTTGAATGTCTAAAGTGGTCTTGATTGAACTGCCAATTCAGTAGGTGGCACTTATGCAGAACATTTTACTCAAATTCAATAAATATCTGGAAATAAAATCTTGATTTACAATTATAAATTTTTAATAATGCCTACCTTCATTGAGTTTACAACAGAATTTTAGAAAACAGTATCAGAGAATCTTTTAAAATGAATGAAAATAGCCATGGAATCAGAACACTCTCTGGCTTTTCATTTTCTTGGAAAATCGGGCTATTAGAAATAAAATATAGAGACATTCCTCTTGTGATTAAGAGAACTACTTCATATCAGAATAGTAACAGAAATTAAAATACTTTTATATATCTTTAATACTGTGCTTTCAAACAAAGAATATAAATGTAAAATTAGGGAACATGGAGATATACAATAAGTTACCTACAGTTAGCCAAAACAAACTCTAGAAAAGATGCTGCAATTACTCCATGGTCTTATTTTATGGATACTGATTGTCAATGCATCTACTGAAAAGCAGGATCCTGCAATAAAGCCCAAATCCAGATATTTCTAAACATACCAGTTTAAAATGTCTGAGAAATGGAACAACACAAATTTTAGAATTGTTTTGCTTTCCATTTGTTCTATGCTATTAATCTGGACAGAAACAAATAATGCAATTAAAAATAAACAAAGAGACAAAAAATCCCACCAAGGAAGCTGTTACCTTTAGACAATGGAGACAAAAAGTTCACTTCAGAAGCTAATTTAGTCCCTCTAAACATAGATTTTTTTTTCCACTTAGTCTTAAGAAATTCTATGTAATTCTCTTCAAGTATTACCTGACAGACAGCTTAAATTCAGGAAAATGTATCTAAAAGTAAGTGCATTTATAAACAGCCAATATTGAATTTCTTTATCCTAATCCATATAATTCACTTCTTAGTTCAATAGGGTTATAACAATCATTAACTTCTTAAATGAACTTATGTAAGTTTTAGTCTTTAGTTTATCCCAATATTTTAATTACCTATGTAGTTGTGAAAGTAGGCAAATAGAGTCCTAGCACCTTGGTATTCTCTGCTGCATGCTAAGGGATTTTCTTGCTGCTTTCCAGCGGATGAAAAAGATTGACTCTTTTCTTCTTTATGATAATTACCTTGCAAGATGGAATTTCTTCATATTTTGATCCTTTAATTTTAGGTTTTATGAACCTAAGGAAATCTCATGGAACAATTTTCCTCTTATTTTTTTTTTTGTATTTATCTAAATTCTTTTGTAAAATATTCTCTCAAATAGACTCAGATAAATAATTCTCCTGTTTTTCGTGTTAAGCATCCTTGTTCATTCATTCCTGAATTAATTTAATCTGTCATTTGTTTTCCAGTATCACTAAATTGGCTAACATTCAGCTAGCACTAAACACTTTTCCTACAGCCCTAGATGAACTCCAGTTTTTCCTCTCATCCTGTTTTATTTTGTAGTTCTGTATTTCCATTCCTGTGCTGCCAGATGCAATTATCTTTATTTTATAATTTTATCATTGCCTAATTTTGCTAACACTTGTCAGCCCTCCCTTGCTTCAGGATACAAATGAGAATTTTGTGTTAGTAAGTGCAGTAACATTCTCCATTATAAAGGGTAAGTTAGATGTACCAGTGCTTGCAGTCCTTCCAAAAGACATAGCAGTTGTGCATGCCAAATTGATCCAAGTTAAAAAAAAAAAAAAAATCAAAAATCACAGTTATAGCTTACATGTCCTTTTCCACTTCTATCTCCCAACAAATCATCCATCTCTTGACTAAAGAGACAATTTAAGCAGACACATGAATAAAAGTACCAAGAAACCAAAAGTACCATACTTTGAAAACTTTTCAGTAGAAATAGCAACATTTTGACAGAATCTTTTTAATGGAAGGTATTTCTCTTTTTTTCACTGAACATTAAAAGAAAGTTTACACTTGTCAAAAATTTGTATGACAACACTATGTACTATTGACTCATTCTGTAAAGAAAGTAAAATTATTTTCTGATATTCCTCAAATCTTTGCTTTTCTAACAAGTAGAGTTTGCTTTCAAGATTTTTCTTCAAACCAATCAGGGCTAAGAAATTATGACTCAGTTTTATAGAGCTGAAGACATAAATGACAGCAAAATGGAGATGGAATTTGAGCATACAATGGATATCTTGTCTATTTATCTATTATCTACCTGTCCATTTATTGATCCATCTGAAAATGAGAAGAAAACAGATGCTCTAGCACAGGTTTCTGCTTATATTAACAGAGTGTAAATTCGACACGTAGAGACTTTGACTTTGGTAGCTTCAATCTGCCAGACTCCTTCTCTATACACTGTGTGCCAGCCCATCCTCTGGTCATCCTCCTGTAAAGAAAGGTTGAGAAAATTGGGGTTATTAAGGCTGGAGAAGAGAAGGCTCCAGGAAGATCTTAGAGCAGCCTTCCAGTGCCTAACAATGGAAAAAAATGTTAATGGGTCCCATAGTGATAGGACAAGGGACAACGAACTGAAACTCAAAGAGGGTTGATTGAGACTAAATATAAGAAAGAAATATTTTACCATGAGGATGGTGAAACACTGGAACAGGTTGTCCAGAGAAGTTCTGGATGCCCTTTTATTGGAAGTTTTCAAGGCCAGGTCAGATGGAGTTTTGAGCAACCTGGTCTAGTTGAAGATTTCCCTGACCATTATAGGGGAGGGTGGGCTAGATTCCATGCTTCTATGATTTTATGCTTCTTTATTTGTTCTTTCAGCATATTTTTTGTGATATATGAGAAATCATAGTTATACTCTGAGAATAAAATTATTCTAAAGGGGTTAAATTGTCCATATAGTAAACAGGAAAACCTTAAAATCTTTAAGGATTCCTTATTTTAGATACACCATTTAGGTGAACTCAGTCTTCATACAATAACAGTGATAATGATGATAATGGCAATGATGATATGATGATGATGATGATGATAATAATAATAATAATAAAAAAATAATAATAATAATAATAATGCCCTTCTATTAATTTTATTTGGTATTTTATTGAGCATTAGGATACTTGAATGTATTGGCCAATTGTATGAGGATTAATTCTTCAGTAGTAATATGTAAGACAGTTTTGACAGTACCTTTAAATTTGGAACAACATTCTGGACACTTAATTCAGTCCTTCATTGGATGGGGTTTGTAACTCCCATAAAAAATCTGTTAGCAAAAAATATATTGAAATGGGGTCTTGCAGTTTAACCTCTTCTAATTCAGTTAGTGCAATTACATTATTTTCTACCTCAGAAAGAATATCAATTACAATTATTTTCTTCTCTAGAAGGCAAAGTACTTACTTAATGGTGATGAAGTTTGAGTTGTAGACTGCTAACAATTGTGTCATGTTTTCTTTCTTAAGAAACTATATTTTTCAAAGAATAAGGCTGCCAGATCTGATATTTAAGGAAGTGCAATGAGTCAATTTGTTGCATGGTTATTAGATTCAGATAACTAATAGATAAATTTGAAATGAGAAAACAGTTTGATGTGTCAGAAAGTATATTTTACTCAGAAGTAGAACAAAAATTCCTACTGCATTTGCTAGGTGACTGGAATGAAAAGAGCAAAGAATTAAAGGTTAAATATCAGGGAGTTGCTACTTACGTTCAAATAAAGATTTTACATTTTTAAAGGAAATTGTAGCACTGTAAAGACTAAGAATCTGTGAACTGTGACAGATGCAGGTAAAAAGAGTGCACCATTGAAAAATATGAGAACAAAATGATGTATAAAAATTTTGGTTATTTCTGTGATCTTATTTGACTAGTTATCTAAGCAGTAACATTAATTAAAAATAACCACATATTTTCATATTGATTCATTAAATCACATATATAGGTGCTTTCACCAGGAAATTATTAATGATGTCATATAATGTACAGTGTTCTCTTCATGAATATGCCTGAATCTATCAGATGTGTTTAAAAAAAAATCATGTGGATTTTTTTTTGTCTAATGAATCAGAAGAATTTACTTAGCCTTATTATTTCAAGTTAAGAATAACCTTTTAATTTCATGGATTCAAAGCTTATGTTTCTTTTGTACATGCCTGAGAGGTGCGTGTCACTTGGTTTCCTTTCTCTTCACTAGGAGTGCACAGTTTTCAGAGGTTTTATAGGACCAGCAATGCTGGGTTCTCTTCTGTTTCTCTTCTCTGGTCTTTGGTGGCCATGGGACTGGGGCAAGGCCCTGTGGAGTGTGGTCAACACTGAAAGCTAAGATTAGCTTTTCCAAATACGCTATTTCGTACCACTGAACACTGTTCCAGTACAGGTTTGCAAATATATAGAGGGAATTTTCTTGTGTAATATAATATTTTGTCAATATTTTGATGTATTGTATTTACATTATGTTGCAAGGTTTTAGTAACTGGGGAGAGTTTCAGGGGGGGTTTTTTGAGAAAGGGTCGGGACCTGCCCAGTGCTGAACACAGGTGGCTCCAGAGGGCTCCAATGGACCCACTCGGTGGCACTACTGAATGTCATAGTCAAGGTGGTAAATTTCTATTATAATGTTACAAAGAAAAGGAAAAATGCTGCCCAGTGGCTGTAGAAACAGCTGTATGAACAGGAAGGTAAGAGAAGAAGGAGGGGAAGGAGAGGTCCCAAGAAATGTAGATATTTTCCAGCAGCCCATGGTAAGGCCCAAAGCAGAGCAGGTATTTGCCTGCCATGCATGGAGAGAATCACACTGAAAGAAATAACCACACTGCAGCCTGTGAAGGGGAGCAAATTTCTGACAGTAACTGCAGTCCATGCAGAGAACCCATGCTGGAGCAAACTCATCCCAAAGGAATGCAACCTGTGGGAAGGACTCACCTCAGAGCAAGGGAAAATTGTGAGGAGGAAGGAAGCACAGAGAGGAAGTGTTACAAACACTCCATAATCCAACATCTCTTGTCCTCCATGTGCTACTTGGGAAGCAGAGGAAGCAGGGGAAGGAGACTGAGGACATGGGAATGACTGACTGAAGTTCCATCTGTGTAAAAAAGGTGAGGGTGACAGGAAGGTGCTTTCGTTTTTGTTTCTCACCACCCAACTCTATGTTAATTGGCAATAAATCTTTTTTTTCCTCAAGTTAGATTGTCTTTGATGGAAATTGGTAAGTGACCTTTCTACCCACATGTCTACCCCATGAACTTTTTAATTGACTTCTCTCATCCTGTTGAGAAGGAGTGAACCGCTGGCTGGATTTGAGAATCTGGCAACTGATCAATGTTAACCCACCACGTTGGTGAAAAAGACTACAACAGACAACGTGTAAAATGTTGGGTTTGTACGATGTGAAACAGGTTAAAAAAACAAGCAAACAAATAAACAAGCTGGTCAGAATCCTTATCCTTGTCTTTACCCTATTTAGGTCAATGAGGGGGCAGCCTTTGACAGGATTTAAAAATTATGTGTTGCCTGCAAAAAATGATATATGACAACTGGCATAGTGATCTGTGCCTGCCACTTCATATTTTCACTGCCTTACATTGACAAGAGAATAATCTAGTTGTTTTTATTCACTTCTTTATAATCTCTTCATGTCTAGGTTCACTTCTGCATGTTTTACTATATTAATTCAACAGTGCCAAATACTAATGAAAATAAACCTGGTAAGATGTTTGGTATATCACTGTCAAAGTAAAAAACCTAGACAAAATAGAAATATTTCTTTCCGCTATGAAGAAAGGAAGGATTTTGATTTGAATATACAGGGTAGATATTTAGAATAAATATTTTTATTGGTCTTAGAGAATTAAAAGTATCAAATACAGAAAAACACCAAGTTATGTTAAAGAGGAGAATGAGATGAATGTGTCTAGTTTACTCATGGAAAAAAAAAATGTGTTAGATTTGACTACATATTAAACACAGTTGCATCGGGGGAAACATGACATTCACAGAAGCCATTAAGTGAAAAGCTACACTATGTATTAAGTTTGCAGTACAGTACTTATTTTAAAGTGCTTGCATAAACTGGTTCATTAAAATATGCTTCTGTTGGAGATGCCAACATTTATGATAGGCACTGGGGGATGAAAAATCTAAGTGTAAAGACTGGCAAATAAATCAATAAATTGTTTAGGGAGTTTCTACTACTTGTGATCTTTGAAAGAAATGTTGATAAATACTCTCCAGATATGGCAAACGATTTATAATGTTTTGGATGGTGGAATGAAGAAACATGGGTTGTTTCTTCTTAATGTATATCCTCTGGTTTATCAGAGGAACACCTGACTATTTGTAAGAAAAAAAATCTGTGGCCTGTTCAGTTTCTCTCTTTTTCTTCCTTTTCTTCTTGTTTTTTGTAGGTTTTTTTTTGTTGTTTTTTTTTTGCTGTTGTTGCTGTTGCTGTTGTTGTTTCCAAAGAACAGAGGTAATCCATAACTTTTTTAGCATTTAATTAAGATTAATGTTCTTTCAGGGAAAAAGAAAAAAAAAAGGAAAAGTAATTTTACGGCTTTGGCTAAAACATTTTTAAATACAATGATAGCAGTAAACCCAACGTGACCCGCTTCCTGATAGTTTCTCTTTGGCAGACTTCATCACATGCTTGAGAATAATGTGTAAATCTGGGTGTATCTGAAAAGCGAGTCATCACAAAGAGGTTTTTGCATCAGGTGTTTCAGATGATTGGCTAAAAGCCTCTGGAGGTACTTGTCTCTCCCATCTGACTATGGAAGGAGCTTACATAACTGGCCTAATCTGCCTAACTCTAAGATAGCTAAAATTGCAAGAAATTAATAGTATTCTACTTGTGTCTCATCTACAATGAATTATAACTTCCCCCACCCCCTCTGAGGAGTCTGAGTAAAATGAACACCTCAGCTAATGCTTAAGAAGTTTGATTATGACTCTGTAAAGTGTACACATAAACAAAAAGATCTGTATAGAAATTAAACCAGAATCCTGATCAGTTGTTCTGACAATAATTAATTACGTACTGCAAAAGGAATGGCAATACATTACATAAACTCCCAAGGTACACTTAAGAATTATCAGCACCATTTGTGGTTTTTTATTGCCAAAACCAAAAAAAATCAATGAGGCTTCTTTTACAGGTTTTTCCTTTACAGGAAAACAGAATGTGAATGAGTTTTAATTCAGACATTTTGCTTTATGTGCATAAATAATTATTTTCCTTAAAATTAATTATTTTTCCAGAAACGTTGTTTAACAGGATATGCCTCCCTTGGCTGACTTGAATGCTGAGTTTTAATCTCTGTATTACTTTATAGGTCATGTACAAAATATATAATAATTTGCCGAGAAGGAGACCAAGCACTGAGACTGCAGAAGCCAGATATTCAGTCATTTTTAAATACATAACTTTTCTGTGTTTCAATACTAATTTTCAAATCTACCTGCATATATTACTTGGAGACCAATTACAGACTTGTAAACGTAAGAAAGTTATTTGTGATTAATAAGAGATAAGAAATGTATACCCAGAAGAATTAGCAATGAAACAGAGAAGGGGTATGCTGCTTTGAAATGAAATTAGATGAGAGCTTTAGTTATTTGCCACCTTAGAGTTACTAGGGGAAAAAAAGACAAGAAAATGAAAAAGAAAAAAAAAAAAAAAAAAGAAACACCGTAAAATTTACCAGAGACTTATATTCGAAAAAGAAAAAAATTGCAATTTCATTCTGGTGGCTTTAGTGACAGCTGTGAAGCTCAGACAAAAATCATAAAGACTATATTTTGAAAAGAGACCCCTTAATGAAACATAACTATGCATGATGCACTCAAGAGTACATTCAGATATTCTATTCCAAAAGCAAATTTGCAATAAGGAGTGTATGCGTGTGTGTCAGTATAGTCAGTAATGCATTTCTTGCATAACTATCAAATGCTTTTGTCCATAAATTCCTGCTGTTATTAATTGCCAGCAGTGATCCAAACCCACAAAATAATATGCATATTCTCTCAGACACATTTTATTATTCTAAGAGAATAGAGAGAAAAAAAAAAGAGCTCTGTAATGAGGACATAACTTAATTTGCAGAAGACATTTTAGTGTACGGGAAGAATGAAGGAATTTATTTATCCTAACAGTAGTCACATATTACGGTAACTAATCTTTGGTAGAATTCTTGAACTGCTCACATCAGTAAATAAGCTCAAATGGCTCTCTTAGGATTCAGTGGATCACCTGGGGAGCTCAAGCAGTTGAAATTAGTGGCCTGAAAATTTAATTGTGCATGTTGGATCAATCCTACTTTATAGGTGAAACAATCATAATGATACATTCCTACACATTTTCAATTTTTTAGGATCCAGACACCTAAACCTTTGCCCCTTACTTCTTGCCAGTCAGCTAAAAATCCAAACTGTTGCTTCAGAACATTTCCTGAGGGAATTACTGAACATAAATGTATAGTAAAGAACTTAATATAGGTAGTGGAGATATATATATACATATATAGCCTGTAGTGGATGGACATAACCAGGTTTGGAAGCAAAGGTGGTTCTGTAAGAGGATGCCAGGAGCTGCTCCAGGCCAGGCACAGCAGGCTCCAGGAAGCTTGACAATGGATACATCACAGAACATAACTCAATACATAACACAAGCTGCTGGTCCCTCAGAGAGAAAAAACATTGAAGAAAGGGATAAATTACTGGATGGAGAGAGAAGGGAAAAAATGAGTGAGATGACAATGAAAACAGACCAAGAAATTCTTGCCTAGAGAAGACAATTTCAGTGTTCCTCTATCAAGTTAGTTTAAATGGTTTTAGTGTATGTGTTTTTATGGACCACTCTTAAACAAATCACTGAATTAATTCGAGTTAATGGTAAACTTTTTCTTGTAATGGGGTTTGCCCATATACTTTTAATAAACTACTTTATGATGCTATTAATATCTTTGTTGACAGTTAAGAGACAGCAAATTCTGTCACTGAAACAGAAAAGACTGCTGGAGGCAGGAGGAAAGGCAGAAATGAATCAGTTCTCTCACTGAAAAAAATGCCTCATAACACCACAATATGCAACTTCTCTTTTCCTTTCCTTTTCTCTTCTTCCTTCACTTTTTTTTTTCTTTTTCTACTAGTTTGAAAATAAACCAGTGGGAGATTACAATTCAGATATAATTTAATAGGAAAATTAAAATAAATGTAATAACACAAGAACACTGACAGAGTCAGAATAAAGCCTAACACCCTTTTGGTCAGGGTGGTGGTAGCATTCCTGATGAAGCGGTCCTGTTGAAGCAGCAATTCTGGAGAAAAGGGTCTGGTCTTCATCTGAAGGTCCAGTGTTCACTCTTGTCCACTGGGAATCCAGTAGTTAGGGCTACTTGTGCTGTCCCAAACCCCAGATTATATCCTGGTGGGAATGCTTGGTTCCTCCCCCTGGGGAGAGCATCTCCCAATGGGCTGATGTAATTCTATGGTCCTTGATTGACAATTAAACAGAGAGAGCCCCTGGAGGCGTTATCAAGGATGAATCATGGTAGGAGATAACAAACACTGCCTCACCTGCTTTAACAGCTTGTGAAGGTAATAAATACATACTATTGGTTACATCTTAGGTTGTAAACTAGAACACTTTTTTCTTTTTCTTTTTTTCTTTTTCTTTTTCTTTTTCTTTTTCTTTTTCTTTTTCTTTTTCTTTTTCTTTTTCTTTTTCTTTTTCTTTTTCTTTTTCTTTTTCTTTTTCTTTTTCTTTTTTCTCCTTCTCTTTTTTTTTTCATTTTCTTTTGTTTCTTTCCCTTTCTGTTTTCTTTTTTCGTCTTCTAATATCCTGGATTTAAAATGACATCTTTTGCAATTCGTGATAAAAATGAGATGAAGAGCACAGATTTGGGGAAACATTTGCTTTTTAACTTTTTCCCCTGGAAAGAGCACAACAGTGCACAAAGTCTTCTCACTGATTTCTCAGTTTCAACCAAATCTGACAGAAGGAATATCATCTCATTGATGGATTTCTCCTATGGGAATGCAAATTTACACTAGAGGGAAACAATTGCATACTATCATCAGGGTGGGATTGTCACAAGTAAGGCTCTTGAACTCATTTCAAAACAGTATTGGACCCATTGGAAATCACCTCCAAACTATCCTTCTGCAAAATAAACAACAAAGTCAAGAAAGTGAGATACTTATCTACTTACGCTTATTCTTACTTTTCTGGGGGGAAAAAAGGTCAAACATTTACTTACAAAATCATATCCAGTAGAAACTTCACCAAGTTCAGTATCCTATTAAAAACTTGCAAGAGAATTAAAAACTAGCGGAGAAACTAATTAAAGCTTAAGGGATACAGAAATCACTGTGTATAAATATGTAATTAGCAAAAGTGTTTTAAAATATCCCAGTAATGCATCATGTTTCCCTTGTAATTACAAAAATTTCACAAAAGCAACAGCAAGATAGCTAATATTCCTATACTGTACATTTTAAGTTAAATATGTTGGTATCAAATGAAAATGTCCATGCCCCTGTTCTATCTTTTGCAAGAAAAAGTTGCATATAAATCTCATATCCTGTTTCTGATTTAAAAGCTAATACTAATATGAGAATCACAAATAGGAAATTTTTAAAAAATCATGATCATCATAAAATGATAGGTATTTTTTCCTGGGAAAAAATATTATGTTTATAAATGAAAGCAGAAAAAATCTATCATGATTCAGAATCTGCAACAAATACATAGCAAGAAGAAAATCATGGTCCATGTTCAGCAGTGTAAAGAGAAATGTAGGAATTATGTTGCACTGTGCCTACTTAAATACATGGCATGTCCAAAAGCCAGTGTATAAACTTAGTACAAGTAAAAGAAAACCCAAACCAAGCAGACAAGTCATTCAGTAGTGCTTTAGAAATTGGTATAGTATAATTTAAATATGTTTCCCTATTGACGAAAAAAGCCACTGACTACTGACTGAAACTAAACTCACAGGAAGTAGCAATTTATGTACTTTTTTGTGCCTTTCTGTCCAAATCAGAGCCTTCTCACAGCTACTGTGGCTCCAGGTTGGCTCCAACACAAGGGAATTTGAGGTAATGCCATTCCAAACCTGCCTGAAGCCTAGCCATTGCTGGAGCATGTGCTGGACTCAGAAACTTATGGGAGATATGGTTCCAGTAATACAGACACCAGCTTTGGACACATTCCTAATGCTATGGAAGCTTTTATTGACTTGCATCACACCTCTATAAGACTCTTATTCAGATAGCCCCTATAAAATTCTGAAGATTTAAGATTTGTGTTACTGATATTTCGCAAATTGAAAGCTGGCAAAAAATGGCATATTGCACCATCAGATAAGTGAACTCCAGAGAAATGGACTTTGAAACCACATATATTTTACAGATTACACACTGAAATCAGCCCAGGAGTGCATCACAGTCTATTGAAAGCAAAATATTTCACTGTATGGATTTTTCTAAGCTGGATCCAAAGAAAATTAATGGCTACCAGAGATGTCATATACAATAAATATATTTTGTGTGTAGTGAAATGGGACAAGTAAATATATACTACTGATATGAATTAAATTAAAATTTATTTATTTTTAACTTTTTCCTTCTTTACCAACAGATTTTGGATTGGGGAGCTCTAGGTTCACCTATCAAATTCTGTCATAATCAATCTCATCAACCTTGACACAGATTCTTTCCTTATGGGAGTTTTGTTCAATTCAGTTCTCTGACACTTATGATGCCTTAAAGTTTTTCACTGTGTAATTCATGAAATGAAAAAAGTAGAAAGGGAAAACCTTGGAACTGTCTACTGGAATTGAGGAGGAAATAATACAGAAGCTAACGGCCTTACAACCACGAAGCAGTGTTAAAAATATTTCCCACATTCAGGGCAAAATTCTTACACAACTTTTCCATTTGGGGCATTTGGAACCACAGTTACAACACTGAAAGAGTAGAATCTGAAGGGCTTGAGAAGCTACCTGGTTCCAAAGCTGATTCACCCTTACCTTTCCATTGAATTCTGTTCACACGAGCTTGAGCATCTCTATTAAAATAGTCTTCCCAAGGAACTATCATAACATGGAGTCCGTGGCCTTCTGTTGATTATCAGAAAGAGCAATGCAGACAAGGCCCCACAAGTCGGGTGTTCCCTGAAAGAAACTTTTTCTTTCACACTGGAATTTACCCCTTTGAATGTGCTATGCCCATAGATCTTTTCAATCATCTAAAGAGGCCCCAGGGGCTTACATAAACCAAGTTGCCCTGAAATGTCCGAGAAACTACATTTCGGCCCAACACCTGCATTCTGAATTTGCCTAAATTTGGAGGTAAATCTCTTCTCAGAGTATCAATAAATCAAATTATATATAAGGAGGATTTAATTTTTTGAAATAACAGATATCCCCAGTTTCAAATTCAGTGGGAATACAGGGACAGTGCAATTACTAGAAAGAAAAGAAGTATTTTCTAAAGCATAAAAGGGAGACTGTAAATCAGAAGCTTATCTTTGAAATTATTAAGTCAGGAGACAATGCAAAAAATAGTTTCATGAATTTTAGTAGAAGTCCATGAACTGTGATTTTAGTATATAGTTTCTAGTTCAAGTCTATTCCTATGTAAAATTTATCAAGGAATATTGAATATTTTAATGAGCTGAAAAAAGACAAAAGCTCTCAATAGAATTTACATTTAGCCTAGCTGCCAAGTGCACATTATCATGTTTTATCTTTTTGACATGAGTGATATGTTTCACAGTAATACAATTCTCAGAGGACTGCAATATTTCCACATAACCTTAGCAAGGAGAAAGAGGAATTAAAATTTCATAGTGCATTTACAAGTCTTGTTGAATACTTTATTTTCTTTAAAAAAAATAATATTTTAATAGAGCAGAGAATTATGTTCTTTTCTCATGAAGCAGACCTGGTAATCTTCTCCTTCATATTTCATATATCTATTTCTAAAAGAAACACAGTAGAAAATATTTTCACTCCTCTTTCATGTAAAACACTAGTTTTTTCATTTTTTTTCTTTTAATAAAATCTATGAATAGAATAATTAAGGTATTTAATCTCTTACTGTGTTGTTCAAGTTTCAGGATATCAGTTTGAAACACACTTTATGTCACACCAATTTTTTTTGTATCATGTGGTTGTTTCTGCTATGTTATGGAATTCAGATTTATAACATGAATCTAAGTAATAAATACCATATGACCTTGGTGGAATGAAGGTTTTATGCCTCTTGCAGAACTAAGAATAAAAAAGACTTTATCAGATACTTGCATCTAATTGCAAATATCAGAACTGATTGAAAGAAAATATTTAAATGCATTATTTATAAGCATACTTGATATTTTTGTCTGCAAAATAATTTCTTTTCCTAAGACAAAAATAATCAAGGTTTTTAAAAATATAACAATTACCCAATATGATAAGTAAAAACGTGTCCTATGTCCTGTTGTCTTTGTCTACTGACACATCAGAGAGGCAGCCCTTACTCACTTCTTCTGGCTTTGTTGGCATTACAGAAAGGAACTGTTTTGCTTTACTGCTGTTTCTGTGAAAACCTGAGAGAAGTTTCAGCAAGAAGCAAGGTTAGCTTTTTAGTCAGACAACGTAATAAGGGATCTCCAGAGATCAGGAAGAAATCTCTGCTGCTACGCTGTGTGCCACATCTTCTCTGACTATGAATGCTCCTGTAAGATCCTGCAATGTTACCAATTTGGGGCCTCCCAGTGAAAATTGGTCAACTTAGATGACTAACAATAGGGATAAATGTGTTGGGTAAGGACTCTGTGCAAAGATCATCTCATTTGTTTTAGACACCTTTCTCAAATTTAAATGCTTTAATTTAAGTCAGATAAATTTTGTTAAAACAGGTTTTAACTTGAAGTCCTTAAATTCAGAGAGGAAGAATGGGAACTAACAGTTTTCTTTATCTGAAAGAGATAGTAAGGAATTGTGAATACTGAAATGTAAATATTAGTAACTGCATTTCATATTTGTGGTGTGCAATGGTGTTGCCATCTGCCGAGATATTTCTGTTTGCTGAAAGCATAGCTAATAACTGTTTTGTGTAACAAGTGCAAACTCTTATCTGCTGCACTCCAAGATTTTTTTTTTGTTTGCCTTTTTAACTTCTAACTACATTTTTCCACTGTGGTTTTAGGTAATTGTGATCAAAATTATTTGCTGACACTTTTTAAAAGCTGTCATTTCAGATGCACTCAGTTCACAGTATTTTGTTATTCATGCCCCTTTATGTTTCAACTATTTTCTTGAAGTATAATACTGTTTATTGCTTGCTGAGCATTTAAGCATTTACTTTCAGAAAATCCTTAAGCTTAGTATAAGAACCCTCTTCATAATGTAATCAGTTAACAGAGATAAGGACTATAATAGAAACTCAACAGAGTAAGTTTATACAATAAATCAATTTCAAGAGACAGTCTAGAGAGTTTTAAAGTAATTGGTTAGCAATGACTTTAAAAGAATAAGAAAGAAAAAGAAAGAAAGAGAAAGAAAGAAAAAGAAAGAAAGAGAAAGAAAGAAAAAGAAAGAGAAAGAGAAAGAAAGAAAGGTTGAAATAATTACATGCTTAGTGAAAGAGATTAGAAAAACTGGAAAACTCTCTTTCATAAGTGGAACATAAAGCCCATTTAAGAATTTTAAAGCTGTAAGGCTGTACAAAAAAGATTTAGTGAGCAACTATAGGTATAATATATATTTAATACCTATAGAGCTATAGGTATTAAAACTAATATTAAAAACTTCTTCCAGCACATCAGAAATAGAAGGTTTTGAAAAGAGGTGATAGGATTGACAGATGATCATCTCAAAAACAGAACATTAAAGGAAAGATAAAACATAATAGAAATGCTAGATGAATTATTTGTATTAACATTCACAGCAAATGAGTTTAGGGAGAGTCTAATTCCACATTTCTGTCTTTATAGGGTAGGATATAATAAAATACCACACACTGATGTGTTAGCAGTATACTTTTAGCACATATCAATAAAAGGCATAGAACTAAGTTATTTCAAACAAACGTTCTAAAATAAATCAAATATGGAATTACCAAACTGTAAATTGCTATGTTAACTATCATCTAAATTTGCCTTATTTTCAGATGATAGGGAGGAGGCAGGTAAGAAAATAATTTTTAGGAAAGGTTTCAGTGCGGATGTAAAGAACCTACTGGTGGGGAAAACAAGAAAAATTGGTTTATGATACAGTGCAAAACAGAATTTGTTTATAAATGGTGAAACAGAAGATATGGGAAGAACTAATACTTATTTTTATATAAAGAAGTTATGTTTTAATAGTCTTTTGAGAGTTTTCTAAAGTAGTCACAAAGCATTCAGATAAGTCTGATATTGATAGAATGAGTTTAGGTTTTCAAAATCTTTTCACTTTCGAAGTCTCTCACAAATTTCTTCTCATAAATCTCTTGACTCTCAAAAGACACTTCAGAAAATTAAACTATTTAAAGACTTATTAGATGTAAAATGTAATCTGTGCCTTCTCACAGATTTGTAATTTTATGGCAGGAAACAAAGGGAAAGAATGGACAAATTTAGTGATAAAAAGAAACTTTAGTGGTGATCTGTACTGAAAATTGTCCCATTCATCCTACCTGGAAAATTATGTAAAAAAAGAGGAACAACAGCAAAGATAGATCTACTATTACAAGAGCAAGTGAGCTCTAATATTAGATTTTCAAAGTAATCAAAACTAAAATAATCCATGATAAAATGAGCAGATGAGAAGAAATTGACATGAATACAAATTACGGATATATAGAGAAAAGCATTTCTAACAGTTCTTACTGCAGTGATGGACTTTAAAATTCCATTTGTACATTTAACCCCATATTGCCATAGTTAAAAAAAAAGATAAAAAAAAAGAAGAGGAGAGAATGAGATGAAGTACTAGAACCCTGACGATTAGCTTATTTTCAAAAATTGTTTTGGATCTTCTAAAGAAAAAAATAAAAAAAAATTGAAAAAGGAGAGGAGAAAAAATGTATGTTCTAAATGTTGTGAATGTGCTGTGTTTTATACTATTTATCTTTGAAGCTAGGAATGATGTTCTACTTCATTTAGCAATATAGACATGGTCAAAATTGGTATATATTCATCAGAAATATTCCTTACAGATATCCAAGACAGTGCTATAAAAGAATATGCTTAACTGTTGGGAGCACAAAAAAAAAAAAAAGAATCCAGAGCTATTCTTTAAGTAATAGACTAATAGCTCTGTGACTCTACTTTCTTGTGTTATCCTTTAATTCCATTTTTCATTCAAGGTAACCTATTTCAAAAGTAATTTAATAAAACTGTCGATATTAAGTAGAGGAAACAGATATTTGGAAGCATATGATGAATTCCATATGAGATGAGATTAATATTAAGTAACATAGGAAATGCTTGAAATGAAAAATTATTATAGGTTGTGAAATACAAGCAAGGAAAGAAGGGAAAAAATTCTTCATTATTTCTTCTAACAGAACAACTAGGGGACCACGTAAGGTTATCAGATTGGTGGTTAAGAAACAAACCAAAATAGTGATATGTCACATCACATATAACATAAAAATGAATTGAATCAAGAATTCAAATAGTAATAAATCTGAATACCAAATGTGTTTACATGAGTTAAAAAGAATGATTGCACACAATCAGGATAGTAGGAGTTGGTGTCTTCCATTACAGATATTCATTTTACATACATTTTACATCGTACTGTAAAAACCCAGTATTTCTTCAATGTCAAAAAAGAAGAAAAGTTGTTAGAATTCATTCTGAAAATAATTTTTCAATAATTTTCCAGATATAATGTCATGAGTCAATAAAAGGGATATATTAGTTTAAAAGATATGATATTACAAGGCTATAGAAGGGTTTAGTTTAGATTGAGAACTGCAAGAATGTTAAAACAGAACACTTATCATTTAACAGTATGTGATTTTTCTTTAACTTCAGAATTTTTATGACATTCACATGTGAAACTGTAGTGTAATTCCCAGTTTTAAGTTCACCTGCATTCAATGCAGATCAGTTGCCCTATATTTTGAGCTGGTTATACTCGAAGCTGTTGCAGTATCTGAAATCTCAGTAATAGATCTGTCCACAGCTCAAAGCTTTGTCAAATGTAATAGACTTGAATAGGGGAGAGAGCTTCTGGGAGAAAACTGTTAAGCTTCTCTTTATTTACGAAAAAAAAGGGTAATAGTATGTGTCTAGATCTGCTGCTTCTTTCACTGATGTCTTAACAATGATCTGCATTACCTCTCACCCTCCTTGTCTCATCTTGCTCTGTCCTGATAAACAGCAACGGTTCTGTTGCCTTCCTCGAAACTCTGCTTCTTCAAGAGGATGAAAACAAAGTAGAGAGATATGGGTATGGCCTGAGAAGATGTTCCTGTTCACCATAAAATTCCTGGCCAGCATAACACAATTGCTCGATGCATCCACAACAGAGTACAGCAAGGAATCTCACTTGGCCCCAGTAGCAGGAACATGGAGTAAGGCAGGGCAACTGAGACTTTTGATGTAGTCTGTTTTCTGACTGATTTAGAAAAATCAGTATAGTAGCACTCAGTATCTTCAATACCATAAAAAATTTATCACTTGGTTTTTCCAAAGCCCAGAAATAACAGTAACATTACTACTTTCTGCTCAGAGCCTTGTTGATTTCCATGTGATGTATTGTAGCACTTTAGACTTGCTTTTTGCATAGTATTTTTTGAATGAGTTGCACTAATTCTGCTTAAAAGATTAATGACTAACTACAAAACATGTTTGGTTTTATGCATTTCTTAGAGAACTGTAAATAGAAAAAAGCTTTTAAAAAGCAATAAAAATAACAATGAATTAAAAATTAAGAAAAGAGAACAGTAAAAAAAACGGAGGAGAAATAGTTAACAAGATTATTTCTTCTCAGATTAGAAAACAAACAAAAAGAAACAGACAAAATCTCCTCACGCCCCAGCTGTTAACTGCAAATTTAAAATAATTTGTAATAGAAATGAAGCTCCACGAATCAGGTTCTTCTTTGTTCATTCATCTCTTTTACCTTCCCCCACCTGTTTAGCAAGGCATATGTTGGGGGGTATTACTGCATCAGAGATGGAACTTGGTGTGACATAAATACCTGACTTTGTGAGCGAGCAGTCCCAGTGGAGCACAAATCCCCACAAGACTAAGGTCTCAAACACAGCTTTTCTACCTCCAGTGGGGATAGCACATAACTCAGGAAATTTTAGATATCCATCTGACATATAAAATGTGTGAATTTGCTGTAAAAAGGTAGCACAGCATTTCTTCCTAGAGATTTTTAATTTCATTAAGGTTGTTCCCTGGACTACACGATAATCAGACTTTGATAGTAACTCTGGGAGTATGCCTATTTATTTCCTGCTGGGAAAAGACTAATGGATAACATAAGTGTAAAAACCTGCAATGTAGTAGCATTTGCTATCCTTCTAGGTATTCAGAGAGACAAGAAATTCTCTAGCGAAGAATCACACCTCAGTCACAAAAACCTCATCACACTATGGAGATGCTTCACATCTCCTCCAATTCTCTTCTGTAGGAACTCGTGAAAAATNCAGAGAGGGTAATCCGCCATTGGAATGGGCTACCCAGGGCAGTGGTGGATTCTCCGTCTCTGGAGGTTTTTAAGACAAGGCTGGACATGGCACTTAGTGCCATGGTCTAGCAACTGTGGTGGTAGTGGATCAAGGGTTGGACTTGATGATCTCAGAGGTCCTTTCCAACCTGTATGATTCTATGATTCTATGATTCTATGATTCTATGATGTTAATGGTGAGGATCATCATCAATGTGATAAACATCTTACTATGAAAACGGTAAAGGAAGTTGAGGAAAACATGGATTACTGTTTATTTCTTTTTTGCAAAATATCACAGTATTTAAGAAACTCCAATCAGATAAAGGAACTCAAAGCAGCATGAATAATAGAAAGGCTATTATGTTTTGGAATTATATGTTTGATATAAAATAAAAATGTGGTATGGTTTCCTCCATGTGTTAAAATTCTAATCAAAAATCTGTTTGAGATTACCAAATTATTCACCTAGGTATTCTGTGTTGGGTACAGAATGCTTTCTTTTCCTTAACTGGTAAGAAAACTATGAAACAGGGCTACTTTTTCACTTTTTCTCCTCACTGGTTTCACTTAGTCTTTCAAGGGCCAGTATTGGGGCAGAAAAAGGAGAAATAAATAGTGAATTTTTGAGTCTTAGCATTCCATTTCAAAAAATTTACCTATTTGTAACACAATCATATCAAAACAAAGATGTATGGTGCATCTGCAAACCAAAACAGAACATGTAGACATGACTATGTAAAGAAACATGCTCCTGGTCCATAACTCCTACTATTTCACTTTGATTTAAATTCAGTGACAAAAAAAATTGTATTTTGCAATACCTATTAATCCAGATTTGATAACAGATTTTTGCTTCCTATTCCCAAGGCTACTTTAGACTGAAGAAATAAATAATGTAAAGTACTAAAAAGGAAATTAACTCTCTTGTCTGCACCGAGAAAGTTAATGCATACAGTGTCACTGTTTCTGCCAGTGAAATCAACTTAGCTGCAGTCCTTGCTGAAGACAACCCTATCCACCAGCATATTAAATATCAAAATAAAATAAAATAATAAATATAATAAATAAAATAAAATAAATAATAAATTAAATCACTCTCTAAGAAGGATTCATCCATGAAGCTCACTATTTAAACTTGATTTAGCTGCATGGGCATGACTGGTTCCACTATCAATGTTTTCATAGCTATATAGATTAACTGATGAAATACAAACAAAATAGGTGATTTTTTTCAGAACTGTTCCCCTTCATTTATGGTTTTTTTTGACAGCTCAAATTGAAAACGTGCTGTGCCTCCTCTGCAGCTGATGTACAGTGGCTACTGTGTTGAGATCCAGGGCAGCTCTGAGAGGCTTTGCAGGTGCTGCGAGGGGAGTGGAAGAAGGAGCAAAAGCAGCTGTCACTGCAGCATTTGTCTTGTGTCGGAAATTTAGAAAAAAGCGTGTAAAACAATGCTAAAGATTGCTCTTTTGGCCTGTTTAATATTGAATGCTGTAAAAACTCCTTATTGAC
The DNA here is from genome assembly GCA_013396875.1 of Vireo altiloquus. Lineage (NCBI taxonomy): Eukaryota > Metazoa > Chordata > Aves > Passeriformes > Vireonidae > Vireo > Vireo altiloquus. The sequence goes on along the minus strand of VZRF01006809.1, from coordinate 97,885 downwards.
AGAATTTACTCAATCCCTTCCCAGAATGTCATCTGCAAAACAGTCTTCACTCTACTTCTCAGACTGTAACACAGGTATACTGGAGGTATTGCTATTTCCATTGAGATTGTGGGAATGTTTCATTCCAATTGGGATGCTCAATCTATTAGACAGAGTTTAGGATCAGTGTTTTCATGACTCATATTCAAATGTGAAGACTAATATTTTCATGGTATCAAAATATTTAGTAAAATAATTAATCAAACAAAAACCCCAGGTCTGACATAAATGACCTTAAAAAAGAAGACACAAATATTCAAAGAATAGACTGATTAATATAAACTATTTGGTGCTACCTTCTTTCTAGCAAAGCAATATTAACATGTATTTGAGTTTGGCTTCACATTATATTGTGTTTAATTATTATTATTTTCATTTTATTTCTCTCTATACTCTGCCAACATGTCAACCGTACTGACTGGAAGTATTTTTTTCAGCTTTATCTTCAGAATATTCTATGTTTTAAGGTTAAAAATATTAACAAAGTTCCTTTTTAAATAAGAGCAAGGTTTAAAATCAAGTCTAAAATTTGAACACGGAATAATTTAACAGATAAAATCCTTATTTCAGTTTTGTGTCTTTAACTTGTTGCCTTTTTTCACTGACCAAACAAAAGAAGCTTTCTACAAAATATCTGAAAGAGCAGTCAAAGTTTGTAATTTCTGTTCTAATTCTAGATAACCCAAGTCCATAATCTAGTGAGGACTAGATTGATTGCAACTCCTGTAGCTTGATTCTCACTGTGTTACAAAAACAGAAAGAGAGGGGCAATGATAATGCTTTCAATTTCCTGGACAAGGAGTAATTTTCTTCCAGCAACCAAGCGTCCTGTAATTTTATGAACGGTTTTGCACATGGTGCTTCTGTATCATATTGTCACAAACAATCCTGAGGCCCACAAGTAAGATTTTTGTGAATTTTTCAGTATGTATTTGCTTGATCTTCAATGGAATTTGTTTTTAAGACTGAAATTATTAAGCAAAAGGAATAGTAACTGAGCAAAAGCTATTGCAGTATTCTGTAACTGTATTCACATAAAATCAATCAAAATACTTACACCACATATCAGCAGACCAAGACATATCATTAAGAAAGATTGAAGTCTGATTCAGAAACAGTTATACAGCATCAATGAACACATGTCTTGCATGGGTAGTTCTGCAGTTAATTATTGACAGATTTTTGCTCGTCTTCATTCTGGGGCTAAAGAGTGATAAAATTCTACAAAGAATTGTCAAAAAACAGCAGAGAAGACATAATGCTGTTGAGAACATAAAGGAGCGTTGAAATCTGGGCTCAGAGATAAGGAGCCAAAGGCAACTACTCAGACAGATGAGTCTTTAAAATAAACAAAGACATATTTGTTCAAGCACAAATCCTCTAAGTGTCTGCACTTCTCATGGCTAATGTAAACCTTCGAGTGGATTTAAAGCAGCTCACTGAAGCCTAGGGGACTTTAGGTGGTACCTGGTTTGAGTTCATTACAACCAAAAGCAGCTCCCTGGAATTCAGAAAAGAAAATTCACTCTTGATTTGTTAGTGGGATTCCTTAAATTTTCTCCTAATAAAGAACATAATAATCTAGGCCCAAAATCCCTACTGCCTTTGTGCTTGTTTTCACTTTTCCTAATTTCCCTCTTGTCTCTCCCTTACTTCGTTTCTCTATTCCTTCTCTTTACCCAGCAGTCTTTTCCTTTTGGAATGTAGTTGATGAGGCCTTCACAAGGTCGCATTATCTCCAGTTTTCTTATTGGCCTGCTAGCTTCAGCAGAACCAGCTGGCAGTGAATGTCTGAAGCTTTCACATCTAACTGTACAGACACCTACCTACCAGACGTGTCCAGTTGAGTAATACAGTCCCTGTAGGCCATGATTCTGAAAAGCAGAATAACTAGGCAGTTCAGAGTTTTTCTCAGATACATCTTAATTCTACAGAATACTTCCACTCTATCCAGATTCTCTCACTGATTGTCTTCTGTTTCTACGTGTCTGTTGCTTTTATTTAGTACCGCTTCTAAAATCCTAAGCATTTGGATATTAAAGAAATTATAGTAGGGGTATTATCTTAACCAACCAGTGTTATCATCTCCAAGGTAGAATTAATTAGAAAAAATCCTCACATATAAATCAGAACACAGGAATATTCTTTAAATAGGTCAGAGGAATGTCTATATTAGCTACAAAGGGCACAGTGATTAAGGATCTCAGATTACTAAAGAGAATATCACTTTGAATGGCTATAAATTATACGAAGTAAATTCATGTTTTAGATGAATTGAAAACATCTCAGAAGCAGACTTTTTAATTCTTATCTAACATTCACTGATGCTGTGAATGAGTGTGCTTCTTTTAACAGTTTCAGCTGCTATTTGAAGTTCAACCTCCATAGTGCACTGCTAAAATTTAGCCTCATAGGAATTACAAAAGTATTTGTTATCAGTTTTCCCTGTAGTTCTTTATTACTCAAGACTAGCATAACTTGCTTGAAACTAATCTAGCTTTAAAACAATTTTCCTGCATTACATTTAAAAACTACTGGCAGAACATAAAATCCTTAGACTTGCAAACTCTGTGTGTCCATTCATGGATGTCTGTTCCCTTCCATAGCTAGAACAAAAATTTATTATCAACAGTAAAGTTCAATTAAGTTGTCATTAGAATTTTGCTATTTATTATGATAAGTTACAAGCTTTATTTTTTTAAGTGCTTTATTTCTAAATTGAAGGTGTAAAAAAATTTTTCTATAGATCTCGAGGTCTCAGTGTTTGTTATTCTTCAAGTGCTAGAATATACTTTTAAAATACTTTCAGCTAGTTTCCTGAAAAAAATGCAAAAGTTATAAACCTACTCTCTCTTATTTGTGTATGAACATAAGACTCTAAAAAACCCCCAAAATTCCCTGCAGCATTTGCATTGCTCCGGATTGATGTGAAATCTGTAGATGTCTTATTAAAGCTCAGTTGGCAACTAAAGAACTGTGCCTGCCCAGATCACATTGGTTCTGAGCACATAGTATAACTTTAACCTGACAAGAATTTAGAAGAGGATTATGCTGTCCTTAAATATCAGCAGGTTCAAGAAAGAGTAAATGGGGAAATGGAGAGGACAACAGAAAAAGAGAGGACCAGATGTGGGAAACACAGGAAAATGTACCCCACAGCATATAGGTGCTGAATTAAATTGAGCTAAATGGGGAAAAATCTGATCTAGAACCAGTATGGGAATGAAGGACATTGCTCTTCTTCCCTTCTTCTTTTCTGGGTATTTACCTAAAATTAAATAACTGCTGTATGAATTCTGCTCTGTACAACCTGTTCACTGATACACAATATTTAAAAGAGAGAATCGGATTTTTAAGGAGAAAAAATTCATAGATTCACAGAATAATTAGGATTGGAAAAGACCTTAAAGATTTTCTAGTTCAAACCTTTCTGCAATGGGCAGGGGCACCATCGAGTAGACCAGGTTGCTCAAAGCCCTTAAATTTATCTGGTCTTGAGTACTTCCAAGGATGGGCCATCCCCTATTGCCCTGGGAAACCTGTTCCAGTGTCTCAACACCCTCACAGGAAAGAATTTCTTTGTGATATCTAATCTAAATCTACTCTATTTCAGTTTGTAGTCGTTACACTTTTTAAAAAGTCCAGGTTTCTTGTAGCCCCTGTTCTGGTACAGGAAGGCTAGTAGAAGGTGTCCTGAAGCCTTCCCTTTTCCAGGCTGAACAACACTAACTCTCTCAGCATAGGAGAGGTTCTCCAGCTCTGTGATCAACTTAGTGGTCCTCCTCTCGACTTGCTCAAACAGGTCCATGTTCTCCTCATTCTGGGTGGCCCAGAAGTGGATGCAGCGCTCCAGGTGGGATCTCATGAGGATAGATCAGGACAAACCTCTCAATCAACTTCATGGTCATGCTTCCTGTGATACAGCCCATGATTTGCCTTCTGGGCACTCATTGTCAAGTCATGTCCAGCTTTTCATCTACTAACACCCCTAAGTCCTCCTCAGAGCTGCTCCCAAGCCATTCCCATACAGCCTTTATTTGTGCTTGGGACTGCCCCATCCAAAGTTAGGACCTTGCAGCTGGCTTTCTTGAACTTCATGATGCCTTTCTGAATCAATACATTAAGTACTCCTCTATTTTCTAATGGTTTTGATGCATTTTCCTGTCTCTATCTAAAAAAAATGGAGCACACAGTAAGTAAAGCCAGATTATGTGTTTTATCCCTCCTTTCACTTGTATATTTTATAGCTAGGCTACTATATCCAAGAAATACAAAATGTTTCCTTCCTGAGTAAATGTAACTTGAAAATCTCTGACCTAAATCTTGGCCTAAATAATTGACACTGGGGCATTTGCAATGATAGAAGCTCAGAAGTAACTTTTTGTCTGTAAATAAGTAGCTGACTGATTTTCCCAAGTACTGAGCATCTTCATTGCTTACCTGTTTGTTTGTTTGTTTTTTCCCTGCTAAAAAGATGCATGATTCATCTACCTTAAATAAAATACCTTCAAGTTGGATCTCAAAGTCTGAGCTAGTCACTCAAAATCCTTATCAAAATCTCTGGTGAGAAATAAATACATTGAAAAGGAAATTCATTCAATCTTAGGACAAGCAATGCCCAGTCAATCAAATTATTATGTTTAAGAAGCTACTTTTGTTCTTTTGCAATAGAAATGTCCTTAAGTAACTTTATCATTTTCGGACACCAGCCTTTTAGATACAGAAATGCTTAGTATTAAATCTAAATTTAGAGCTGATTCCCCCTGAAGACTACAAAATGGAAAATCACATACTATATTTCTTAAAATTTTTTGGTGTTACAGATTTTTCCTAATTTAAAGATGCTCTTTTTAATGACATCTTACCATGTTCATAGCAATAGTATTCATCTATTCATATTTCTGCTCTGAAGCAGTTTAAAGCAAGCAGCTCAAAACCATATTCATCTAACTCAATGAAAATCCCACGTTGCTCTTCTTTTTACTCAGATTTTTACTAATATAGAAGTTTAGAAATCTTTTCCCTGCTCATTAAAATCGATCATTAATTTTTTTTTTCATAAATAATTCTCATTTATGAACTTCAAAACACAAGGAAAGGAAAGGGAATCACAGAATCACCCCTAAACCATATCCTCAAGCGTCCTATCCAGACACCTCTTGAACTCTTTTGGAGACAGTTAATGTTTGATTCTTCAGTACAGAAAAGTGAGAAGAAAATCAAATACTTATATAAGAGCCTTGCTATAGGATGAGTTAAGACTTGGTTGGAAAATTCAGGAGATTTAAAAAAATTTTTATAAAAGATATTATGAACATACAAAGGATATATTGGTGTAAGCAGCTAGTATAGATTAGCAGAATTACACATGAAACAGTGACAGAACCTATGTGACTGTGTGTCAGAGACGGAAAGTAGTTCATG